>CM055896.1:91658998-92235543 GCA_029582155.1 Panopea generosa
CCTATTTAAATAAACAATAACAGAATTCAGAAGAAATTGAAACAAAACATCACTCGGAAGAGTTCTGGCTTTCATGTAAAACTTTCTCACTTTTTCGTACTTTAAATTTTAAAATCACATTTTTAAAAAGCTTTAATAAACTTTTAAAAACTAAGATTTATCATCTTTTTTTTTTTTCCATAAAATCATTGGTATGGCTGTGGCCGTGACCAGTAAAAACATTGGTATGGCCGTGACCAGTAAAAACATTGGTGTGGCCGTGGCCGTGGCCAGTAAAAACATTGGTATGGCCGTGGCCATGGCCAGTAAAAACAATGGTATGGCCGTGGCCATGGCCAGTAAAATCATTGGTATGGCCGTCACCGTGGCCGTGGCCAGTAAAAACATTGGTATGGCCGTGGCCAGTAAAATCATTGGTATGGCTGTGGCCGTGACCAGTAAAAACATTGGTATGGCCGTGGCCGTGACCAGTAAAAACATTGGTATGGCCGTGGCCGTGGCCAGTAAAATCATTGGTATGGCCGTGGCCGTGGCCAGTAAAAACATTGGTATGGCCGTGGCCAGTAAAATCATTGGTATGGCCGTGGCCGTGACCAGTAAAAACATTGGTATGGCCGTGGCCGTGGCCAGTAAAATCATTGGTATGGCCGTGGCCGTGGCCAGTAAAAACATTGGTATGGCCGTGGCCGTGGCCAGTAAAAACAATGGTATGGCCGTGGCCGTGACCAGTAAAAACATTGGTATGGCCGTGGCCGTGGCCAGTAAAAACAATGGTATGGCCGTGGCCGTGACCAGTAAAAACATTGGTGTGGCCGTGACCAGTAAAAACATTGGTGTGGCCGTGACCAGTAAAAACATTGGTGCGGCCGTGGCCAGTAAAAACAATGGTGCGGCCGTGGCCGTGGCCAGTAAAAACATTGGTGCGGCCGTGGCCGTGGCCAGTAAAAACATTGGTGCGGCCGTGGCCGTGGCCAGTAAAAACAATGGTGCGGCCGTGGCCGTGGCCAGTAAAAACATTGGTGTGGCCGTGGCCGTGGCCAGTAAAAACAATGGTATGGCCGTGGCCGTGGCCAGTAAAAACATTGGTACCGCCGTGGCCGTGGCCAGTAAAAACATTGGTGTGGCCGTGGCCGTGGCCAGTAAAAACATTGGTGTGGCCGTGGCCAGTTAAAACATTGGTGTGGCCGTGGCCGTGGCCAGTAAAAACATTGGTGTGGCCGTGGCCGTGGCCAGTAAAAACATTGGTGTGGCCGTGGCCGTGGCCAGTAAAATCATTGGTGTGGCCGTGGCCGTGGCCAGTAAAAACATTGGTGTGGCCATGGCCGTGGCCAGTAAAATCATTGGTGTGGCCATGGCCTTGGCCAGTAAAAACATTGGTGTGGCCGTGGCCGTGGCCAGTAAAAACATTGGTGTGGCCGTGGCCAGTAAAAACAATGGTGTGGCCATGGCCGTGGCCAGTAAAAACATTGGTGTGGCCGTGGCCAGTAAAAACATTGGTGTGGCCGTGGCCGTGGCCAGTAAAAACAATGGTGTGGCCGTGGCCGTGGCCAGTAAAAACATTGGTATGGCCGTGGCCGTGGCCAGTAAAAACGATGGTGTGGCCGTGGCCAGTAAAAACATTGGTGTGGCCGTGGCCGTGACCAGTAAAAACATTGGTGTGGCCGTGGCCGTGGCCAGTAAAAACATTGGTGTGGCCGTGGCCGTGGCCAGTAAAAACAATGGTGTGGCCGTGGCCGTGGCCAGTAAAATCATTGGTATGGCCGTGGCCGTGGCCAGTAAAAACATTGGTATGGCCGTGGCCGTGGCCAGTAAAATCATTGGTATGGCCGTGGCCAGTAAAATCATTGGTGTGGCCGTGGCCGTGGCCAGTAAAATCATTGGTATGGCCGTGGCCAGTAAAAACATTGGTATGGCCGTGGCCGTAGCCAGTTAAATCATTGGTATGGCCGTGGCCGTGACCAGTTAAATCATTGGTATGGCCGTGGCCGTGACCAGTAAAATCATTGGTATGGCCGTGGCCGTAGCCAGTAAAAACATTGGTATGGCCGTGACCAGCAAAATCATTGGTATGGCCGTGGCCGTGACAAGTAAAAACATTGGTATGGCCGTGGCCGGGACCAGTTAAAACATTGGTATGGCCGTGGCCAGTAAAATCATAACCACAGCATGATGGCCAAACACTAAAAAAACACAATGACAAATAAACAAGATTTCTTGTTTTATTTACCAGTTTCAGAAGATTATTATAATACAATTTAATTATAACAAAGTCAAAATAAAGGTTGGTGCAATAACAGTTACATAACATTTTTGTTTTTCTTAAAATTGAGATGTCTTTCTTTTTCCTTTTCTATTGAAATAATTGGTATGGCACATATCATACAAAAAACAATATTGGCATGGACTGTCAGACATGACTATACCTGCAGATAAGTGTGGACATTGGAAACACATGTACAAAGCTTATAAGAAAACACAATCGGTAAAGTCAGTGGCATTAGCCGGAAATCAATACTTAGCCTTGTTTTGAATGATTAAAACTTCAAATAGGATTATCTCTATTCATGCAGTGCTAGTTTCAACAAAGACTTGGCGATGTTGAAATGTTGACATTTAACAGGCTTACTGTCATAACAGGGTCAATCTGGAGTTTTCATTAAACCACACCTTGTAATCTTTCTTGGTCAAGTCATTTTATTGCATAACTGCAGCTTGTTGATCTAACAGAATATAATTATTTACTTATCTACTAGTAAGCAAACAACCCTGTTTACATCATCCACATATTGTACCAAGGAATTATATAGAGAAGGAAAGGCAACTGATTGATATTTTGTGAACACTTGCGTAATCACGCAAAATCTCGCAATATCTCTTTTTCAATTAACTTAACTTTCATTCATCTCAGGAACTCAAATCAAAATTCTTACAATGCAGAATGGAATTTTCATCTAAACAATACCATTCCCAGAGATTTGTGTTTAAAATTGTTGAAAATTGATCGAAACATATTAAAACATCTAAGATTACATAAAACTTACATTTTATGTACAAGAAATCAGTAGCCTGTGAATTTTGAATGATAAATCGGCCAAATGATTAATCTTTTGTGTGCTGTTTATCAATATTTAGTCAGGCAGTGCAAGTCTCGTATCCTTCTATACAAGTCCTTGATTGTACCAAACAACAAACTTCAAGTATAAGTAAGTTTGTGTCATCATTAAAATCTGAAAATAGGCTTACAAAAACGTACAAAGTTTAAACTGTATTTAAAGTTCATGCAAAGTCCAAACAATTAAGAACCAACCTAAAGTTACTGAACTTTAAATACTTTTGAACAAAGGAACTAGAACATTTCATGAATTGTAAAAAAAAACAGTCAATCTGTTTTAAAAATTTAAAGACATTTAAAAATAAATTAACTTTGATTGCATTTTATCATTTTGTAAAACATAATAGATCTAGTAAAAATAAAATGTAACCACCATTTTCAATCTTGAAATAGTGACACATTTATTCATCATCAATGTCGCATACAAGTGTGCAAGGTGAAGGATAAATATGACAAAGTGGTTTGCATGCTGACTGATAAATATGAGAAAGTGGTTTGCATGCTGCCAGGCTGTGAAAAGAATAATCTGGCAGGATGCTGTTATTTACACTGTCTCACCTTCTGATGTGATGATGAGGGAAGAGGGAGGTTGAGTGCACCTGTTACCCAGGTTTAAGCTCTCCAGTGGCAGATTTTGCTGCTGTCTGTAGCAACTCCTACTGTAGTTGTACTTTTTTCTCTTCAGTCAAAGAAGCTGTTTCTGTATCAGCACAATATTACAATTAAGACTGGTAGTCAGAACAAAACAGTATAAAACCCTTCAGAGGAATGATAAAAAAACATGAATTATTACATTGATGCAGTTACTGGTACCATATTTTTGTACCAATCTAAAATTAAGTATCTCAGTGCAAAACTAGTGTAAGTGTACTGCAGCTTAGCGGCACTTACAATAGTTTCACACTGAAAAAAATATTTGTAATGCACATACAATTTACAATATTATTACAAATATTATATTCTTTCCATTATTTCTGGAACTCATCTCCCAACATTTTTTCAGCTGTTGCCAAGTATGAAAAGATATTTAATTGTACAAAAAATACCTTTTAAGGTCAGAATGTCAGTGTGTAACAATAGTTTCGCGCTAAACTCACATGCTGTCACTTCTCCATGTAATTGTCATTGCCAGATAGAGCACTCTAACATCTGTCTTCCTTTACCTGGTAACCAGAGCACAGATGACTCCAATTATAAATTATTTGCCCAGTGAACCCTCTCCAACTACCCCCTTTAATAAACACCCCTTCCACCAATTTGGATCCAAACTAAGGCCACCTTTTGGAAAAATACTTTGCCCCTGGGGCTTTTTATATGTGGGTATATGGTACTAGCTACATAACAATTATTGTTAAACTCTTACAATGTATTCAAAGCATCCTTGTGTGTATTTTTTTAAAATTGTCGCTCTTTGTTGACCATGTTGTTAGTTATTTTTGTACTTGGAGGTACAAGAAGCTAAAAAAGTATCTGCTTTAAAGAAATAAGAATAGTCAAACATAATACACATGATAAGGTCAAACATAATACACATTATAAAGTCAAACATAACACATTATAAGGTCAAACATAATACACATTATAAGGTCAAACATAATACACATTATAAGGTCAAACATAATACACGTTATAAAGGTCAAACATAATACACATTATAAAGTCAAACATAATACACATTATAAGGTCAAACATAATACACATGATAAGGTCAAACATAATACACATTATAAAGTCAAACATAACACATTATAAGGTCAAACATAATACACATTATAAGGTCAAACATAATACACATGATAAGGACAAACATAATACACATTATAAAGTCAAACATAACACATTATAAGGTCAAACATAATACACATGATAAGGTCAAACATAATACACATTATAAAGTCAAACATAATACACATGATAAGGTCAAACATAATACACATTATAATGTCAAACATAATATACATTATAAGGTCAAACATAATACACATTATAATGTCAAACATAATACACATGATAAGGTCAAACATAATACACATTATAATGTCAAACATAACACATTATAAGGTCAAACATAATACACATTATAATGTCAAACATAATACACATGATAAGGTCAAACATAATACACATTATAAAGTCAAACATAACACATTATAAAGTCAAACATAATACACATTATATGGTCAAACATAATACACATTATAAAGTCAAACATAATACATATTATAAGGTCAAACATAATACACATTATAAAGTCAAACATAACACATTATAAGGTCAAACATAATACACATTATAAAGTCAAACATAACACATTATAAGGTCAAACATAATACACATTATAAAGTCAAACATAATACACATTATAAAGTCAAACATAATACACATTATAAGGTCAAACATATTACACATGATAAGGTCAAACATAATACACATTATGAGATAATGAAAATGATCATGAAGGTTATCTGAAATTAGAGTGTCTTTTCAGTCTAAATAAATTTCGTGATATTATTTTTGTACTTCAGCCACAAAGATTAATTATGAATGCTTTATGGCAGATTCCTTGGAAGTTCCAAATCAATAAGTCTGTAGGTCTTATTTCCAGTCATGGACAGTAGCACAATTCCATTGGATATTGTCCTTCTTGGCAAACAGCCAAAACTCGGCTGAATTATTCCTGACAAGTTTTATTACGATTTGTTTTTGTTCACCATTGCATTTCTCATGAACAGCTGGATTTATTACAACAAACTTAAAGGGTATATAATTATATATATATGGATTTTTCAAAATTTTAAAATTGGTTAAAAACTATTTTTTTCAATATATCATGCCTATAATATAATTATACTCATTGATTCCATACTGCCAAAATGATATCTATTTAAACATGCCAAAAATTATATTGAAAATGGGTTTCCTAACTTAGGCTACATGCGTTAGACTAAAATAATAGATTTCTTGCTTAAAATTGAAACATATTTTGTGACATATCAAATGTTTCTAGTGTCCTCATTTTTGTTTTAATTTACTCAGTCATGTAGGTTTACACATTGTAGACTCTACACATTGTATACTTTGTATCATCTTAAAAAGAGTCGGAACGACAATGAGATGGTTGAATAGTAGTATTTAAGCACAGTCTATTTTTAGAATGGGGATTGCGTCTCCTAATGAAACATCCATTTTGTCATATTTTGTAAGATTTGACATACAAAACCATTCAGATTTTTTCATTTATTATAATGAAATGCTTTTTATCCATTTCAAAAATATTTTTTTATTTTAAACACATCGCATTTTTTCCTGATACCCTTTTAAGAAAGTACATTGGAATCAGGATATAATGTTTTTTTTCAATATGTCATGCTTATATAACTCACTCCATATTGAATATGCCAAAATATTCTATTGAAAATGGATTTCCTAACGTTGGCAATTTGGCCAGGTTATTAATACTAAAATAGATTTCCAACTTGTAACACATCAAATGAGTGACACATGATTTCTTTTTGGTTAAGATAAAATTTAGATCTATTTGTAATTTGTTTCATCTTAGCAAAAGTCTGAATGACGATATGAAGGTTGTCAAGCAATATTTAATTGCTGTCTATTTTTAGAATGGGGATTTCGTTACAAACTTACAACTCTTATTAAGAGTCATGTTTTGGTTAATTTGATATACCAAATCATTTGGATTTTATCTATTTATGATAATGATACACATTGTATCCATTTTAAAATAATTCTATTTATAAAGACATTTGTAGTATTTTTTCCTAATACATGATACTATTTTTAGTCTCAACTGTTTATTTGACGGTTGGTAGTATTTTACCCAAGGTCTCAAGTCATTCTGCACCCACTCTACTTCATCTATGGGCTTATCTTCCAAATGACATCACAATGAGGTTTAAGTAAACACCATGTAGTATTGAATCACATGGTATTTCAACACGATTTGGGCTCTGAATTAGATTTATTTAAAGGCACATTGCTGCAATGACGACTCAAATTCACTTTTACAAATGGCAAAGTTTTAAATATGAATTATCCATTCTGCCAGCGTGATAATAGTCAATGTTTTGTTAAATGTTGTAACATTGTGAGCAGCATTTTTGGGAAGCTAATTTCATATGACAGCCATTCACAACTCATTTTCGACTTCCCTCCATAAATTATTTAAAATTGTTTTTATCTGAATTATTTCATTCATTGTTGTCAAAGAGCACTATTGGTATTTTTATGAACTTAAATGAAATTCTTAAGGAGTTTAATTTTATTTATTTTACATGGATTGTAATCCACCATCAGTGTCTTCTTGGGAAGAACCAGTACTAAGCATAGAATAATGCAGATCTATAAAATGTCTTGCTCAAGGATGCAAAAAGCTGTGGCAGAGGATCGAACCCATGACCCCCATCTCCTGGGTATGATGCTTTACCACTGGACCATGTGCTGAACAGAAATTATAAAAGAAAAGTAACTGTTTAACTATAAAGTTTGGCAGTTTAACTACATTTAACTTATATTTTTTTCTTTGCTAACACCATTCCAAAAGAAATTTAAAGTGAAATTTGGTTGGGATGCAGAGTTGGTTACAACAAAGAGAAGATTTGGCACTCTGTCATTCAGTGTTCCTTCAGAGTTGGTTACAACAAAAAGAAGATTTGGCACTCTGTCATTTAGTGTTCCTTCGTTAGTGCATAATATATATAAATGATTTGAACGAAAAAAATTGATTCAGTCTAATTGGCATTTATTGAGTGTGTTACTTTCCTTTAAATTGACAAAATGCATAATCACATAACTTAAAATTATTTGGCAGAGAGCTGTTAAATATAGCACATGCTCTGAAGCATTAGATTAGTTCAGCAAGAAAATGTTGGAAGAAACTTCCCAGACTGGAGTTTCAAGTAAATAGAGAAAACAGAAATCTCTGTTATCACGAGTTTTCCAGGCTGTTACTGCATATTCTCATAAATTCCTCACATTCTCCAACATGGTGTTGTGGAGTTATCAATGGACAAAACCAGACTGTACTGTATGTTTAACTTGACAGCCTGATTAGTTTAGATACATATAGTTACGTTATCATGGTAATGCAGACTATGATAGAAAGTAGAAACATTAAGTACAAGTGCAAAATATTTGCAAGACCCTCCAAATATTGTTTTTTGTTTTGTTTTGATTAAAAATTATCCCTTGATCCTGTCCCTATCCTAATATTCTGAAAGGTAACAGAGTGAAACAGCTAACCTGCCATCTGACATTTTATGTACATGGCATTTTATGTATATTCTCAAAAATATCAAGGACATTTTCTTGAAATTTGGACTTGATTAAGAAAGGACACTGCTATGTTAAATCAATACACCAGTGTCTGTTTATGTCCTGTATACATTTTGATACATAAGTGTCTGTTTATACATGAGTGTCTGTTTATGTCCTATACACATTTTGATACATAAGTGTCTGTTCATGTCCTATACATATTTTGATACATAAGTGTCTGTTTATACATGAGTGTCTGTTTATGTCCTATACACATTTTGATACATAAGTGTCTGTTTATACATGAGTGTCTGTTTATGTCCTATACACATTTTGATACATAAGTGTCTGTTCATGTCCTATACATATTTTGATACATAAGTGTCTGTTTATGTCCTATACACATTTTGATACATAAGTGTCTGTTTATACATAAGTGTCTGTTTATGCATAAATGTCTGTTAATGTCCTATACACATTTTGATACATAAGTGTCTGTTTATGTCCTATACACATTTTGATACATAAGTGTCTGTTTATGTCCTATACACATTTTGATACATAAGTGTCTGTTTATAAATAAGTGTCTGTTTATGTCCTATACACATTTTGATACATAAGTGTCTGTTCATGTCCTGTACACATTTTGATACATAAGTGTCTGTTTATACATAAGTGTTTGTTTATGTCCTATACACATTTTGATACATAAGTGTCTGTTCATGTCCTATTCACATTTTGATACATAAGTGTCTGTTTATACATAAGTGTCTGTTTATGTCCTATACACATTTTGATACATAAGTGTCTGTTTATGCATAATTGTCCATTTATGTCCTATACACATTTTGATACATAAGTGTCTGTTTATACATAAGTGTCCGTTTATGCATAAGTGTCCGTTTATGTCCTATACACATTTTGATACATAAGTGTCTGTTTATACATAAGTGTCTGTTTATACATAAGTGTCTGTTTATGCATAAGTGTCCATTTATGTTCTATACACATTTTGATACATAAGTGTCTGTTCATGTCCTATAAACATTTTGATACATAAGTGTCTGTTTATGCATAAGTATATGTTTATGTCCTATACACATTTTGATACATAAGTGTCTGTTTATACATAAGTGTATGTTCATGTCCTATACACATTTTGATACATAAGTGGCTGTTCATGTACTATACACATTTTGATACATAAGTGTTTGTTCATGTCCTATACACATTTTGATACATAAGTGGCTGTTCATGTACTATACACATTTTGATACATAAGTGGCTGTTCATGTACTATACACATTTTGATACATAAGTGTTGTTCATGTCTATACCACATTTTGATACATAAGTGGCTGTTCATGTACTATACACATTTTGATACATAAGTGGCTGTTCATGTACTATACACATTTTGATACATAAGTGTCTGTTCATGTCCTATACACATTTTGATACATAAGTGGCTGTTCATGTACTATACACATTTTGATACATAAGTGTTTGTTCATGTCCTATTACACATTTTGATACCTGTACACATTTTGATACATAAGTGTATGTTCATGTCCTATACACATTTTGATACATAAGTGTCTATTCATGTCCTATACACATTTTGATACATAAGTGTCTATTCATGTCCTATACACATTTTGATACATAAGTGTCTGTTCATGTCCTATACACATTTTGATTATGCTACTTATATTTTGATTAAGCTATTAGAAATACAAAAGTGGCAGGTTAGCTGTTACGTTCAGAATAGATCAGTCAAAATGGACAGTCTTTGTGCTCATATTCTAATTTCATTTTGAAAGCCAATATATAAGTCAATCCTTAAACCAATAGTACTATTGATAATGGCAGGTAGTACTGGTACCTTGTTTTGGTGAACTACAAAGTCATTTGAACTAACCTACTTCTTCATGCGTAATGTGCTTTGACCCCTCTCGACCTCTGTAAAATGATCCAGTTATATATACATTGATATATATGTGGGTAGCTTATTTTTATTTTGCCAGATTTTGATATTTTAGTGCCATTTTGAACAAAAAATGGTCATGAAAAAAATGTTTGCCGTGTCAATACAAGAGTTTAGGTAGCTGCGGTTCGAGTGGACAGGACAAGAAGCACAGCAAACTTACACTTTTTTTAAAAACTTTCTCCAATGAGATTTTATCAAAATGTTTTGTTTTTTCTCCAGATTTCATTGTTTTCACTTTCCTAATTATGAGTTAATTGCTGTTTTTAAATGAATACCCTCTCACAAACAGGTGCTAAACTTTGAGCTTGAACTGTATATCTACAAGAGAGAATGTCCCTGATTGGCTAATAAGATAGTTGACATTATACCTACGTAAGAGAGTGTCCCTGATTGGCTTATCAGATAACTGCAAATGAACACTTGTGACATTATAGATGTTTCATAATATTTCAGTTTACAAGATATTTTTAATGCAAAAATAAAGAAATTATACATGCACTCAGTAAATAACTAGCATTCAGTGTGTCAGAATGCTGACCAAGATTAAATAAGTCCCCAACAGTTGGTAATTATGCACAGCATGTCAGAATGCTGACCAAGATTAAATAAGTCCCCAACAGTTGGTAATTATGCACAGTGGAAAACATTTCCTTCCTAGCATGAATTTTCTTCCTATTGATTTTGTGTGGAAAATTCCATTGACTTTGACATTCATTTTGATTACAAGGTTGTGTGTACAGATTAGATGCAGTCATTGTTTATGTTTGGTTTGTTTCAAGGTCCTCTTCAAGGTTATGGTAGTAAAGATAAAGGCTGGTGGATCAGATGTACACTGTGAATCAGACACCATACATATTCATTCCTACAAATTTGCTGTATTTTTTTTATCTTTTTTTTATCAGTTATGTTACCTCCTGTCTATTGAAGATTATTGGGGCATCTTTTCATCTATTCCTATTTGGCAGTCAATCTATCATTGTAAGATAGCTTGCTAAATGCTTTTTTTAAACATGTAAAGATTACTATACAAAACAAAACAAAAATAATGTCAAAATATTTTTAATGCTTGTATGAACACAATTGTTTGAATATTTAGCAGCCATATTTACGCCACTGAGGGCTAATTGATTATCAGTTAAGGTAACCACTCTTTCCTTTGATCCTGGAATATTAAACAGGTTTGGAGCACATCCATCTCTGTAAGTACAATGTAACTGATAACTTCCCCAACATTGAGAGGCAGGTAACAAAGAGCCACAGTGTTGTATATCAATCATCACAGTGGATGGATTCGAACTCGCATCCCCTGGATTGACACACTACTTAGACTGGGTCCAGCGATCCAAATAGAATATCTAGTGTTTCACTCTAAGAAGCAAATGTAAACAAACCTAACCTTGAACACTAAGACAACATCGTCACGTACTGACATTTTAGTACCCACATTTTTCAAGTATCTCTTAAAATACACATAATGTCATACAAGGAGGAAATAAAATCAAGAACAATATGCAGTGAAAGGAGGAATATTTATGTTGTATATTTTCTCTTTGCAGGCGTCATGTTTTACAGGTCACAGACAATATAAATACACTTGGCAGTTTACGATGGCAGTTGGTTATTTCACTAGCCCTTGCCTGGATATTCGTCTTTTTTTGTCTCTTCAAAGGCGTTCATGTACTTGGCAAGGTAAATATAATAACATATAATAAATCAGGGTGGATAGAGTGTTGGCTGCCCATGCCAGAAGTTGCTGGTTCAATCTTAGGTCATTATAAATTAATTGCTAGATTATCATCCAAATCTTTCTAAAAAAAGGGGGAGAGGTTTTTTTTTTATGGAAATAAAAAGAGTCGGGGCGACTTGAAAAAGGGGGTGGGCAGGGATGATAATCTAGCAATTAATTATGGCCATTAGGTTCAGCCCACTAGCCTCTCAAAACCAATACATAGTACTGGTCCAAGGAGAGGAACCACACAAACCTTAGCTTACTTCCAAATGAGCTTAAATAAATTGGTACACTCTAAATACAAACAATTGTAACAGCATACTTTGGGTGTATGTTGTTTTTGTTTGGTGTTTTATTATAGCTTTCAACAATATTTCAGTCATATTGTTTAATTGAGTCGGTATTCTGAGCACTGCCACACTGGAGCATCATGCAGCAGACATATAGTATGATACCCCACCCAGTCACAGCATTCTGACACAAGGCTGACCAGACTTAGAACTATCCTCTATATGCTTAGCGCCTAGCTTCTAGCACCATTTTGGGTTTAACTCTACACTCAATTATAACAGTAATACAAGCACATGTAACAGAACAATGGTCATGAGTTTGAATCCCGCCCGGCCACATTCTCTGTGATGATTGATATTTGACATTGTGTCTAATTGTAATTTGTCTCTCACCACTGATTCAATTGACAAAGTTAACAGTTGCTTGCAGAGATGGGTGGCTTGAGGACTGGTTAACCTTCCAGGATCCCAGGAAAGAAGTGTCAGGTTAACAGATTGTCTGTTAGCCCTTAATGGCATAAAAATGACGCTTAGTATTCAAACCGAACGAAAACAGAGAATAAGTTAATACGTCGATGTAATAATATACTTTACTGAACACATTTAAAGGAGCTGATTATCACGTTTTATTCAGAGCAAAGTTTATTCCGAGATCTTTCTCCAGAAATAAAACTGTATACCATTTATTACCTGCAATGTATGGACAATACATAGTGATACCATTTATAACAAGGAATCAAAGACTGTAAAATAATCTTGAAGACAATCTGCTCTAATGTTCGCATGACGTCACTATCAAGGTTGTTGACCTTTGGCTGCCACTAGAGGTCAGTTATCAGAAATGTAGTTATCACACACTTCAAATAATTTAGTGAATCACAACACAATTCAGCAGTTGGTATAATCACCATTATGTAAAAGCATGTTGATTGAAGAAACTGACTTCATACCAAACTTCTATAATTAGTTTTCGGAAGATTCTGTTTTCATTTAACAGGGTTATTGTAACAATATACCAACCAAGAGCAATACTTCTGTAGATCCTTATCTGGGTCTATATTGTTTGCAATGATACAGTTGGTTTGCTTGTAATCATAGAGTTTAAGTTCTCAGTGTATCATTTACCCTTGCTTATGATAATGGGTTAAAAAATAGTTTGCAATTTCAAATTGTTAATTTAAATTTTATTTGATGTAAAACTTCTTAGGGTAGAACAAGCACTGAGAGTTGTCTTTTTCTTTAGACATAGGGTTGAGCTTGGATTGAACTTGCTAGCCGTGGCATGAGCACCCAACACTCTATTCACTACACGGTTGTACTTTAATATAAACTTGTATTAAATTAGTTGTTATCTCTTCGGAGTTTGCTGCAACTCCAGTCATCTCTCAGTGAAGGAGCCTTGTATCTCTGTTAGGATCTAATTGGCAGTCATCATACGACTTGGGGATCTTAGAGACATCATCTGACTTGGGGATCTTAGAGACATCATCTGACTCAGGGATCTTAGAGACATTATCTGACTCGGGGATCTTAGAGACATCATCTGACTTGGGGATCTTAGAGACATCATACGACTTGGGGATCTTAAAGACATCATCTGACTCGGGGATCTTAGAGACATCATCTGACTCGGGGATCTTAGAGACATCATCTGACTCAGGGATCTTAGAGACATCATCTGACTCGGGAATCTTAGAGACGACAAATGACTCGGGGGATCTTGTTCAATTGTCTGACTCAGAGATTTTAGAGACGTCATCTGACTTGGGAATCTTGTTCAGTTGTCTGACTCAGAGATCTTAGAGACGTCATCTGACTCGGGGATCTTAGAGACATCATCTGACTCAGGGATCTTAGAGACATCATCTGACTCGAAGATCTTAGAGACGACAAATGACTCGGGGATCTTGTTCAATTGTCTGACTCAGAGATCTTAGAGACGTCATCTGACTTGGGGATCTTTTTCAATTGTCTGACTCAGAGATCTTAGAGACCTCATCTGACTTGGGGATCTTTTTCAATTGTCTGACTCAGGGATCTTAGAGACCTCATCTGACTTGGGGATCTTTTTCAATTGTCTGTCTCAGAGATCTTAAAGATGTCATCTGACTTGGGGATCTTTTTCAATTGTCTGACTCAGAGATCTCAGAGATGTCATCTGACTTGGGGATCTTTTTCAATTGTCTGACTCAGAGATCTTAGAGACCTCATTTGACTTGGGGATCTTTTTCAATTGTCTGACTCAGGGATCTTAGAGATGTCATCTGACTTGGGATTCTTTTTCAATTGACTGACTCAGGGATCTTAGAGACCTCATCTGACTTGGGGATCTTTTTCAATTGTCTGTCTCAGAGATCTTAGAGACATCATCTGACTTGGGATTCTTTTTCAATTGTCTGACTCAGGGATCTTAGAGATGTCATCTGACTTGGGGATCTTTTTTAATCATCTGACTCCAGAATTTTATTAAGTTGTCTAACTCTGGGATCTTTATCAGTTGTCTGACTCAGGCATCTAAGAGACATCATTTGACTCAGGGATCTTATTCAGTTGTCTGACTCTGAAATCGTATTCAAGTTATCTGACTCAAGGATCTAAGAGACGTCATTCGACTCAGGGATCTTATTCAGTTAGTCTGACTCTCGAATATTCAGTTATCTGACTTAGGGATCTAAGAGACATCATTTGACTCAGGGATCTTATTCAGTTGTCAGACTCAAAGATCTAAGAGACATCATTTGAATCAGGGATCATTTTAGTTGTCTGACTATAGGATCCTATTCAGTTGTCTGACTCTGGAACTTATTCAGTTATCTGACTCCTGGGATCTTATTCAGTTATCTGACTCAAGGATCTAAGAGACTTCATTTCACTCAGGGATCTTATTTAGTTGTCTGACTCTAGGATCTTATTCAGTTGTCAGATTTGGGATCTTATTCACTTATCTGACTCAAGGATCTAAGAGACGTCATTTGACTCAGGGATCTTATTTAGTTGTCATCTGACTTGGGGATCTTAGAGACATCATCTGACTCAGGGATCTTAGAGATGTCATCTGACTCAGGGATCTTAGAGATGTCATATGACTCTGGGATCTTAGAGACGTCATCTGACTCAGGGATCTTAGAGATGTCATCTGACTCGGGGATCTTATAGATGTCATTTGACTTGGGGGGATCTTAGAGATGTCATCTGACTCTGGGATCTTAGAGACTTGATCTGACTTGGGGATCTTAGAGACATCATATTCCTCTGGGATCTTAACGACATCATCTGACTTGGGGATCTTAGAGACGTCATCTTCCTCGGGGATCTAAGAGATGTCATCTTCCTAGGAATCTTAGAGATGTCATCTTCCTTGGGGATCTTAAGAGATGCCATCTGACTCGAGGATCTTAAAGACATCATCTGACTCGGGGATCTTAGAGACGTTATCTTCCTCAGGGAGCTTAGGGACATCATCTGACTCAGGGATCTTAGAGACAGTCTTCTGCAATCATCTGACTCAGGAATCTTATTCCATTGTCTGACTCAGAGATCTTAAGAGACATAATTTGATTCTGCAATCTTAGAGAAGTCGTCTGACTTAGGGATCTTATTCAGTCATTTAACTCAGTGATCTTAGAGACATTGTCTGACTCAGTGATTTTATTAAGTTGTCTGACTATGGGATCTTATTTAGTCATTTGACTCAATGATCTTAGAGACATTGTCTGACTCAGTGATTTTATTAAGTTGTCTGACTGTGGGATCTTATTCAGTCATCTGACTCAGGGATATTACACAATCATCCTGACTATGCGATCTTATTCAGTCATCTGACTCAGGGATATTACACAATCATCTGACTATGGGATCTTATTCAGTTATCTGACTCAGGGATATTACACAATCACCTGACTATGGGATCTTGTTCATTCATCTTAATCAAGGATTTTACACAATCATCTGACTATGGGATCTTATTCAGTCATCTGACTCAGGGATATTACACAATCATCTGACTATGGGATTATATTCCGTCATCTGGCTCTGGGATATTACACAATTACCTGACTATGGGATCTTATTCAGTCATTTGACTCAGGGATATATCTGACTCAGGGATATTACACAATCACTTAACTATGGGATCTTATTCAGTCATCTGACTCTGGGATATAACACAGTCACCTGACTATGGGATCTTATTCATTCATCTGACTCAGGGATATTTCACAATCACCTGACTATGGGATCTTATTCATTCATCTGACTCAGGGATATTACACAATCATCTGACTATGGGATCTTATTCAGTCATCTGACTCTCAGATCATTTTCAGTCATCTGACTTAAGGATTTTATTTAATCCTCCAGTAAAGAGGTCTTATTCAATCATGTGACACAGTGGTCCAATTCAGTCATTTGTTCAGTTGTGCAAAACAGCAGCTGTATTACTCATCCAACTCAAGGGTGTATTCAGTTATCTGACTCAGGTGTGTTATTCAGTTATCTGACTCAGGTATGTTATCAGTTATCTGACTCAGTTATCTGACTTGGGTGTGTTATTCAGTTATCTGACTCAGGTGTGTTATTCAGTTATCTGACTTAGGTATGTTATCAGTTATCTGACTTGGGTGTGTTATTGAGTTATCTGACTTAGGTGTGTTATTCAGTTATCTGACTTAGGTATGTTATCAGTTATCTGACTTGGGTGTGTTATTCAGTTATCTGACTCAGGTGTGTTATTCAGTTATCTGACTCAGGTATGTTATCAGTCATCTGACTCAGGGGTGTATTTACTTGTGTAACACAGGGGTTTTATTCAGTTGTCTGCCAAGGGCAACTTATTCAATGGTCTGGCAAAGGGGTCTTTTTCAAAGTGCATTTTACTTTTTCTGTATCACAATATAAAATAATATTGAGATAACCATTTGCAAGTCGTTTTTGTGGTAAATCAGTTGTTCACATGAGACAGGAGCCAGCTGCCACATCTGGTACCAGCTATACAATTTATACATAATACCCTGTTTATCAGGTACAATGAAAGCATTGATCAATATGACATAAACAAATGTGTAGCCACAGTTGCTGTGCCTTGACCCATTTCTTTTGTAAAGTATTTAGTTGTTAACAGTAAGTGAACAAATTCAACAACTAGGCATATCAGTAATCTGAATCTTTTGACCAATTACTGGGGACTAGCCACCAGTAAATTGTTTGTGGATTAAAGACCACTCCCATACATGTGTTAGGTTTATTGGAGATATTTGTAACACAATAAGATACATGTTGGTGTATTATGTTGGTGTCCTCGGTGGCTGTGTCTCCACATTTGATGATCACCTACCTAACTTCACTGCTGGAGATGTAAAATCAGTGAAGCCTCAGACCAAATATGTCAGTTACTCTAACTTGGGATACATTACCGGAGGGGTGGTGTGGGGGGGACTTGCTGGCGGACACTTACCCATTACTCAGATTTGTGTGCTCAGATTAGAGATCTTTCTCCACCTGTATGAAGTTGCTATTATGAAACTCATCCAATATAGGTGCTAACAAAGCTTTGATGGTTTTGATATATATGTATGACAGAAAATATGTATATTTCAATGAATGATGAATAAATAATGAGTGAACGATGAATGAATGATGAACAAATGGGATGAATGAATGTTTCACAACCTGGTAACAGTCTGGGTCATATTGAATCAGGAATGGGAATGCAAGTGAGAAAAAATTACACTAATGTCAAACATGAAGATGATAGCAAAAGCTCCATGGTATAGCAAGGTATACACAACAAAACATGGCACATGGGTGTAGTAAATTGTTATGTGCCACATTCCTCCCAATCTGAGGAACTTTACCCCCCCCCCCCCCCCCCCCCCCCCTCCTCCACTGGTGTTAGAGCATTCACTTCACATGTGGAAGGTCATGGGTTCTATGCCCGGCCGAGTCATACCAAAGATTCGAAAAATGGTGCTAAAATATTCCTTAATTATACTGTCTTGAGTAGACACCATCTCGATATGACTGAAAAATTGTTGAAAGCAACGCTTAAAACCATGCAACAACGTTATTTCATATTTGCATCAATAATAATTTTCCAAAAATTGTGTTAGTGAAAATTTATCCATGTCCCTCTAATCCAGTCTGCTTCATTTTAACAATCATTTATATATTTTCTAAACAAAATTGCTGTACAATTATCCACAAGTTAACCAGCTAGAAACAAAACAATATGAAATGTGTGAAATTGTCTACAAAACCTATAAACTCACATAGACATTAATAGCCCCAATCAGCTGGATGAGAATTGACCTCTGTAAAATGTAATGTATGTAGACATTACATACACGCTTGTTAGATTTTGGCTTCCCTCCATAAACTAATTGAAAATTTGTTTCTATTAAACGACTTAGTCTAGCCAGGTATTTAATCCAGCCGGGTATTTAATCAGTCCATAATCATTAATACCACATATCATGTATACCTATTTAATAATTTTTTAATGATACTACAAAAATTTGGTAGTTTTGTTTAACATCGTAAGTTGGGCCTTTTTATACCAGAAGGGTATTCCCAGGACCTCTTTAGCCTTTTTATACCAGAAGGGTATTCACAGGACCTCTTTAGCCTTTTGATACCAGAAGGGTATTCACAGGACCTCTTTAGCCTTTTTGTTTTACACTGAAGCTATTTTGTTAAATGTTCCAGCTATAAATTTTTTTATTTTTTTTTTTAAACAATTTAGTTTACCAGGTGAAATAATTAATTACAAGTTGTGGCAGTTTGGATATTTTTAAGCAAAACACTAAAAATAAAAGTGAAAATTGCACGAAAATATTTGAAAAATGATACGCATACAAACATTTGCTGTTGGGAAGTGAACCGTTATCTGCTGACACTAAAATATAAGGGGAAAAAACTACTAAGACAAATATTTTATCATGATATTATCTGTAACAAACTTGATGTTTATATATATATATTTTGCAAGCAAGTGACATTATGCCAACTTTTGTGCAAATATCAGTTAAGTAATGCTGATGACCTTTGACATAATAAATAGGCTGCCTCTCATAAAACATTTTAGCAGAAAGCAAAAATCAAACTGCAAACAATCAGAATGTGTGGCATTTTGTTTATCCAGAGTAAAATACAAGCATATTATTAGGCCAAATGAAAAAATATTTTTGTTTCCTGTCACATGCTGAAAAAAAAAATTGGGTCTGTAGGTAGGAAATCCTTATTTTTTTCTCTATGATTCATGGATAGAAATGGAGCGGAAGAAATTTTTATTTTAAAGAAATCAATAAATTTTGTTTGACTCTGGGGTTAAATATTGACTCAGTTGGGTCACAGGAAACAAAACTATTTTTTCATTTGGCCTTACAAAAAATGGATACACAAAACAAAACAAAAATACTTAAGTTGATAGATGAGTATAGATATAAACTAAATTTAAAACTCAGGTATAGATATAAACTAACTTTAAACTCATGTATAGATATAAACTAAATTTAAAACTTAAATTAACTTTAAAACTCAGATATATATTATATAAATTAAATTTAAAACTCAGATATATATTATATAAATTAAATTTAAAACTCAGGTATAGATATAAACTAAATTTAAAACTCAGGTAAAACTATATTTAAAAACTCAGAGTATAGAATGATATGAATAAATTTAAAATTCAGATAAAAAAGATATTTACTCACTGAAATAAATGCTTCGGACTATTAATTTCATATCTGTTTTGTTTCTCACTATTAACAAAAAATGGAAGCAAAACCCAAAATGTCTTAAATCTCTATAAATTATAATTATGGAAGCATTGAACATAATTACACTCGGTGTATTCAAAAATAAACTTATAAACTTGTTATTTCAATAAACAGAGGTTCCAACAGACTATTGTTTTGGTACCCAGCCATTGTCAACTTATTTTTAAATCATTTACATAATTCTTCTCTGTGTGATTGTGCAATGAAGACTGAAAATGCAACTCACTATTTCTTTAGATGTAATAGATTCTCAGATCAAAAAGTTCAACTTTTTTCAATCTACAAGAAAACTTTCTCCTGCTTAATATAAACACCATCTTGTATGGAAACCCTGAAGAAAAGCAAGAACACGAAGAACATTTATTCAGACACATTCATGTTTATTTAAGAGAGTGGACACTTTCTACCATTTTTTCAAATTATTTTTTAATGGGGTTTAATGCCATTTTCAAAACATATTAGGTTATATATGGCATATCCAGTTTTACTGGTGGAGGAAGAAATCAGACTGAGTCAGACTGAGTTACTGGTGGAGGAAGACCTCAGACTGAGTAGAACCACTGACCTTCTGCAAGTAACTGGCAAACTTTCTCACATAAAGTTTTTTGGAGTGTTGGGAGGTAAGTGATCTTGAGAGGACCTACACTTTCGACCATACATACCACATAATGACTAATGTTAAATCGCTGACATGTATCTCCTGCTCTGCCCCTCTATCCTTCCACTCGTATCTTTTTATCTTTGTTTGATCTATGTACTAAACCAGTTCACTCTTTCTGTCCTTATTCTTCTCATTGTAAATATGTATATTGTTTAATTTTAAAAGAATGTGTTCGTTTTCTCTCAAGCATTGAATTTATTTATAAAAGTGTAACTAAATTTAACGACCAGATCCAATTACAGGGCGGATCCAGGATTACAGTTATGGGGGGGGGGGGGGGAGTTCAAACTGCCTCTATGTTGGTATAAATGTCACCACTGGAAATTATATGTCACCATCACCATTTTTATGTACTGAAAATTTGGCAGGCAGTAAAAACATATCTGAGAAGACCATTTTAGTTTGCAATACCGGGAAAGTCCCAACCAGTGCCTAACAGGGGCCTTGGTCTGGGTTTTGTTTCTAGGTTATCTACAATTAGAGGAAATGTATCAGAATAGACAATACTATACAAGTAGGAAAGTTTCCTTTGATCTATGGATGATGCCATTTTTATCCACTCATCCCTTAACTGCATGACAAATTGACTAATAATTGATTAAGACTAACTGTAGGGGCAATATTAAAACACTGACTTTCATTTTGGACATCATCTAGACGCAGACCATCCCTAATACGTGAGGAAAAGCTGACAGTTGGAAAATGCTGATTAAGTTCGAATTTATGCTGAACGAGTCAATTAAATACTTACTAAGCAATATTTAAAAAGTCTTGTTTTTATCAAAAAAAGTCTGTTTTTCAATAACATAAATACATATGAGATTCAGATGTTTATTTTATGTTAACAAATGCCGCCCCTGATTAGGTTTCCAGTTCTATATACTTTCCTCATTGTTATGGCACTGCCCAGATATATAATTATTAGTGATTTGTACTATTTACTTTCCTCATTGTTATGGCACTGCCCAGATATATAATTATTAGTGATTTGTACTATATACTTTATTTTTCAGATAATGCATTTCTGTGCACCGTTTCCCTACCTTGTCCTGCTCGTTCTGCTTATTCGAGGTGTCACCCTGGAAGGTGCTTCAGAAGGGATCAAGTTTTATATTATACCAAGATGGGAGAAACTTGCAACCTTTCAGGTAAGGCATGTTCATGCATGTATACAGTGTTTATTACTTAACTAATTAATAATTAATTTTCTAAAATCATTGTTTTGATATGATCTTTGAAATCATTTTGAGATGATTATGTCTGCAGATATATACACACCCCTGGGCTGTTTGTAATGAGATGATTATGTCTGCAGATATATACACACCCCTGGGCTGTTTGTAATGAGATGATTATGTCTGCAGATATATACACACCCCTGGGCTGTTTGAGATGATTATGTCTGCAGATATATACACACCCCTGGGCTGTTTGTAATGAGATGATTATGTCTGCAGATATATACACACCCCTGGGCTGTTTGAGATGATTATGTCTGCAGATATATACACACCCCTGGGCTGTTTGAGATGATTATGTCTGCAGATATATACACACCCCTGGGCTGTTTGTAATGAGATGATTATGTCTGCAGATATATACACACCCCTGGGCTGTTTGAGATGATTATGTCTGCAGATATATACACACCCCTGGGCTGTTTGAGATGATTATGTCTGCAGATATATACACACCCCTGGGCTGTTTGTAATATTATTACCAGACATCAACTGACAGATTAAACAAGTGAATTTACTTCCTTTATTGATAAATATCACAAGAAATTCTGCTTTATGTCATTTTAAACAATGCAAATAATGAAGGGAAATCAAATTTTAAAAACATAATATAACCACTTAAAGTCGAGTCTTAAAAATGGTTTTTTGTTGAATATTAGCATTGTTTCTGTGCCATCAAGGGTTAACGGCAATCAGTTAACCTAACCACTCTTTCCTGGGATTCTAGTAGGTTAACCAGTACTCTAGCACTCTGGCAAGTAACTGAGAACTTTCCCACTTGATCAGCAGAAAGACCCGTGTTCATAGTGCAATTCTGGTTAAATAAGCAATTTCATAATATAATTAAAACAAACAATCATTCATGTTTAACTGCAGTAACAAGGTAAATGGCAACAAAACAAGACACTGACAGGCCCTTTAATGTTGATGTACAAAAAAATCTGTCAACATTCTGTGTTTGTTGGAAAAACAACACATGGTAAACAATGTGATCTGCCACCATCAATTGTTTATAATTGGCAGGATGCAAATGTCACTATTGTAACAAAATAGTCATTATATGGATTGGGAGTTTACCATAATCACTTTATTGATTGGGAGTTTATCATAATCACTATATTGATTGGGAGTTTATCATAATCACTATATTGATTGGGAGTTTATCATAATCACTATATTGATTGGGAGTTTATCATAATCACTATATTGATTGGGAGTTTATCATAATCACTATATGGATTGGAAGTTTATCATAATCACTTTATGGATTGGGGGCTTATTGGGGGTTTATCATAATCACTATATGGATTGGGAGTTTATCATAATCACTATATGGATTGGGAGTTTATCATTATCACTATATGGATTGGGAGTTTATCATAATCACTATATGGATTGGGAGTTTATCATTATCACTATATGGATTGGGAGTTTATCATTATCACTATATGGATTGGGAGTTTATCATAATCACTATATGGATTGGGGGTTTATCATAATCACTATATGGATTGGGAGTTTATCATCATCACTATATGGATTGGGGGTTTATCATAATCACTATATGGATTGGGGGTTTATCATAAACACTGTATGGATTGGGGGTTTATCATCATCACTATATGTATTGGGGTTTATCATAATCACTATATGGATTGGGGGTTTATCATAATCACTATATGGATTGGGGCAGTTATCATAATCATTATATGGATTGGGAGTTTATCATAATCACTATATGTATTGGGTTTTATCATAATCACTATATGGATTGGGGGATTATCATTATTTATTTGAAGTTGAAAAGCTGATTTTCATTGGTTTAAAGAAAACAAAATTTATGCAAGTTTTTTTTTTAATTGATTAATTTATATGCATATTGATATAAATATGCAGTACATATATGCCTCCATATGCATACACATAACATACACATACGCATACGCATACACATAAACATACATATACACATACACATATACATCACATACACATACATACACATATACAAATACACACAGACACACAGACACACACACACACACCACACACACATGTACATGTGGATACACATAAAGTTTTACATTGTCTTACAATATACTACACAGAAGGTTCTTTGTAGTAAGGTCATAACATTAATGTTGTTCAAGTAAAATATAAATAGTTTAACACAAGACAAAAAGTTTATGTTCCAATGCAACTTTTCTGGAAGCTCTCATTCCTTTTTTTTATCATGTTGAGTATGGTATTTCCCCTTGGCTGCAATTTTACCTTGCTTGTTGCAAAACAATATAGGCAAAAATGCTACAACCGAAATAGAGAAAACGTTATCAGAACTCTGTCAGACATGCAGTCTAAAAATAAATGAGAATGTCAGAAATGATCTATATTATGTAATTTATGAGTTCATAATGCACGACTGCACAGGTATCAATATTTAGATCACTTTTAATAAAGAGAGAGACATGAAATTTATTTAATTATTCTTTATATTATTTTATTTTTATTTTTTTTTTTTATTTATTTAGCTCACTTAAACAAAGCTATTCTGATCGCCTGTTGTCTGTCGCCTGTCCGTGAACTTTTTGTTGTGTACACTCTAACGCCTGCATTTGGTATTGGATCTTCACCAAACTTATTTATAAGTTAGATAACCATAATATCTCGGTCATGTTCTTGAACTGGCCAAATTGGATAATGTCAGAGTTATGGCCCTTGAAGTGTCAAATATTATGTTATTTGACACTCTTTTATAGTTGGATATCCAATCTGTTGTCTCGGGAGACACAAAATATCTTATTAAACAGCTCCTTAGAGACTTGCAATATGTGCACTAACTATGATACAACAATTTCTAAATGGTTGAAAAAACAAGGATGGTACAGTCCATACCTGCTGTAACAGAAATGCAAGTGAGGAATTTTAAATGAAAAGAAATATTTCGACACATTATGCATATTGTTGTCATGGTACCAATGTCTGCTGTATGTATGATTCAGGTGTGGGGAGATGCAGCGCTGCAGATTTTCTACAGTGTGGGTATGGCCTGGGGCGGAATCATCACAATGGCATCTTATAACGACTTTAAACACAACATCTACAGGTATTGTTTACATTACAGGTTGAGATAACTGAGATTGAAGGATTGATGTTTTCAACATGGTAACACACTGGCAGTGAGATATATATCTATATATATATGAGTCTCTATTGGGAATCTTATATAACTTCTCATATGAGAATGTTAAACAAACAGTAGCATGTGACTTCTTATATGATCAGAATCATAGGATATTCACATGAAGATTATCACATGAATTTGTTAGCATTATAAGAATATTGATGGGATTATTATGTGGAAAATGTATTAACCGAGTATTTGATAATTATATAAAATCAGTCATTTAAAAATCGTTATGAAACGATGATTTGATTAGAATATTAGGTGTTATGTGCCATCAAGAGCTAACAGACAATTAGTTAACCTAACCCCTGTTTCCTGGGATTCTGGAAGGTCAATCAACACATGAGCACACCTATATCTGCAAGTAACTGATAACTTTCCCACTTGCATCTGCCATGACAGACAAATGACAATGAGACACAATGTCATATATAAATCCTTACAGAGACTGGCGATTCAAACGCACAGCCCCTGGAATGGTAGTCAGATGTACTACCGACTGAGCCAACCTGGCCAGGTTGTACATGTTTTTTGTCCTCTGTTAATTGCAAGCTTTGAAAGTGATGTCATTCAGCCTTATCTTGGTGTCTGAAATGACTGTTATAGACTTACCGGTACCCTGTAATCTTATTTCAGAGATGCCATGATAGTGCCACTTATCAACTGTGGTACCAGCATATTTGCCGGATTTGTAATATTCTCCATCTTGGGATTCATGGCGCATGAAACTGGAAAGTCTATTGAAGATGTTGTCACTCAAGGTAACATGATAGTAATGTATAGTTTAAGGGTTTATGGATCTACTATGTTATATTTTAGGTTAGTTCTGACATACTTATTATCAATACTTGTAAATGTAACCAAAAGAAAATAAGTATGTTAAAGAAAAAAATGAAGAATGTTACAATGCAGTAAGTTTAAAACTCATTTATTTAACTTTGGTTGTGAAACAAGTTCTTACAACTTGGGCAAATCATGCTTGAAGTCTTCCTGGGAAGAACCAGTACTAAGCATATGCTGAGAAAGTGTCTAGCTCAAGGACACCACACATAGCCTTAGTAGAGGATCGAACCCACGACCCTCCAATCATAGGTTCGTTGCTCTACCACTGAACTATGCACTCCACATATAATAATTTACTCTGTTAAGATTTGCTTTTCCGCTTGTTGGACTTGGCAACCATCACATTTTTTTCATATATACAATATGCTGCTCCATTAGGATTTATTTATCACAGGATTTACTACATATAAATCAGAGTTGTGACCCTTGACTGTCGTGTCAGTGTAGGCACAAATCAGAGTTGTGACCCTTGACTGTCGTGTCAGTGTAGGCACAAATCAGAGTTGTGACCCTTTACTGCTGTGTCAGTGTAGGCACAAATCAGAGTTGTGACCCTTTACTGCTGTGTCAGTGTAGGCACAAATCAGAGTTGTGACCCTTTACTGTTGTGTCAGTGTAGGCACAAATCAGGGTTGTGACCCTTTACTGCTGTGTCAGTGAAGGCACAAATCAGAGTTGTGACCCTTTACTGCTGTGTCAGTGTAGGCACAAATCAGGGTTGTGACCCTTTACTGCTGTGTCAGTGTAGGCACAAATCAGGGTTGTGACCCTTTACTGCTGTGTCAGTGTAGGCACAAATCAGAGTTGTGACCTTTTACTGCTGTGTCAGTGTAGGCACAAATCAGGGTTGTGACCCTTTACTGCTGTGTCAGTGTAGGCAAAAATAAGAGTTGTGACCCTTTACTGCTGTGTCAGTGTAGGCACAAATCAGGGTTGTGACCCTTTACTGCTGTGTCAGTGTAGGCACAAATCAAAGTTGTTACCCTTTACTGCTGTGTCAGTGTAGGCACAAATCAGGGTTGTGACCCTTTACTGCTGTGTCAGTGTAGGCACAAATCAGGGTTGTGACCCTTTACTGCTGTGTCAGTGTAGGCACAAATCAGGGTTGTGACCCTTTACTGCTGTGTCAGTGTAGGCACAAATCAGGGTTGTGACCCTTTACTGCTGTGTCAGTGTAGGCACAAATCAGGGTTGTGACCCTTTACTGCTGTGTCAGTGTAGGCACAAATCAAAGTTGTGACCCTTTACTGCTGTGTCAGTGTAGGCACAAATCAGGGTTGTGACCCTTTACTGCTGTGTCAGTGTAGGCACAAATCAGGGTTGTGACCCTTTACTGCTGTGTCAGTGTAGGCACAAATCAGAGTTGTGACCCTTTACTGCTGTGTCAGTGTAGGCACAAATCAGAGTTGTGACCCTTTACTGCTGTGTCAGTGTAGGCACAAATCAGAGTTGTGACCCTTTACTGCTGTGTCAGTGTAGGCACAAACCAGGGTTGTGAACCTTTACTGCTGTGTCAGTGTAGGCACAAATCAGGGTTGTGACCCTTTACTGCTGTGTCAGTGTAGGCACAAATCAGAGTTGTGACCCTTTACTGCTGTGTCAGTGTAGGCACAAATCAGAGTTGTGACCCTTTACTGCTGTGTCAGTGTAGGCACAAATCAGGGTTGTGACCCTTTACTGCTGTGTCAGTGTAGGCACAAATCAGGGTTGTGACCCTTTACTGCTGTGTCAGTGTAGGCACAAATCAGAGTAGGGACCCTTTACTGCTGTGTCAGTGTAGGCACAAATCAGGGTTGTGACCCTTTACTGCTGTGTCAGTGTAGGCACAAATCAGAGTTGTGACCCTTTACTGCTGTGTCAGTGTAGGCACAAATAAGAGTTGTGACCCTTGACTGTTGTGGCAGTGTAGGCACAAATCAGAGTTGTGACCCTTTACTGCTGTGTCAGTGTAGGCACAAATCAGAGTAGGGACCCTTTACTGCTGTGTCAGTGTAGGCACATATAAGAGTTGTGACCTTTACTGCTGTGTCAGTGTAAGGCACAAATAAGAGTTGTGACCCTTGACTGTTGTGGCAGTGTAGGCACAAATCAGAGTTGTGACCCTTTACTGCTGTGTCAGTGTAGGCAAAAATAAGAGTTGTGACCCTTTACTGCTGTGTCAGTGTAGGCACAAATCAGGGTTGTGACCCTTTACTGCTGTGTCAGTGTAGGCACAAATCAGAGTTGTGACCCTTTACTGCTGTGTCAGTGTAGGCACAAATCAGAGTTGTGACCCTTTACTGCTGTGTCAGTGTAGGCACAAATCAGAGTTGTGACCCTTTACTGCTGTGTCCATGTAGGCCAAGTAGAATAGATGTAGTAGAGCAGTCTGTACCTTGGACAAAGTAATATTTATGAGACGGATCAGTCATCAGCACATTGTTCTACTAAACTGAAGCAAAATGAAAACTCTTCAAAAATATTTTTTTGGCTGATAAATATATTCATATTTAAAAAAAGTTTTTATCAATTGTGTTGATTATTTCGTAACAGTGGTCAGTGCTGAGCTATAATTTGTCTCCCTGGACATTTTTTAAAAATGATTTAGCATAAGTGGATAATCACAGCAGTATCGTTGTTGTAATCTATGTTGTAGTTGTTGTAATGCTATATTGTAGTCGTTGTAATGCTATGTTGTAGTCGTTGTAATACTATGTTGTAGTTGTTGTAATACTATGTTGTGGTTCTTGTAATGCTATGTTGTAATACTATGTTGTAGTCGTTGTAATGCTATGTTGTGGTTGTTGTAATGCTATGTTGTAATACTATGTTGTAGTCGTTGTAATGCTATGTTGTAGTTGTTGTAATACTATGTTGTGGTTGTTGTAATGCTATGTTGTGGTTGTTGTAATACTATGTTGTAGTCGTTGTAATGCTATGTTGTAGTTGTTGTAATATTATGTTGTGGTTGTTGTATACATATATCATAGTCAGAAATACTTCAAACATTTTAAACACAAATTGCTGGGAATCGTCTTATTTTATAGAAAAAATTTAATTCTGCAAAGTAAGAATTTTGAATTGTGTTCCTGGGATAAATAGAAGTTAAAATAATTGAAAAACCCGATTTTGCGAGATTTTGCATGAATATGCGACATTCACAAAATCGCAATCACTTACCTTTCCCTCTATGTAATTCCTTGACATTTCAACAGTTTAATTACAGGATAGTGCCTTTTTTTTCATTTTGTGTGTATGTCTGTCTGTCCATCCTGTAAGTGTGTATGTCCGTCCTGTTGGTGCGTCCGTCCATCTGTCCATCCATCCTGTTGGTGTGTACATCCATCTGTCCGTCCGTCCTGTTGGTGTGTACGTCCATCCGTGGATGAGTGTGTATGTCTGACTGTTTGCCAGATTGGTTTTATGATGAATAATAATAACAAATACTAATTTTCTCCCATGATGCTCAAAATTCGGAAAAAAGTTAAGGGTTATATCAGCAACAGTAAAACAAGATTTGGTAGGGAATCCCACTGTGTATCTGGTGACTAAACATGCATGGTATGACTAGGAGGGTTGTCTTGTCATGTGTCTGCAGCATGATAGTTCAGTATGGCATTATTTATAATTTTGTCACCTTAAAAA
The DNA here is from genome assembly GCA_029582155.1 of Panopea generosa. Taxonomy (NCBI): domain Eukaryota; kingdom Metazoa; phylum Mollusca; class Bivalvia; order Adapedonta; family Hiatellidae; genus Panopea; species Panopea generosa. Next base: position 91,688,722 of record CM055896.1, read on the forward strand.
CTGTTGAAAGCACCACTGGATATGGATACATTACAGCACAATTTCCATGTGTATAATTCAATGTATATTTTATGAGTTTGGCTGTACTGTTTTGTTGTCCTTATCTAAAGAGAGTATATATCAGGTAAAAACTATATTTGTCTTAAAAAATAAAATTATTTTTAAAATGAATAAAAATCATCTCATTATCATAAATAAATAAATGTTTTTAGCCAATCAAATTTTTTTTTAAAAATCCCGATATATTGCCTTTAATGTATTATGGTTTCTATTTGCAGGTCCCGGTCTGACATTTGTGGCATACCCAGAGGCTGTGTCCATGCTGCCCATATCACCACTCTGGTCCGTCTTGTTTTTCTTGATGTTGTTTATCATTGGGTTGGACAGTCAGGTATACTATAATATACAAGCAAAATTAAAATATATATTCTTATTATCATCATCTCTGTCAAAAATGTTGAGGGTTTGTTGAATTATAATGAATAAAAGATTTGTGTGATGTTGTGTAAGATTAAATTTTACATAAATTTTATATGACTTGAATAATAATTGCCATATTTCCTGTTTACTTGAACATTTAACTTAGAAAAGCGCAGAGTAGAGAACAGCTTGACAAAAAAACAACAGAAAAGCATTTCAAAACAATGTAAAACTTCTTAATGTGCTGTTGGTATTTTCAACATATATGGTTATAACTTCACAGAAGAGGAAAAGTGTCGTTATTTAATCTTAGTAATATTCATCAAGATCTCGCTCTGTAATTCTCCGTGTTCTTTCATATTGATCTGCGGATAATTGGCAATTACACTCTTCTTTGTGAAACAAGATTGATGGACCGTATTACCATATGAATTAATTTGTTTATTCTCTTCAATACTTGCCATTTCAAGTAGTAGAATATAGGTATAAGGTTTCTTAACGTAATGGCATGCACACCTTTGAACATCATTTTTTGTACTGAACATATTCACAGAATTTAGGTACAAGTTGGTACTTTTGATTTAATATTTTTGGGGTAGAATATTCACAAAATCTTCAAAAAAAAATCTCAAAATCTTCTAAAAATCAAGTGTCATGACTGTCACTGTTACCTCTCACTGCTGAAGTTATGGGTTCATCCCAGCTGTATCCAAAACCTGGAAAAGTTTGTAAGTTGGAATAATAAGGACTGGGGTTCAACTGAGATTCATTCTGAGGTTTTTCTCAACTAATAACCAGATATGCCATCATTTTGAACTCTACTGGCAAAAGGCCAGAAGTGCTTATGCGATGGTGCAATGTCTGTCGTCTCCAGAGTGTTAGCAGCACTTTCTCTGAAACCACAAGGCCAATTAAACTGAAACTTCACATGGATGTTTCTATTGCATAGGAGACTATACAGAAGTTTGTTTTTTTTCGATTTGAAGTTAAAGATGGCTGCCATTACTAAAAATAGTCCAAAACTTAAAAAATCTTCTACTCATGAACGGCCCAACAGATTTTCAAAATCTTTATGTAGTAATGATAACCAACTATAGTTTTGTTAGATTTGTTCAAATGGTGTCCCTAGGATTAAAAATGACCCCTGCACTAGGGTTCAATTAGGGGACACATGTCATTAAAAAAATTATTTTTTTTAAATGGAAATTATTTTGCCTATATCTTCACAGAAGCATTGTTTGGTGAAGGAGGTTCAGATTTGTAAAAATGACTGGGTTCCACTGTTTTAAGAGGTCAGGAGGGGCCCCAAAAGGGTAAAATTTGGGAATTACAAAAATCGTTTTCTTAAGAAACGGTATGTCAGATTTGTTCATATTTTGCATAAATTATCCCTATGTGTAGGGGTTTCATTGCAGATAAGAATTTAGGGGCTAAAATTTGTATTAAGGGTTAAAAAAGGAAATTTTAAAAAAAATTCTTCTCAACAACCGGTCAGTCAAATTTGTTCATATTTGATATTGATTATCCCAATGAGTATGGGTTTAAAGTTTGTACAAATCAAGGGTCGTGTATTTATAGGGCCCTGTAAGGGGACTTTTTTTTTTATTCAGTTTGAGTTTTGAAGCAATTTCTAGTCATAACAATATGATTTTGTTCGATAGGAAGGATTGACTTTCTAAAAGGGGCCAGGTGGGGTCACAAAATGATAAAAATTGAACATTGTCATGAATCTTATTTTCAACAACCAGTCAGTCAAATTTGTTCATATTTGATATGAATTCTCCCTATGATTAAGAAATCTAAGTTTGTACAAATCAAGGGACACTGGGATGTATAGAGGCCCTGTAAGGGTCTTTGAGTTTTACATAGGAATACTACATGTATGGGGAAATGGAAAATTATCATTTTTTTGTCCATTTGGGTAAATATGTTGTTTACTTTGAGATCTAAAGCATTGTCTGGTAACAATAAATATGATTTTGTTCAATAAAGAGGATTGAATTTCCATAAGCGGCCAGGGGGCGGATGGGGCAATAAAGTTTCCTCTCAATAACCTTTCAGTCAAACAAGTTCATATTTGATATATATTAACTTTACATCAGCAAGGATTGAAGATTCTGCATATCAAGGGGCTCGGATATATTGGGTCCTGTAATGTTACTTTTACATAGGAATACTATAGGGAAAACTGATTTTTTCATTTTGCATCCATGTGTACAAAAAAACTTCTTTTTAAAATTTGAATCATTTCTGCTCGTAACAAATTGCTAAGAGTGGGTGATTGAAGGTCTGACAAATTAAGGGGCTGGGTTGCATAAGGGTTCTGTACAGGGGACTATATATTTTTTTACAGATGAATGGTATGGGAATTTCAAGAATTTCCTTTTCATAGCAATTAAGTTTTTGTTCAGTAACGGTGTGGTTGGGGTATCTATCCATAAGTTTTTAAGACGACCCCCCAAAGAGGGTAAATATTGTGGTGCTATGGCCACTATGAGTCAGTAGAGCGTCTTCAGGCCCTCTTGGGCTCTTTGTTATATAACCGTCATATGTTGAAAAAGGCATTTTACTCATTCAAACGGGTAATGCTACCAGAAAAAAGAAAGTACTAATTTTCAACAGAAGATTATCATACTGCTGTTGAAGAATGTTGATAGGTTGTCTCTATGGATCTCATGCAGGCAATGGACATCACCCCTTCCCACTACACTCACTTTTCCAGTACACTGGAATGGAAACGTGTATAGAATAATGGTGTGTTAGGACATTTTGCCAACCCAGCTAGATCTTGATTTCAGTAATACTAGGTTATTCATGTATCACTTGACTTTATTATATTTGACTAGGAGGCCACACATATCACACAAAGCTTTTGTTTACTCTGCTATGAAAAATGTTAATATATTCTTTTTAAATTTAATAATAAGCACCCCAAAAAAATAAAACAAAAGTGTTTCTTTGAAAAATCCCACAAAAAATGCAAGGTTCATAACTTATGTTGCAGTATACTTTTATATTCTTAAGTAAAAGTTAACAAAAAAAAAGTTAAAAACATTTTTATTTGAAATATACTTTTTTTATCTGGAATGTTTAATTTAACTTATTTTATGATTTTCTAGTTATCACCACAGGGCATATCAGCATCTTCCTGATTGGAAACAATTGTACAAGATCCCAAATTTTTCATACTAAACACATTTCATATTTTAGAATATCTCTTTTTTTTATTATTTTTTTTAATGTCCATATAACTTGTGTTTTTCATTATATTTTAGTTTGTTACCATAATCAACACCTTAGCTGAGCATGTCAGCCACTTTTTATCATGTTTCCCAACATAATTTTAATACATGAAAAAAAAACCCCAACTTTTTACTACAAAATTTATATTAAAATTTTTAAAGCTTCAATAATGTGAAATATATAGGTGTATTTCAAATACCGACATGTCTATATAACCATAAAAATGTTCCCATTTTAGTGGTTTTTTTTGGTCAAAATTATCAATTATAATTTAGATTAATGATAAATGAAAATTTCAATTCCACCCTCGTTACTGTTTGTGTTACCTTATGCATGACTTGTAGATGTAAATTTTATTTTTTACGAGCACCTGATTTTAAATACTAACTTTATGAAAATTCTTATTCCAAACAACTAGGCGTTTACTTGAGTTTTGAAAGTATACTGCAACCCCATGTTTTCAGGCTGACCTTATACGTCCACAAACACTTGGATAATGTTTGATATATAACGCTTTTTTAAAATTTCAACCGACAATTAGAATTTACTATCTTTAAACCTTCATATTCTTAGTCGTGTAAAATCAAATAATTTCTTTTTCTCATATTCAGAAAAAAAAACAACACAAAAACCAACAAAAATATTTATTCTACAAATAAAGACTTTCTTTGTTATTGTATCGGTGTATATATACGAGCAGTATACTTAGTTAATGTGTCGCTTAATCATTTTAATTTTCTACACTACACTTTATTTCTGACCCTTTTAACCTTTTTTTACTTATAATACAAGTTTGGTCAAGCTAACATCATGACCAAGGAGGTCAGTGATCTGTGATAATTATATACCTTAGTTTTTCCCCTAAATATCTTTCAGCAGGTTTAAAAGGTTCCTTGCAAACAGAAAGACGGACGGTCTGTCATTCTGTTGGTCAGTCTGCAAGCAACTTGTGGAGGCAAACTATTTTCACAGGTTTCAAGTGATTGTCTTGAGACTTAAACACATAGTCAACATTAAGTGTAGATGTACATCGAACTTCATGACACTGATTCAGTTTTGTACAGAGTTATTGCCCTTGTTTAAACTAGAGACTATACATAAAATCTGTAATTTGTTAATTAAGAAAAGTTCAGATCCAGATTAAAAGTTGTACGTGCCATCTAGCTTTTTGAAAACATGCAAACAAATATGGATAACTCATGCTTTAGATCTACAATATATTTTGAAATATAAAGCACACAATAAACTTATATTTTATTTTAATAAACTGTAAAAGAAATTGATCTAAAATAAAAATTTCTACCAGCCATCAGATTGACGCACTTAAATAATGACGTTTTTCTTTTTGTCACAACACATTAATATAAATAATAAGAATATCAAACACCTTAACAAGATTTATGTTTTATAAATAAGATAAGCAAAGCTGTATATCTCAAACAAAGGTCCAAGTTGTCATGATTTTTTATCAAAATGTGTTAATTTTCAGCAAAATTGTAACAGGTTCATTGAAAGCTACTACAAGAAACTTTTTTATTGGATATAATTTCTTTTTTTTTAATTATTGTTCTACAATATTTAGGTGTATATTTCAAACATTGGCAAACCTATTGCAACCTTGAAACAGTTCAGCATATTTGCGACCATTTTGGACTCTAAAGTTTGTAAATGGACTTTTTGTAAATTAACGAAAATTTCAATAAAGAAAAAATTACAATTTCAAACTGGTCATCATGATCTGACAAGTCCAACATGCTCGTACTGTTGAATGTTATCTTGAAACTTTTTTATTTATTTATTTTTTTATTATTATTAAAAAATATCTTGAATTTTCAAAAGTGGCTGCTCTCAATTTTCCTGACTTGAAAACGTGTAAACTGTTAATATAGAAATATTTGGGAATGTGGTCACTACTGGTCAACAACAAGTTATTTGAACTTGTTCATAATAACCAGTTTCTTATTGTGAGCCGTGCTCTGAGATGAACTGCTTTTATATTTATAGCTCACATCTGTAGCTTCTCTATAGACCTCACACTGCCTTCATAATGTACTCACATCATGGACAAGATCCGCACTGGGGTAACCACTTTTCTCCGCAGAAGATTTGCTTGTTTTATCACTGTCTTCTAAGAAGAAAATTTTATGTGTATGACAACCAGCGCAGACCTTTTCCTTTATCTAAAATTCTAGGCTAGGTTAGGTTTATTTCAATAAAAAGATATGAAAGCTTGCTGTCTCTTGGTACGGCTCATTTTACCCATGTATATGTGCACTGACTTCTTTATTGTCCAATAACGAGCATAGATGAATTAATTGCTCCACAATAAAATCTGGACTTGTAATTAAGTCTCTGTCACGGCTAATTATGTTGGGGAATGCCGTTCTTTTCCAGCCTTGTATATTCCGAAAACCTTGCATTTTTTGTGTGAATAATATTTTTGGAAAAATGCCGCCCTCAGCATTTTTGAATGTCATACATCATTCATTATTTCATTTTCTCAAAAAATTGTCCCATAAATACTGTTTGTTACTACATATCATCCGCAATAGGCAATAGTTTTATGTCATTTAGTCTCTGATCATGTTTAAATGTCCACCATAACTAGATAATCTATATGTTCATATATGAATATATATCTAATATTGTCTATATATATATATATAATTCCATGTTCAATATCATGTTTAAAACTATATTTTTTGATTGAAAACTCTGCCCCCACATCCATCTCATTTTTAACAAGATGTCATTTGTCCACTCATGATGCCATATTCTAACCTGAATAAGATAACCTTTCAACTATGCATATTTTACAGTATTTATCCATTTATAACAGTGAACGTTGAAACAATGGTGTGCAGGTAAGAATAGAAATGCGAACAGGAGTATATTGGTATAACTATAAAATAATTAAGTATTATAATTAAACTTTTACAAACTATTATGCAGCTGTATCAAAGTAATTATATGTTAAATTTTAACCACTGTAATTGACTATTATTAATTGCTAAACACATCACTTAAAACTGTCATAATATAATTATGTGAATATTATTGTTTTGGGGTCAGTACCCATCTTCAATATTACTTAGTCATTAATCTTCAACTAGCTGTTACTGTGTTACCAACCAGCTGTTACTATGTTACCAATCAGCTGTAATTGCAACTGGGTTTTCAATTAGATGAAATTGTTAATTGTTCTCCAAACAGCTGTTACTGGGTTACTTGCTTACCAACCAGTTGTAGTTATAATCTGGTCATTTCCTAGTTTCAGAAATGCAAATATTAGTGAATCAACAATCAGCTATAACTGGGTCACCAAACTGGGTCATTAACCAGCTGTAATTGTTACTTGGTTACCAACCAGCTGTAATTATTTCAGGGTCACCAATCAGCTGTAATTGATACTGGATCAGGAACCAGCTGTAATTGTTACAAACTGGATTATTGTTACTGGTTCAGTAACCAGTTGTAATTGTTACTGGGTCACAAACTGGGCTATTGTTATTGGGCCAGCAACCAGCTGTAATTGTTACTGGGTCACAAACTGGATTATTGTTACTGGGTCAGCAACCAGCTGTAACTGTTACTGGGTCACAAACTTGATTATTGTTACTGTGTCAGTAAACAGCTGTAACTGGGTCACAAACTTGATTATTGTTACTGTGTCAGTAAACAGCTGTAACTGTTACTGGGTCACCAATCAGCTGTAACTGTTGCTGAGTCACCAAACAACTCATACTCTGTCACTAACCAGTTGTGTTTGTTACTGGGTCAGTGACTACTGGCCAGCTGTATCTGAGTCACTGGCGAGCTGTAAATGATACTAAGTTACTAGTTAACTTTTTAAGATTATAACATTAGTTATATAAGTCAGTTAAAATGTTGCTGGGTCGCAAACCAGAAGGATACAGGTATTACAGGAAAAGTTGATCACCAGCCAGTTGTTACTATTGGAATTGGTTCACAATCAAGCCACAAACAAGTTGTTATTACTGTTCCTTAGTCAGCCAAGGTTATTTGGACATACTTAACTACAATGCTAACTGGTTTAGATAAAATAGTCCATTAAGGTTAAAAAACAAAAATTATATTTAAAAAATATAAATAATTATAAAATATGATTAACAACACAAAGTCAACAACGCTAGGTCTTTTGATGATTGAAAGTCATTTTATAGTCTTGTTAATACAGATCTGAGGCTTTGTTTATACAGATCACTTTTCTCTCACCACTGAGGCTTTGTTTATACTGATCACTAATCTCTCACCACTGATGTCTTGTTTATACAGATCACTGATCTCTCACCACTGAGGTCTTGTTTATACAGATCACTAACCTCTCACCACTAATACAGATCACTGACCTCTCACCACTAATACAGATCACTGATCCCTCACCACTGAGGCCTTGTTTATACAGATCACTGACCTCTCACCACTGAGGTCTTGTTAATACAGATCACTGATCCCTCACCACTGAGGTCTTGTTTATACAGATCACTGATCTCTCACCACTAATACAGATCACTGATCTCTCTCACCACTTAATACAGATCACTGATCTCTCACCACTTATACAGATCACTGATCTCTCACCACTGAGGTCTTGTTAATACAGATCACTGACCTCTTACCAATGAGGTCTTGTTAATACAGATCACTGACCTCTCACCACTGAGGTCTTGTTAATACAGATCACTGATCTCTTACAACTGAGGTCTTGTTAATACAGATCACTAACCTCTCACCACTGAGGTCTTGTTTATACAGATCACTAACCTCGCACCACTGAGGTCTTGTTTATACAGATCACTGACCTCTCACCACTTATACAGATCACTGACCTCTCACCACTGAGGCCTTGTTTATACAGATCACTAACCTCTCACCACTGAGGTCTTGTTTATACAGATCACTGACCTCTCACCACTTATACAGATCACTGACCTCTCACCACTGAGGCTTTGTTTATACAGATCACTGACCTCTCACCACTGAGGCCTTGTTTATACAGATCACTGACCTCTCACCACTGAGGTCTTGTTAATACAGATCACTGATCTCTTGCCAATAAGGTCTTGTTTATACAGATCACTGACCTCTCACCACTGAGGCCTTGTTAATACAGATCACTGACCTCTCACCACTAATACAGATCACTGATCTCTCACCACTGATGTCTTGTTAATACAGATCACTGATCTCTCACCAATGAGGTCTTGTTAATACAGATCACTAATCTCTCACCACTAAAACAGATCACTGATCTCTCACCACTTATACAGATCACTGATCTCTCACCACTTATACAGATCACTGATCTCTCTCACCAATAATGCAGATCACTGATCTCTCACCACTGAGGTCTTGTTAATACAGATCACTGATCTCTTACCACCGACATCTTGTTAATACAGATCACTGATCTCTCACCACTGAGGTCTTGTTTATACAGATCACTGATCTCTCACCACTGAGGTCTTGTTAATACAGATCACTGATCTCTCACCACTGATGTCTTGTTAATACAGATCACTGATCTCTCACCACTGAGGCCTTGTTTATACAGATCACTGACCTCTCACCACTGAGGCTTTGTTTATACTGATCACTAATCTCTCACCACTGATGTCTTGTTAATACAGATCACTGACCTCTCACCACTAATACAGATCACTGATCTCTCACCACTGAGGTCTTGTTTATACAGATCACTGATCTCTCACCACTGAGGTCTTGTTAATACAGATCACTGATCTCTCACCACTGATGTCTTGTTAATACAGATCACTGATCTCTCACCACTGAGGCCTTGTTTATACAGATCACTGACCTCTCACCACTGAGGTCTTGTTAATACAGATCACTGATCTCTCACCACTGAGGCCTTGTTAATAAAGATCACTAATCTCTCACCACTGAGGCCTTGTTAATACAGATCACTTATCTCTCACCACTGAGGTCTTGTAAATACAGATCACTGACCTCTCACCATTGAGGTCTTGTTAATACAGATCACTGACCTCTCAATACTAATACAGATCACTGATCTCTCACCACTGAGGTCTTGTTAATACAGATCACTGACCTCTCACCACTAATACAGATCACTGATCTCTCACCACTGAGGTCTTGTTAATACAGATCACTGACCTCTCACCACTAATACAGATTACTGATCTCTCACCACTGATGTCTTGTTAATACAGATCACTGATCTCTCACCATTGAGGTCTTGTTAATACAGATCACTGATCTCTCACCACTAATACAGATCACTGATCTCGCACCACTAATACAGATCACTGATATCTCACCATTGAGGTCATAGTCCAGCTCAATCCAAAACTTTTTTGTGGGAATGTTGCCAGTTACTTGCAGAAGAATGGTGGTTCTAATCAGATTTATTCTGAGATGTTCCTCCACTAATAAATTTGGACATATTATAACCTGTCATGTGTAGAAAATGGTGTTAAACCCAATGAAAAATATATATAGATGTCAGTGGCCAAATATCAGAAATAGGATCATTTTTTGTTTTCAAAACAATGCAAGCTGGCAAAATCATTAAAGAAAGATAAATTTTATCATATTTTGACTAGTTTTTTGTCAAACATCAACTTTAAAACTATTTAACAGTAGGTGGTCACTTAAAGTTAACAGATTCAAATCAACACCTGGTTGAGAAAATTTAAGATAAATTTGTTTTTAAATTACTTCTGCAATTAAAATAATCATACAGTTGCTAAACACCAATATTGATTGTAAACATATATGCATTAAATATACAATGAAGAACTGATTAATTCTGCATGAAATCAATTCAGATGAAGTAATTTTAATAAATGAATTTGTTTTATTTACTTTTTTTCTAGATATAAAATGGCTATCGTAGAGTCGGTCACCTGTACAATTTTACTCCATTTGGAGATATTTTGTTTGAATTGAACCTAACTGGCAGGAGTGTTCGTAAACATTTCTTTTTTTATTAAAGTTATATAAAAAACTTAATATCAGAGTATTAAATATAATTGAACAACCCTGATTTCACACAATTGATTTCTCAAAGTTTTTATGAAGGCCATTCATATAAGCATTTATCGGAGGGGGAGAAGGAAGATACATACATACATTATGAGGTTTTAAGTTAGAAGTCATCCAATGAAAATCATCTCCCATCTCAGTCAGTACAGTGGGAAGTATGCATGTTTCTTATCTCACCAATATATAAAGTGTGTGTGGGGGGGGGGGGTTCAACTCCCATCTCAGTCAGTACAGTGGGGAGTAACATTTGTTTCTTATCTCACCAATATATAAAGTGTGTGTGGGGTGGGGGGTTCAACTCCCATCTCAGTCAGTACAGTGGGGAGTAACGTTTGTTTCTTATCTCAACAATATATAAAGTGTGTGTGGAGTGGGGGGGGGTTCAACTCCCATCTCAGTCAGTACAGTGGGTAGTAACGTTTGTTTCTTATCTCACCAATATATAAAGTGTGTGTGGAGTGGGGGGGTTCAACTCCCATCTGAGTCAGTACAGTGGGGAGTAACGTTTGTTTCTTATCTCACCAATATATAAAGTGTGTGTGGGTGGGGGGTTCACTCCCATCTCAGTGAGTACAGAGGGGAGTAACGCTTGTTTCTTATCTCACCAATATATAAAGTGTGTGTGGGGTGGGGGTTCAACTCCCATCTCAGTGTGTACAGGAGGGAGTAACGCTTGTTTCTTATCTCACCAATATATAAAGTGTGTGTGGGGTGGGGGTTCAACTCCCATCTCAGTCAGTACAGAGGGGAGAACAGTCAGTTTATATTCGGGTAACGGCTTGTTAAAAGGTTGGAAAGTTTTATTTTGATTCTTACTATGTATAATATCCCTGGTAAAAAATAAAAAAAAAATTCAAAGCTCCCTTCTCCAATTATTACCCAATCCCAATGATATTATTTTTTGTTGACATACTATAAATTTGTAGAAGTCATGCGAAATATTCAAATGTTAAGGAAGTTTGGTAAAGTGGACAGCTTATTCAAACAAGGAAACTATAAAATTTTGTTATCAAGATATTAATATCTCTATCTATAAATGAGATAACAAACAATATCACACTTATCATACTTCATCACAGGGCATGAAGGTGCTATGTATACTGAAACGTGAAGGCAGATAGCATCTTGTTGCTCCAAGGGGTCAAATTGTGGGTTATAGATTAAAATAGGAAACTGGGAGAGTGAGTGTTGTTGAATAAGTAAAATGGTCTTGCAATATTTTATATTCAGTTTTGAGTTATAGATTGTGTGGTCTGAAAGACGTTTGAGAATTTTATTTAGCATTAATTAAAATATACAAATATCTGAATTGATAATTAAAGCTCATCTGCGTTATGTATGTTCTGTTTCATATTGGAAAATATGTACTGAAGTCCTTATAACAACGGTAATGAAATCTGAACTAGTCTGAAAGGTCATGGTCACAGTCTGTAATCTAAGATTTAAGAGAGCAACTAAACAAGAAAAATCATTTCATCAAAAATGTATAACAAAAAAATGAGCACCCTAAAAAACATTTGCATACATGTGTATGGTATGAATTAAATAGTCTATCAGATATAAATTATTATTATTATCAATAAAAGTTCTAATATCAAGGTCATTGTAAGAGCACTAAAGAAATTGAATATTTTATACATAAAAAGATTTTTCATTCAAGGTTCAAGTTTTCTTATAATTGCCTGGTCAATTATGAATGTAAATGTCACATCCAACATTTTGTCAAGTTCAAGGTCACAGACAAGGATTTATATATTTATGCAGAATAGATAACAAAAAAACAGATAGAAAAAAGTCCAGTTTGTTTGCTGTGGTCATTATTATACAGTCTGTTGTTGTTTTTAAACTCACTCTTTAAAAGAAAAATGTAGTAAACTGAACAAATACCAAAATTAACAAAAAATAAATTTATCAAATGAGAAAAACATGCAAAATTAAATTAAAACAATGATTAAAACAAAGAAATTTGACACAAACAAATAATAATTTTTTCATATTTTGATAACGCATTCACTAAGAGGTTATATGCAGTTTGATTTTTGTTCATAGCCAGGGTCGAGGTTGCCATGGGAGACCGTGTCTGGACCCTGTTGCAACGATCGCCAGTAGGGAACGTCAGCGCCCTTAAAATGATCGACTCGCTAGCACGTCTATGTAAAAGTGGTACTAAATAGTGTAGTTAAGATGTCGTCTGTCACATGAACATACATTCTGTACTCGCGCTCTTGTTCACGTCCATGTTCAGTTGTCTTTTATCTTTAAATACCTATGGTATTAAAACAACTGTTGTGAGTGGAGTTTAGTTTAATTTAACAGATATTTTATCATTTTCAAAATAATTCAAAAAGTATATTATCATATACTTGGTTCCGAAATAAAAAAAAAGCAACGAAGCAGATTCACAGAATGCATGTTCGATGGCAGTCTCACAATTCAAAGAGCACAATTAAATATAGAAATAAGATTTTTTTTTTTTGGTCTTAATTTTCATTAAAGTAATGTATGGCATTTGCTTGTTAAATCATTATTATGAAACTTTTTTTGCAAAACTACTTAAACTGGTTTTCAACATTTTATTACACATGCCAGAAAGAATTGCTCTTTTTTCCATGATTTTTGTTGGAGTGTTTGGAAGTTATGGAATGTTAGCGTGTATGAATGAGATTTAGCGTGTTATAAGTATGTAAGCTTTTTTATATGTGGTTATGCGAGATATTTTTGAGTGGGACGGAATAAGAGCAATTTTGTAAAATGGAATATTTTATTTCAAATAGACATCTGAAATATATATTAAAAGGTATGGATTTGTATTTGTGCATTTTAAAACAGTAACCGGCCATCATGCCATGCCATATGATTTACCCAGCAATTTGTCATACACGTTTCATTTAAATTTTACCCATTGTTAAACAGTTATGATTTAGCAAACATTTCAAACAATGAATATACAGAATATATATTTTCTCTGTACATCATGTCACATTGAAGCGTAAAGTCAATAGCTGCATAATGTGTTTTATGTGCAGTTTTAAACAGTTAATGGCTGCAGGACGGTATTATGTTAGTAATTTTAGTTTGTAAAACTTTATTTCTAGGGTTGTGTGCATAACTGTTGTATCTTGTAACTTATTTATATCTAGTTACAGCAGATTTGTAAACAGTTTTAGATCATGAAATGCAATAAAGCAATAAAAGAATAATGTATTTTGTATTTTCATTGGTAATGTTTGCTAATTGCTCCATTATAAATATTTACCTATTTCATTAATGCTTTAACGCTTTATAAAACTTGCAATTATCCTCACATTATCATGAATTAATTTATTCATATGTCAAATGTTTCATTCATTTTAAAGCCATTCCATATGTCATGTTGTTTATTATACTCTAGAAAAAAAACAAATATATATATTTCCCTTTCAGAGTGACTGCAGATGATTCCCCTTTTTATCGAAATGAAACAGAGTCATAAACTGGCCCTTCAATTTGGCTTTACTTGAATGTTCCAAGATATATTCAGAATGTTCTAACATTTCTAAGACTTCAATCTCAAAAAAAAGCATCTGGATGACTATGCTCATCTGACTGGTCTCTAGTTCTGCCAAGATTGATAACAAGATTGTATTTAAATTGCTGTACCAGTCAAATTCAATTAAGAATTTAACTTTGCAGTGAAAACATTCTGATATCTCTGTGGCATTGAAATGAGAAAAAGCAAATGTATAATATAAGTTTTTTTGAGTTTGGAATGTTTGAACCAATTGTTGATGTAAGATACTATCTGATCAAAATGAAGCTAAATATCTTTTAAATAAATTGAAGCTGCCAGAAAACTGTTTTAAAACACATTAATTATGACTCAGTTTCATTACACATTGTTGTAAAAATTAATGATGAAAGATGACCTCCACTATACTAACATGACAAAAGAAGAAAAATTTATATTTTTCTCAAATTTAGTGGATAAAACTTACTTTACTGAATAAAGTTCTTTATTTGTATTTCTCTCAATTTCCATTTTAAAAAAAGAGGCAAAGGGAAGAAACTAAATTTAATGCATAATTATTATTTATCTTTAAAATTCTTTATTTGCCTTTCTCTCAATTTCCATTTGAAAAAAGGGAGAAAGGGAAGTAACTGAATTTAATGCCTGCATACTAGATATTACTTCCCTTGTTGTTTATAAATCAGTAACTATATGAATTATAACTAATCCTGGTCACCATGGTACCATAATGCATTTTTATTATAATCTGATGAACAACATAAAATTGGTTTTATTGTCTCGTCTGCCACATGCTACGCCATTGTGCTGCTTGGTTACCATATGTAGTTTTTGTTTGGTCTGAAGTAACAGCATATGATGCTCAAGTCACAATCATGTGACCTAAATATATAAGATATTGATAAAAAGATCATGTTTATCATTCTACAGTCAGGACTTGTGTCAGGTTTCTTTTTTATTTGACCAGGATTAGTATATTTCTTAATTCAGTCATGAAATTATGTCGACAACTACGACCTTTGCCACGTGCAGAATAATGTACTTATCATGCCAACCTGATCTATAACAGTAGCAGTGTTAACCCTGGAGTTGGCAAACTGCCTAGTATCTGTCATGAGTGCTGTCCCTTGGTGTCCTATATAATCCATTGCATCTGTCATGAGTGCTGCATGTTGTGTTCACCAGTGACAAGTAACACACTTGTTGACATTCTCTGCCATAGTTTTATTTGACATTAACTTGTTTAAACCAGTTACTACAATTGCTTGGCAATTGTTTCCACCTAAAATTGGCCGTGTCATGAATTCTAGGTAGTTTGTCTTGTAAAATGTTATCCTTAAGTGTTCATATTATATTTACCACTGTGTCACTGAAGGGTCACATGGCTATGCTAGAGCAAAGTTCTGCTGTTACATGGTTATGCTAGCACATAGTTGAGTTGTCACATGGCTATGCTGGAGCAAAGTTCTGCTGATACATGGCTATGCTAAAACATAGTTCGGCTGTCACATGGCTATGCTAGATCATAGTTCAGCTGTCACGTGGCTATGCTAGAGCAAAGTTCTACTGTCACATGGTTATGCTAGAGCAAAGTTCTGCTGTTACATGGCTATGCTAGAACATAGTTCGGCTGTCAAATGGCTATGCTAGAACATAGTTCAGCTGTCACATGGCTATGCTAGAGCACAGTTCTGCTGTTACATGGCTATGCTAGAGCAAAGTAATACTGTTACATGGCTATGCTAGAACATAGTTTGGCTGTCACATGGCTATGCTAGAACAGTTCAGCTGTCACATGGCTATGCTAGAGCATAGTAATGCTGTTACATGGCTATGCTAGAACATAGTTTGGTTGTCACATGGCTATGCTAGAACATAGTTCAGCTGTCACATGGCTATGCTAGAGCACATTTCTGCTGTTACATGGCTATGCTAGAACATAGTCTGGCTGTCACATGGCTATGCTAGAGTATAGTTCTTCTGTCACATGGCTATGCTAAAGCAAAGTTATGCTGTCACATGGCTATGCTAGAGCATGGTTCTGCTGTCATGTTTTATATTCGGAGGACTAAGTAGTACAAGAAAAGGACCTTCATGGCTGAATGCTGTACTTAATCTCTGTATTATGATCACCTATTCCTTACTACTGAGATCCTCAGTTTGAGTCCAGCTATGCCAAAGGAATTTATATGAGAAAGGACAGACTGTAATGATACTTTCTCTACCAAAACAACCTAGGTGATATAGATAGAACCTGTAATGTTTTATAATGGGGTGATAAACTCTGTTTCCTCCAGATAAATTACTAATTTACTTTAGCCCAATTGCAAAAAAGCTCAGAGCTTATATGAACAGCTCTCGAGTCAGCTTCCTAGGTAGAATCAGTACTGCGGTGATCGTAATGATGCCATATAAAATTAATTTATTCTAATATGGAGTTGTGTCAAGCAGACATCGAGGAAAAGCTTTTTGTTTTACCTCCAGTAGATGTCTAACTCCAATCCTTAAAATATCCTTTCCCATCATATTTTGTTGTTTACATTTGATAGATGGCAGTATAAAGCAAAAATGAATGACTCAACATTTGGTTGATTATTGTAAAGTCAGCACGAATAGTCTGTACAATACATGTAAATGCATTTTACCTTTTGGCTCAAAATCATGGTTCATACTTGTGCTATAATTTCATGGCTGAATTGTAGGTAAAAAAGACAAAAATATAAAACATGTTTATGTTATATTTCTTCTGATGTTGTTTGATTGATATTAACTCTGGAGTCTTCCATTTTTAGTTCTCTTTCTCTTTATTTTAATGAGTTTATGCTATATTATAGTTGGCCATTCTGGTACATGTACAAACTAAACATATCACACACACACACACTTTTGGTACATGTACTAACTAAACATATCATACACACACTTCTGGTACATGTACTAACTAAACATATCATACACACACTTCTGGTACATGAACTTACTAAATATATCATACACACACTTCTGGTACATGTACTAACTAAACATATCATACACACACTTCTGGTACATGTACTAACTAAACATATCATACACACACTTCTGGTACATGTACTAACTTAACATATCATACACACACTTCTGGTACATGTACTTACTAACTAAACATATCATACACACACTTCTGGTACATGTACTTACTAACTAAACATATCATACACACACTTCTGGTACATGTACTAACTAAATATATCATACACACACTTCTGGTACATGTACTTACTAAACATATCATACACACACTTATGGTACATGTACTAATTAAACATATCATACACATACTTTTGGTACATGTACTAACTAAACATATCATACACACACTTCTGGTACATGTACTAATTAAACATATCATACACACACTTCTGGAGCTAGGTTACTTAACCATATTACTCTCACTCTTCAATAACTGAAAACTAGAACAGTATACATTCTAGCCATGAACATGGCTTTCTCACTCTTCAACAGCTAAAGAGTAGAAAAAAATTATTCTAAGTGATATGTTTACATGCCGTCAATAAAACAATATCACACACACAATTGGAATTAATAACAAGAGAGAAAGTATAGAAAATGCACATTCATATGTCAAGTGACTCAAGTCTAATCTGGAATTGTCATGTCGTTTAATACTTTTACTCTAAAAATAAATAAGGAAAGAAATTGACATTTTTTAGAAAGAGAACTGGAAATAAGATAGACCTGTTGCATGGGCTATACATGTTGAATGTTCCGCTTCTCCTAACCTCAACTACCCAACACCAAGCAACAACCATAGATAAAACAGATTTTGCCAGCAACAATCATAGATAAAACAGTTTTTGCTTCCAACACCAAGCAATTAATATGACCAGTACTTTGATTTATCTCGTTCCCACAGCATTTATAGTCTATTTTTATCCTCTTATCCTGAGAACTATGAATGTAGGTTATATAGTTATCAAATCTGGTAATAGTCACAAAGTCTGTTTATAAATCCCTATTTATTGTAATATAAAGGTATTTATGAAATTTACTCAATCGACATGAATCCCGATTTGAAACCACAAGAATTTTTCAGATTCATAAATTGCTTTCAATGATCACTGACACTTGCATGAACCTGGAACCAACCCTTAAATGGAATATGCCATCCTTCTATAATGAGTCTAGACCCAACCCTTGAGTGGAATGCCATCCTTCTATAATGAGCCTGGAACCATCCCTTGAGTGGAATGCTAGCCTTCTATAATTACTCTGGAACCATCCCTTGAGTGGAATGCTAGCCTTCTATAATGAGCCTGGAACCAACCCTTCAGTGGAATGCCATCCTTCTATAATGAGCCTGGAACCAACCCTTGAGTGGAATGCCATCCTTTCATTTCCTTCATACAGGCATCAAACATGTTTCGTTGTTGAGTGGGAAGGCTTTTTTTTTATATAAAAAGATATACCGTATTTCTACAACTGCACCTGAGTACCTGAGCCAATTTTCATAATACTGGGTACAGTTCTCAGACAGAAGAATTGTTAAAAATAGAATCACTTCTCTATCTTTTCTTTAAAGGAAGAAAAAGAGTAAAAATCAGTAAACTAACAATGTTC
The DNA here is from genome assembly GCA_029582155.1 of Panopea generosa. NCBI lineage: Eukaryota > Metazoa > Mollusca > Bivalvia > Adapedonta > Hiatellidae > Panopea > Panopea generosa. The sequence goes on from CM055896.1 coordinate 91,707,560, forward strand.
TTTATTTTTATTGTTAAAGAAAATGAAAAAAAATCTTAACGGTAAAATGAATATTAATGTTATAACTGACAGAAACACACAAAGCACAAATGTAACCAAACTGTCAAGTTAAAAAACATTAAGTACATGCTAACCTTAAAATGAAAAATGAAAATATTCACTTCATGTATATGGTTTTCCAACTTTTCAACTAAGAGAAAAAAATCCGGTTATTTCACATTTTACACAAATATTGAAGTGAAAAACAGAAAGAAATCACAATAAACCTAAGTTTTTAAAGAGAAAAATTAAAAAAATTAATAAAAATTGATGACACTGGTACTAAAATCAAGGGGGAAACAAATCCAGAAATATATCACATTTACCAAAATATCCCAAGCATCTACTCACATTTTAGGTGTGTTTGTGTGTGTGTGTGGGGAGAGGGGGGGGGGGGGGATCAAAAACTACTTTTAGTCTTAAAACTTTTAAGCTGAAGAATCCAAAGAATCTATGTTTTCAGTTATTAAATGTGAGATAGTGTCACTTTGATACTGTCAACTTGCCAGTTGTTCTACACTTCAGTATGCGTGGACATGATCTGAACTTTACCAATGGTAAACATACCAGTACAGTCATGGATTAAGTACTGTCGTGTTTCCAGTACAGTCATGTTAATGCACTTATTGGTCAACTTTAAATCTGAATTAGTGCCAATGTATTCATCTCCTGAAGTCAACAACTGGAAATTTCCACAATGTTCTTGTACTTTGTGTGATGTCAGCTTAAATTTACATCTAGCAATAACAGAATTGTCGGTCAAACTTTAAAATATTTGTATAACATTTTTGAAATCGCTTTACCTATTTATAAAAACTTTTTAGCCATCTGTTATACAATTAGTTCCAATATATCATTTTAAAATGTATTAATATCAATAGCAGTTCCATGAGTTAAGCTAAAAATAATTTAATTCTTTAATTTAGCAACATATGAGAGAATACCCCTTCCACACACGCACATGCACACACACATAGCATGCATCTGTCAGATCCATCAGGGATTGTTCATATCAAACTTTTCCATCATGCATATTGCATTTAGCTGCACACTCAATGTATCTGGCCCATGCACACATGATTTTTATATGCGTCCTGCCTCTGATACAGTTCTACACAGCATATACCAAACATTTCCACTACACACTATTTCTGTGATAACTAATAACTGTATGCCTCTATTTCAGTAGAATCATGCAGTACATTTTCACTGTGTAAATAATAAGATAATTTTTATTTTAAATTTAAAATGTAGAAAAAAAATCAGTTTCTTAATCGTTGCCTTTAATACAGAATTTTTTTGTAAAGATTTGTTAAAGTTTTATCTTTACTAGTATTATTTAACCTCTTGTTACAAAGTGGAAATGTACTGTATGACCTTTGTTACCATGGTTACACCTGAGGTCAGCAAGTGCAGCAGTGGTATAACCAACTTATAATTAATAATATACATAGAAATATCTAATGTTGAAGAGCCTGGATCACCTTGGTAACATTGGTTTTACTCTATATTTTTAGTTTGGTATGTTTGAAACGTGCCTAAGTGCAATTATAGATGAGTTTCCAAAAGTGTTGCGGAAAAGACGCGTTCTTGTAGCAGCCATCGCTTGCTTCATTGAATTCTTGTTGGGTCTCCCCCTTGTGACAGAGGTAAGAAAATTATCAGTTAAATTTTATGAGTACATGCAAATCTATCAAGACTCTTATTTGACAAAGCCTGCCTGCAAAGCTAGTGCTTTATAGTGCTCCATTAGTATTCATTTACAGTATTTGTATTTATGGGGCTAGGGATTACACCTTCAATCTCTCTCATCTGCGCTGGATGCTCTACCACTAGTCTACTATAGTGGTCAACTCTACTGAGGTGGATGTTCTACCACTAGTCTCCTATAGTGGTCAACTCTACTGAGATCAATGCTCTACCTCTAGTCCACTATAGTGGTCAACTCTACTGAGGTGGATGCTCTACCACTAAGTCCACTATAGTGGTCAACTCTACTGAGGTGGATGCTCTACCACTAGTCCACTATAGTGGTCAACTCTACTGAGGTGAATGCTCTACCACTAGTCCACTATAGTGGTCAACTCTACTGAGGTGGATGCTCTAACCCTAATCCACTATAATGGTCAACTCTACTAAAGATGGCAATATGTTAACTTGGCACCTGATAGTTACTGGTGAGATTTTAGGTGAAATAATTTAAGCCATGAAGGTGAAAATTATCATGTTATATATAACACATCTACCTGTCAATTTTCACATATATTAATGCTGAGTCCTCCATGGCCAGAATATCATGGTTCATTGCATTGTCTCTAGATTGTTTGAGTCTCTTATAACTGAACCATGACTAGTGGTGGTTAGGTGATTCATAGACTGTTGCAATGTAAAAATTTGCCAGTTACTTTCAAATTCACAGAATTAGGTTTGAGATCTTCCACTAATCAGACTTTTCTCACATTAAGTTTTTGAACCAAGCTCAACTGGAACCTTCGACCTCGGCAGTGAAAGGTCAATGACCTTGAGACAGTGTCTTAGACTACTTAGCCACAGTGGACCCCTGGTGCCAAATAAAACCATTTCTATGTTGAAAAATGGTGTAATAAACAAGACATTAATGTAATATTTTGAACTTATTTATTTTACTTCGAATGTGAAACAAGTTATTCACAACTTAGGCAAAGCACGTTCAATGTGTTCCTGGGTAGAACAAGTGTTAGTTTGTACGGATAAAATGTCTTACTCAAGGACACCACACATAGCCGTGACGGAGGATGGAGCCCATGACCCTCTGATCCCAAGTCTGATGCTCTACCACTAGACCATGCGCACTGCATAATAATGTTTAATAACTGCGAGTTAAAGATAGTAATATATGGTTAGTACTTTTGAATTTGTTGAAATTTCTCTTGAGTTTGTGTCATTTTAAATATTTTTTGTTATGTGAATTTCAGGGAGGCATCTACATATTACAGATCATCGACTGGTATTGTGCAAGCTTCTCATTGATGTTGATTTCCCTGACAGAGTGTATAGCCGTATCGTGGGTTTACGGTAATTTAATCACATATTTACTTAACTCTTACAAAACAAGTAGTGGATTTGGAGCCAGATATAAATCTGTATGCAGTAATATCAGAGTTTGAATATAGATTGACACAAGTTTAAACTTATGAAACTACAACATAAGACAAATTGAACTGATCGAACAAGTGACCGTTCAGTTTAGGTCTGATGTTCTACTACTGCACCACATACTCCACAAAAAAGGACACAATTAACATAACATTATATTGTAAATATTACAGAAAATATAAAATAATATATTTTATTATGAAGGCTGGTAATATGACAACATGTAATTTAATAATAACTTTCTCTTCAGGTGTGGACCGTTTCTACAAGGATATTGAGCTGATGATTGGCTATCAACCAAGCCGAATCTGGAGTTATATGTGGAGATTTGTCACACCTGCAGTCATTGTGGTGAGTTTTTACATGTTTTGTCACTACCGCAGTCATTGTGGTTCGTTTTTACATGTTTTGTCACACCCACAGTCATTGTGGTTAGTTTTTACATGTTTTGTCACACCCGCGGTCATTGTGGTTAGTTTTTACCTGTTTTTTCACACCCGTGGTCATTGTAGTTAGTTTTTACATGTTTTATCACACCCGCGGTCATTGTGGTTAGTTTTTACCTGTTTTTTCACACCCGCGGTCATTGTAGTTAGTTTTTACCTGTTTTTTCACACCCGTGGTCATTGTAGTTAGTTTTTACATGTTTTATCACACCCGTGGTCATTGTGGTTAGTTTTTACCTGTTTTTTCACACCCGCGGTCATTGTAGTTAGTTTTTACCTGTTTTTTCACACCCGTGGTCATTGTGGTTAGTTTTTACATGTTTTATCACACCCGCGGTCATTGTGGTTAGTTTTTACCTGTTTTTTCACACCCGTGGTCATTGTAGTTAGTTTTTACATGTTTTGTCACACCCACAACCTCTTGCTTGCATGCGGTTCAATACAACACTGTACTGGGATTACTTACAGGTTTCATATTCATAAACCCAGAAATAGACTGGTTCAATTTTGCTAGAAATAATCAAATCAAATTATTGAAAACTTACAATTATTGATGCATGTTGAACCAGCCTCAGTAACCATCGGTACCAAATCCATTTGCAGCTGAAAATGGCTCAAAGTCTTATTGATGTAATTATGCAAATGTTTTCTTTTATTATTTGTAGCAGTGACTTAAGTTATATATGTCTCTGTTTGTATTGATGTGTAGATATTACGGAGCTTTATCCTGTATCTGTTTGCTGCATGTAGCCAGTGACTTATTTATATGTCTCTGATGAAGCTATATGGTGACCCTCTGTCTAATGTGACCTTCTGATCCGAATTCCATTGGAAGGTTACTTAAGACAGTTTAGAATATATTTATAAATTGTTATTGTTCTAATTCAGTTTATTTGGCTGTTCAGTATTGTTACCCTGGGGCCAGTTACATATGGAGAAATGGCGTACCCTCAGTGGGCAGTAACATTTGGTTGGTGTCTGGGCATCGTCTCTGTCATCCCTATCCCAGCGGTAGCATTATTCATGATTGCCAGGGAGGAAGGAACATTTATGGAGGTATTAGTTAAATCATCTGACGGTCAAAATATATTTATTTTGTTGACACGTAAGGGAAAAAGTCTAACCGACGTATACAGGTTTATACCTGGACTCCCCATTGGCCAGAATAAGCAATATAAACCCCATAATCTAGCAGCCCTCGCCTACATGACCATATCATTTGCCTGTTATTTTGGTGACACCTAATTTGTTTCATAGAGAAAGGCATAAAAATGATACCTACCCTGAAACCAGATTCCATGACTCAGAACAGACAGCAAAGATTTCAGGGTTATGCTTTTTTTATAAATTTTTTTTTATCTCGAATAGTAAAGATGGCTGCCACAGGAATGCTATCACCCGATACTCACGCGTAATCCATTCTGATACTCTCCATTTATCACCCGTGAGATATTACACTAGTTTTGCACCATTTCTACCAAGCTACAATCCAACCATATGATTGGTTCCTTCACTATTTCATGAAGGGAACGTTATCCAAACGCAACGTAGACGTTGTTAACGTTTTGTTCTGTTCTTTTAAAATAAAACGACCAGAGCTAGCGTAATTTCCCAAGGGTGATGGATTGAGAGTATGGGAATTGACACCCGTGGGTATCTGACGATGCAGGAATGCAGAGTTTACATTGAATTATATCGGGAATGTTTCAAAATATAAGCTGTTCCAAACCATGTATATTTCAACAGAAGTGGACAAAACTGTTTCCTTGGGTGACTTCTTTCAGATTTTTTGTCATTAAAATGGAGAATGTTGCTAAAATAAGACAAAATATGTATTTTAAAGGGAGTTTTCTTTGTTTTCATGACCTGTATAAGATGTCCCTGTTTGGGATTTGTTTGCCTTCTGGTTGGCATTCCAGACCTGTAATTTACATCAAATGAAATTTAATTTGACATTTTATTAAATACAAATTTATGTTTATATTAAATGATGAGTGTTTGCAGACATTTTCCATTTAAAAAGACTATTATACAATTGTTGAACTCTGTGAAGTATATTTTACAGATGAATGGAATTTCAATTTCAGAGAATTAGAAAACTGACAAAACCGGTGAAAAAGTGGGGTCCATTGAAGCAGGAACATCGAGATGAATATCTTCGATCATTGGAAAAAGATAGAAATGAATTTGTTTGTATTGATAACAGTTACCAACTGCCAACAGTTCAAAAGAGAAATGTGAAGACTTCCGAGTCAGATCCCGAGGGAAAATCCTTTCTTTCATAGTGGACATGTTGTACAAGAACCAAACAATTCCATTTACAGCTGCGTTGGTTGCAGTTTCTTTAGCATTATTTTTGGTCATTTGAAAGATGAAGGAAAATGAAATAATTTTGTAAATTTATTATCGAAATTATGAGCTGAATTTCTTGTTGGATTTAGATATCTCATTTATGGATTTATGTTGAGTATAGACACCATTTGGATATCTTATGGATTTATATTAAGTATAGACTCTATTTGGATATCTCAGTTATGGATTTATGTTAGGTATAGACACCATTTGGATATATTATGGATTTATATTAGGTATAGACTCCATTTGGATATCTCAGTTATGGATTTATGTTAGGTGAAGACTCTGTTTTGATATCTTATTTACGGATTTATGTTCAGTATAGACACCATTTGTTCAAGTATCTCAATAAATGTAAACAAAATACATAAGAGGGAATAAAAAAGGATGAATTCAAACATTTTAAAAGGAATGATTAATGTAATGTGTATTTTAAGCCCTTAAGACCATTGACCATAAAACAACCCCTCAAAACATCAAGGTGCGGTGTGTGTATGAAACATGAATGTACATAGAACCTTTATGGTCAAAGGGGTCAGTTAGGGATTGTACACTAGTATTTTGTTTATCAGTATATACATATTAGACATTTGATATGAGCAATATATCTTCAAGATGCCAGACAAGTTTTATTTTTAGTGATCAGTTGGTCAGTCCCTTGGACTGTCATATTTAAACAAAATTGCATGTTTAAAAGTATTGTTTTTGAATTAAGATATGTTATAGTTTGCAAGCACATGGTGGTATACACCATCAGTCATTTTCTGGTTAGTACGACCATGGTTTCATATTTTGTTCCTACCTAATCCTGGCATGGTAACATATACCGTCAGTCATTTTCTGGTTAGTACGACCATGGTGTCATATTTTGTCCTACTTAATTCTTGCACAGTTTAGACATTCTCAACACCCTGGTTTCTCATAAATCTATAAAGCATTTACAGACCCTGGAAAATTGTAGTTTGCATGTAGCATCACTGAACACTATCATGACCTGTAGAGCCGCATAAATGGTGAAGCTGAACAAATATACATCTAATCATGTAATCAAATATATCTAGAATTTATAACTAAATATAATATATTCTTATTTTAGGAAGTAAAAATTCAGAAAAAAATGTTTGTTAGCAATATATAACCAGTTGATAAAAACTTGTCATTATGTAACTTGATGTCTAGGGGAGTTGATATGTGTTGCTGATTTCTAGGGGGGTTGGTGTGTTGCTGATTTCTAGGGGAGTTTGTGTGTTGTGGATTTGTAGAGGGAGTTGGTGTATTGCTGATTTCTAGAAATACTCCCAGTATTATACACACATATTTAACATGTTATATTTATATCATATAATCTTAATGTTGCACACTTATATTCTTGCCGGCAAATATGCTTACTTGTGTACTGGTACATACTTTTGTACTCATATACTTGCAGGCATACATGCTTGTGTACTTATATACTTGCAGGCATACATGCTTGTGTACTTATATACTTGCAGGCATACATGCTTATTTGTGTACTTGTACATACTTTTGTACTTATATATTTGTAGGCATACATGCTTGTGTACTCATATACTTGCAGGCATACATGATTACTTGTGTACTTATATACTTACGTGTTTATATACTTGCAGGCGTGCATACTTTTGTACTTATATACTTGCAGGCATACATACATACTTGTGTACTTATATACTTGCAGGCATACATACTTTTGTACTTATATACTTGCAGGCACATATATATATATACCTTGTGTACTTATATACTTGCAGGCATATATATATATACTTGTGTACTTATACACTTGTGGGTATACATGCTTATTGTGTACTTGTATATAGTTGTGTACTTCTAGGCAGATTTGTAGTAAAATATTGTGTTAAGTACAGTAAATAGCAGTGTTCTTTTTGTAGCCAGTACAAACATGTTAATACTTGCAATATTAATACTTGTGTATACTTGTACTTGATTACTTGTGTTTGTGTACTTATCATCGTCGGATACCCACGTGTAATCCATTCCGATACTCTCCATTTATCACACGTGGGATATTACACTAGGTTTGTGTTGTTTCTACCAAGCCACAATGCAGCAATATGATTGGTTCCTTCATGATTCTATGAAGGGAACATTATCCAATTGCAACGCTACTTTCATGCAAATGCTGTTTTCATAAGATGTTAACGTTAGCTGTATTTTGTTCTGTTAAAATAAAACGATGCACAGCTAGTGTAATTTTTCACGGGTGATGTATGGAAAGTATCCGAATTGACACCTGTTGGTATCCAATGATGTGTACTTTGAACGTTTGGTTATCAAAACATGTGGTTCATTTTGTCTCTTTCTTCAAAGTCAAAACTAAGATATAAGTGTTCATGTTCTAATATTTATACCGGTATGTAACATTTACCTCAATTTGATAAAATTGTGTACATAAACTACATCCACCATTTCCACATAGTCGGAGGTCAAAGTTCTCATATGTATCATCTGATATTGGGTCAGATTACAGCTGTTTCTGTATCCCTCCAGTATTATTGTACGAACAGTCTTGAACAAGAACACTTCTCTTTCCTTTCTTTCACAAATATAATTTGTTTTTCTAAAATAGATACCAAAAGTTGAATTAATTCCAAAATTATTAACCTTTGACTGAGGAATCTTTCGCTTATGAGAGAGTGTTTATTCTGGACGTAGATTTGGGAATTGTTAATGTTCTTCTCCTTCATGTTGATCTGAAGTGAGATTTTACATCCAGATCTATGGCTGTTGGTGACAGATATTACCAGTTGTAGATTTACAGTTAGTGTTTGGCAATGACTCTAAGGTTGTGGTCTGCCCACTTGTTACTGACATGCCATGTGTTATAACAGGGGCATATACCCTACTGAAAAGGAGATTCCTGATTCATATCCAGTGTGTACTATTCCTCCAGCTACAACTTAGAAACTTATTATCAACGATCAAATAATTGAAAAGGATACTGATACTGATATTTCATTTATTTTATGACTGGAGGTTATAACTTGTATAAATAAAGTTATCAATCAACAAATGGTAATTTTATGTTCGGATGTAGGTTCTTACAGGCCACCATACATGCAACAAGATGATTTGTTGATAGTATTGTGGTTCTTACTAGCAACCATACATACAAGATCATACGAGTTGACAGTAGTGTGGTTCTTACAGGCCACCATACCTGCAGCAAGATGATACTAGTTTATTGTAGTGTGTAAATATCTATTAGTTATTTTATGTTGTGTTTAGTGTTTTGTGTACATAAAGATGTCAACAATTGTAAAAAAAACTAAAGGGACGGTTTTGATTCTAATTGTGAAGTTATTAACATGCATATGGACAGGGAAAAAAACAGTCCGAGTTACATTAGGCTTAGTGTACCTCACAGATTGTTATGTTTGTATTTTAGATATAAATAAGGTAATATAAGTGAACTACTATTAAAAGTATTTAATGAATGGAGTGTCCCTTTAAATTGATTTTTATTTTTATACAAGGGTCATTCAAAAAATGTTGTGAACAGAATTTAATTTTTTTTGTCAGAGGTGCTAGTGAGTATCATTTATATCTATTGAAATTTATTGCTGCAAAGCATTGTGGGTGAATGCAAGACGGTTGTATCTTATTATTGTCTATTTCACTAGAATCAAGGGTGGCAGATCTGTTATAAAACATGATAAATCAAAACAAGGGAGACAATTACATTGAAAAAACTTTTATAAAACTTATAGAATTAAATCAGTCTTGCAACCTGAAATGCTACTTACTTGCTTTGCTTGTACTGTTAGTATTGTATATACAATGTAGTTATTTAAATTTAAACTGGTTGTTTGAAATATATTTTGAAAAAAGAACACAACAACAATGAACAAATTAACTCTTTTTGTTAATAAAGATACATACATATAACAAACTTTATGTATAAAACCTCATACACAGTTAGCTACTGATTTTTTTTTTTAAATAGAATTTAGGTACTATTGAACTTGATTGGAAGTAAGACGGGCATACAGTAAGAATCTTGACAGCATTATTGTTTTTGATCTGTGATATTCAGATATTATTAAAATTTCTACGAATGTAGTGAAAGTTATCATATTGGTGAATTATAATTAAAAAAAAGTATAATCATTGATTCAAGTCCAGATTGTATTAAAAAGTTAATGTTTGTGTTTTTGATTGTTTTAAAAAATGTCTCATGTTGGATCTATAATGTTTGTACTTGAATGTGAATATATGTGTATTGTTGTTCCATTGTGATACTCTAAATATGTCAATGCAATGTTAGTTACCTTCCCAAAAATAAGATGCAATTTTAATTCATACATCAAATAATGAAGATGAGGATCATTTTCAATAAAAAAATCTAATTGTAGGTCAATTTTTTAGAGTATCAGTGATAAAAACTGTTAAATTTATTGGCTGAAAGTTCTCATTTCATAACTGATGGGCCCAGTTAGCTCAGTTGGTAGCATGTTTGACTGTCAATACAGGTGTTGTGAGTTGAAATCCCTGCTCGGTCAGTCTCTGTGATGAATTATATATGACATTGTGTTTCATTGTCATTCATCTCTCACCACAGATTCAAGTGGAAAAGTTATCAGTTGTAGAAATAAATGTGCTCGAGTACTGGTTAACCTTCCAAGATCCCAGGAAAGAGTTGTTAGTTAGCCCTCAAATGCATGAAAATGGCCAACAATTCAAACAAATGTCAATAATAGCATTGTTGAAGTTTCTCTGAAAATGTTATTGAGATTCATTGTATCATTTAACTTCTTTTTTGTTAAATTGTATTTACATTTACTTGTATTATATATATCAGTGAAAACGTGAGATGATATCATTGTTTAATGTCTCATGTAACTGTAGATACCCTGGTGGCTAGAACGGGTATTTGTTTCATTAGGGAAATGATTTTATTACTTATTATATTTTGGGAAATTTTAGATATAAAAAAATCATAAAAATTTTCTTTTTAACTCAGACTTTTGTATTTACATTGCAGGGTATTACTGCAGAAGTGGACATATGGTTTTATATTATATATGTTTGTTAGATTCATAATACTTGTATATTGATAAATGATTAAAACACATTGTTACTGACTAACAAGCCACATTCTCATCGTAAACAAGCCATTTATCTAGTGAACACCAAACCAATATGAATCACCTTTAATAAACCATAACAACGACAATTTCTAGTCCTACTGTTACAGTATCCACAGGCCCTACTGGGACATATTATAATGTAAAAACAGTATCCACAGACCCTTTTGGGACATATAACAATGTAAATACAGTATCCACAGGCCCTTCTGGGACATATTACTATGTAAATATAGTATCCACAGGCCCTTCTGGGACATACTACAATGTAAATACAGTATCCACAGGCCCTTCAGGGATGTATTACAATGTAAATACAGTATCCACAGGCCCTTCTGGGATGTATAACAATGTAAATACAGTATCTACATGCCCATCTGGGACGTATTACAATTTAAATACAGTATCCACAGACCCTTCTGGGACATACTACAATGAAAATACAGCATCCACAGGCCCTTCTGGGACATATAACAATGTAAATACAGTATCCACGGGCCCTTCTGGGACATATTACTATGTAAATAATTGTATATTGTGATATTTAGTTTAAAATCAGCATTCATGTTGTCCATATATTTTGTTTACACAGAATTAGTATATCTTCTTGCTTTGCCTCCATGTTTTCCTGTGTATCATCTGATGGTTTTATATTTCACTCACCTTGTCTCGCATCAAAGTTTTTTTTTATAGAAAAGCACAAGCCATTGTGTGCCGTAGCCTAATGTAGAAAGCAACGTATAGTATGTATAGTTGCTTCTAAAATTTGTTTGTAGTTTTATCTGATTAGCGAGTTTAAATTGTATACATCATGGCGAGGTCATGGTCATTATTTTATTGCAGTGCTAGCAATGTTCTTTATCTGTGGGCATTATGTTTTTTGTATCAAAAGCATTTACAGAAACAAAAAAGTTCTATAACATCTGTTTCATGTTTGGCTATTTTCCATTATTTCTAAAGTGTTTTCTAAACAAGATTGAAAACAACACCCTTTAACCTTTGAATTCAAAGAACAATGATGACCTTGGCCTAACTTTTGTTTAATCATGAAAGAAAAACTTGCATGCAGATGTCAGCAAGGAAAAAGTTAGGAGTAATTATTAAAGAGTAACGTTCTTATACATTTATTCTTGTATATTGTAACTTTATTTTTAACTATAAATTCACTTTCTGCCATCCATATCAAGTAACATGTGTTCTGTGCCTTGTTAGTTGCAAAAGGAACCAAAGTTCTCTATCACATGTTCAGTATTGTACTTGTATTGTTAATAATAATATTGTCCTGTTGTTGCATCTCCCATTCTGTAAATCTAAACTCCCATTCTATAGATCTATACTACCATTCTGTAGATCTATACTCCCATTCTATAGATCTATATTACCATTCTTTTGATCTATATTCCCATTCTATAGATCTATATTACCATTCTTTTGATCTATATTCCCATTCTATTGATCTATACTACCATTCTGTAAATCTATATTCCCATTCTATAGATTTATATTCCCATTCTTTAGATCTATATTCCCATTCATTCTGTAATTCATATTCCCATTCTGTAGATCTATACTCCTATTCTATAGATCAATATTCCCATTCTGCAGATCTATAGATTCCCATTCTGTAGATCTATACTCCCATTCTATAGATCTATACTCCCATTCTGTAGATCTATACTCCCATTCTATAAATCTATACTACCATTCTATAGATCTATACTCCCATTTTGTAGATCTATACTCCCATTCTATAAATCTATACTCCCATTCTATAGATCTATACTCCCATTCTGTAGATCTATACTCCCATTATATAAAGCTATACTCCCATTCTATAGATCTAAACTACCATTCTGTATATATATACACTCCAATTCTATAGATCTATACTCCCATTCTATAGATCTATACTACCATTCTATAGATCTATACTCCAATTCTATAGATCTATACTCCAATTCTATAGATCTATACTCCCATTCTATAGATCTATACTCTCATTATAGAGATCTTTACTCCCTTTGGAGGTAACTATGAGAATAAAACCCGGTGTTGCAGGCATGTTATGGTTATTATAAATCCAAGCTGTTGTGTAGAATACCATCGTGTTTTATGTAGATTCATTATGTCATATCATAAGTTGATTAACTGTTGATTTTAACTACCACAAAATGGTCTTGTTAAGAGGATGGCCATGTCTCTTTCATATGAGAGACTTGAGGTGCTGAATCAGCTTTTATTTTTACAAATGGTTGTAATGGCGGGCTGGTGCTCAGTCCATTTTGTCTGCTGATCTTAATTGTTAGCTTGCTGTTTATCACCAATGTAGACCAAGATTAACCAATGACTAATTGGCACTGACCAGAGTGTAAATTGATATACCTTCAATCACGATTTTTCAAAACTTTAAAATTGGCACAAAAAACAACATATTTAAAAAAAAAATTATGCCTATATAATACTGACAGAGCCACAAGTATATTTATTTAAACATGACAATATACTTTTTTGAATAGGGATTTTCTAACTTGGTTAGACTAAAATAGATTTCTTGCTTAAAATTGCAACATATTTTGTGCCACATCAAATGAGTTTCAATGATTTCATTTTGATCTGTCATATTGGTGTAAATATTGGTGATTTGTATTCAAATGACAAAGCAGTATGTGCAGAATGTTTATTTATAGAATATGGATTCCTCTCCAATTACACCACTCTAAAATATCTATTTTTTTGCTGTTGATACAAAATAATTTGTAATTTATTTATAAATAATAATGAGGTGCTTTGTATTCATTCTAAAATAACTTTATTTCTCAAGACATTTATAGCCAGTTTTCTTGGCGTACTGCCTTTAATATTGTAAGAATACTCCAATGACAAAGTATATAGTAGAAGGTCAGCAAGCTAACGATTTCAAGAAAAGCGATGAAATATTGAATATCACAATATAAACTGTCCTTGTCAGTTTAGTTTTTAATGTTAAGAAATCATGCACAAATTAAACAACTAGAGTTGTTGTTATTGTATACTTTCTTTATAAAATGTTAGTTAGATAGTCTTTAAAGGAAATATTTTGATGACGTGTCTACAATGTGAATCATTGTTATAGTTTTATGTCATTCAGTTTTATTGATTGATTCAAGCTTATTAACTAGAAGTGTCAGCATTATTATTATTATAAAATTAATCATTATTGATCATTCATATGTGGATGAAAACACTTTTTCACTTATCACCAAATAAAATATTGATTGGAAATTAATTGCTTCCTTAGTTAGTTGTTTATTCAACACATTTTTATTCCAAACAAGTTTCTTGCACTGACCCTGTAAAAAAGTTTTTACCCTTTATTCCATTCGGTTACTAGTTTTCAATTACTAGTAATCTAAAGTATTTGAACATATCCTTGTACTTCCTTACTTTGCATGTCTCCAAAGTTAACATGAAGACATACTTGTCAATATCCCCCATGAGGTATTATTCAGATGTTTTTAGTTTGAAACTAATTATAATAATAATAATAATACTTTATTTAATGAGGGTAACACAGTTAGTTACACTAATCTTCCCTGTGGCCCTCAACAATCATACAATGAACATGAAATTCAACAATGTAATTAAACATTAAAATATAAAACAAGCATTCACATAATATTTATAAATGCAATGACAAAAACTTTTCTTTTGAATACTTACAATTATTTGTCAATCAAACAGTTTGTTTCCAACTAACAATTAAGTTTCAGAAGATAATTTTTTAGATTATTTTTGAAGTTGTATAGGCTTGGTGATGATCGAATTTCGGTAGGCAGATTGTTCCATAAAAGTGATCCAGAATAATGAAATGAACGTTTGTAAAGCTCTGTCTTTGATTTTTTAACATATAAATTTCCATTTACAGCATTCCTTATACTGTATTGGATATTATCTCCCACGTATACAAGTCTATTTGACAATTATTCAGGTGCCTGGGAATTTAGGCATTTATAGACAAGTAATAGTTTATGATACTGAATCCTTATATTTACTGGCATCCAGTTAAGTACTTTAAATAAAGGCTCCGAGGCTAAAAGAGGATCTGCATTGAGGATAATTCTTGCTGCTCTTTTCTGTAATTTTAGTATTCGATCAAGCCCATCTTTAGTGCAGTTATCCCCAAACAGTGCAACAGTAATCAATTAATGGTAGTATATATCCGCTGTAAAATAATTTTCTTGCTTCAAGATGTAGATAGTTTCTTATTTTTGACAAAAGGTATATGCGTGATGAGATGACAGTGCATATATATGGTTTATTTGACTTGACCAATTTAACTGAGGTTCAATTTTTACACCTAAAAGTTCCTCACATTGAGAATTTTGCAAAATCCCTGCATTTATGGTAATAGTAAGGCAGTCCTTTTGAACTGATAACTTTTGTCTTGTTCCTATTGTCATACACTTAGTTTTTTCTGTATTAATATACATCATATTTCTTGAACACCATTTATTTATAGAAGTTAAGTCGGCTTGTAATTTCTGCTGAATTTCTCCAACAGTTTTTCCTGAAGTGTGGAATGTTGAGTCATCTGCATACATATCAGTTTCACTGTTTTTCACATGTAATGGGAGATCATTAATATATAAAATGAAAAGTAATGGACCCAGTATTGAACCTTGGGGAACTCCATGAGAAATAGGGGCAGATTTAGACTTGGCATTTCCTACTTTTACCTGCTGTGTTCTGTTATTAAGATATGATTCAAACAACTTCAGGGAAGTTCGAGTACAACCATATATATTAAGCTTTTGGCATAAGAGTTTGTGATCAACAACATCAAAAGCTTTTTTTAAATCCAAGAATACTACTCCATTTATGTTTCCATCATTCATTTCTTGTAACCATTTGTCAGTTATATTTATTAGTGCTGTTTGACAGGAGTGATTTGGCCTAAATCCAGATTGAGATGGATGTAATAGGTTAAAATCTGACAGATACTTATAAAGTTGTTGGGAGATATGTTTTTCAATAAACTTAGACAATGTTGGTAGTACTGATATAGGTCTGTAATTAGTTGCCTCAGATTTATCTCCCTTTTTGTGTATAGGAGTTACTTTTGCATTTTGAAAAAGTTGAGGAAACTTCCCACTATCTATGACTCTATTGAATATATAAGTTAATGACGAAACTATTGCAGGTGCACTTATTCACAATATTCTAGGGCCTATGTTATTTGAAAACAATCCATGGCAAAAGACAATAACGTTTGTGCTTCATAAATGGTGATTTTCATACTTTTGGAAATTTGTTTCCATGGCAACAGTATAAATATTGATAAAGTAGTGGTGCTCCTGAAACGGAGAATATCATAATTTGGAATATTTGTTTCCATGGTTACAGAAAAAATATTCAAAATTATATGTTTGTATGAATATCAAGCATCATTTTTATGCCATTGAGGTCTAACAGACAGTCGGTTAACCCAACCACTCCTTCCTGGGATCCTGGAAGGTTAACCAGTACCAGAGCACACCCATCTCCACAAGTAATTGATAACTTTCCTGGGATCCTGGAAGGTTAACCAGTACCAGAGCACACCCATCTCCACAAGTAACTGATAACTTTCCTGGGATCCTGGAAGGTTAACCAGTACCAGAGCACACCCATCTCCACAAGTAACTGATAACTTTCCTGGGATCCTGGAAGGTTAACCAGTACCAGAGCACACCCATCTCCACAAGTAACTGATAACTTTCCTGGGATCCTGGAAGGTTAACCAGTACTAAAGCACACCCATCTCCACAAATAACAGATAACTTTCCTGGGATCCTGGAAGGTTAACCAGTACTACAGCACACCCATCTCCACAAGTAATGATAACTTTCCTGGGATCCTGGAAGGTTAACCAGTACTAGAGCACACCCTTCTCCACAAGTAACTGATAACTTTCCTGGGATCCTGGAAGGTTAACCAGTACTAGAGCACACCCATCTCCACAAATAACAGATAACTTTCCTGGGATCCTGGAAGGTTAACCAGTACCAGAGCACACCCTTCTCCGCAAGTAACTGATAACTTTCCTGGGATCCTGGAAGGTAAACCAGTACCAGAGCACACCCTTCTCCACAAGTAACTGATAACTTTCCTGGGATCCTGGAAGGTTAACCAGTACTAGAGCACACCCATCTCCACAAATAACAGATAACTTTCCTGGGATCCTGGAAGGTTAACCAGTACCAGAGCACACCCTTCTCCGCAAGTAACTGATAACTTTCCTGGGATCCTGGAAGGTTAACCAGTAATAGAGCACACCCATCTCCACAAGTAATGATAACTTTCCTGGGATCCTGGAAGGTTAACCAGTACTAGAGCACACCCTTCTCCACAAGTAACTGATAACTTTCCTGGGATCCTGGAAGGTTAACCAGTAATAGAGCACACCCATCTCCACAAGTAATGATAACTTTCCTGGGATCCTGGAAGGTTAACCAGTACTAGAGCACACCCTTCTCCACAAGTAACTGATAACTTTCCTGGGATCCTGGAAGGTTAACCAGTACTAGAGCACACCCATCTCCACAAATAACTGATAACTTTCCTGGGATCCTGGAAGGTTAACCAGTACCAGAGCACACCCTTCTCCACAAGTAACTGATAACTTTCCTGGGATCCTGGAAGGTTAACCAGTACCAGAGCACACCCATCTCCACAAGTAACTGATAACTTTCCTGGGATCCTGGAAGGTTAACCAGTACCAGAGCACACCCATCTCCACAAGTAACTGATAACTTACCTGGGATCCTGGAAGGTTAACCAGTACCAGAGCACACCCGTCTCCACAAGTAACTGATAACTTACCTGTAATCCTTGAAGAGCAACCTGTACCAGAGCACATCCATCTCTACAAGTAACTGATAACTTACCTGTGATCCTGGAAGGTTAACCAGTACCAGAGCACACCCGTCTCCACAAGTAACTGATAACTTACCTGGGATCCTGGAAGGTTAACAAGTACCAGAGCACACCCGTCTCCACAAGTAACTGATAACTTACCTGTAATCCTTAAAGAGCAACCTGTACCAGAGCACATCCATCTCTACAAGTAACTGATAACTTACCTGTAATCCTTGAAGAGCAACCTGTACCAGAGCACATCCATCTCTACAAGTAACTGATAACTTACCTGTGATCCTGGAAGGTTAACCAGTACCAGAGCACACCCGTCTCCACAAGTAACTGATAACTTTCCTGGGATCCTGGAAGGTTAACCAGTACCAGAGCACACCCGTCTCCACAAGTAACTGATAACTTTCCTGGGATCCTGGAAGGTTAACCAGTACCAGAGCACACCCGTCTCCACAAGTAACTGATAACTTACCTGGGATCTTGGAAGGTTAACCAGTACCAGAGCACACCCGTCTCCATAAGTAACTGATAACTTACCTGGGATCCTGGAAGGTTAACCAGTACTAGAGCACACCCATCTCCGCAAGTAACTGATAACTTTCCTGGGATCCTGGAAGGTTAACCAGTACCAGAGCACACCCATCTCCACAAGTAACTGATAACTTACCTGGGATCCTGGAAGGTTAACCAGTACCAGAGCACACCCGTCTCCACAAGTAACTGATAACTTACCTGGGATCTTGGAAGGTTAACCAGTACCAGAGCACACCCGTCTCCATAAGTAACTGATAACTTACCTGGGATCCTGGAAGGTTAACCAGTACTAGAGCACACCCATCTCCGCAAGTAACTGATAACTTACCTGGGAACCTGGAAGGTTAACCAGTACTAAAGCACACACATGTCTGCAAGTAACTGATAATTTACCCGGGATCCTGGAAGGTTAACCAGTACCAGAGCACACCCATCTCCACAAGTAACTGATAACTTACCCGGGATCCTGGAAGGTCAACCAGTACCAGAGCACACCCGTCTCCTAAAGTAACTGATAACTTACCTGGGATCCTGGAAGGTCAACCAGTACCAGAGCACACCCATCTCCACAAGTAACTGATAACTTACCTAGGATCCTGGAAGGTCAACCAGTACCAAAGCACACCCATCTCCACAAGTAATTGATAACTTACCTAGGATCCTGGAAAGTTAACCAGTACCAGAGCACACCCATCTCCACAAGTAACTGATAACTTTCCTGGGATCCTGGAAGGTTAACCAGTACCAGAGCACACCCATCTCCACAAGTAACTGATAACTTTCCTGGGATCCTGGAAGGTTAACCAGTACCAGAGCACACCCGTCTCCACAAGTAACTGATTACTTACCTGGGATCCTGGAAGGTTAACCAGTACCAAAGCACACCCGTCTCCACAAGTTACTGATAACTTACCTGGGATTCTGGAAGGTTAACCAGTACCAGAGCACACCCGTCTCAACAAGTAACTGATAACTTTCCTGGGATCCTGGAAGGTTAACAAGTACCAAAGCACACCCGTCTCAACAAGTAACTGATAACTTTCCTGGGATCCTGGAAGGTTAACCAGTACCAGAGCACACCCGTCTCCACAAGTAACTGATAACTTACCTGGGATCCTGGAAGGTTAACCAGTACCAGAGCACACCCGTCTCCACAAGTAACTGATAACTTACCTGTGATCCTGGAAGGTTAACCAGTACCAGAGCACACCCGTCTCCACAAGTAACTGATAACTTACCTGGGATCCTGGAAGGTTAACCAGTACCAGAGCACACCCGTCTCCACAAGTAACTGATAACTTTCCTGGGATCCTGGAAGGTTAACCAGTACCAGAGCACACCCGTCTCCACTAGTAACTGATAACTTTCCCAGTCTAAAGTTAAATATAATTTACATCTGTTGGACTGGTTTCAAAATTAATGTTAAAATTTAAAGTTTCCAAGGTAATATCAACGACAGTTCAACACATCACATGTTATACATGTATATGGCATATCCAGTTTTATTTGTGGAGGAAGATCTCAGAGTGAATCTGAGTAGAACCAACTTCCTTCAGCAAATAACTGACAAACTATTCACGTACCCGGTGTCGTATTATATTTTCACCCGCCTAAAAATTCAAAATTGATCACCACTACTTATTATGATAAAAAAGCATCAAACTTCAATGTTAATATGCATTTTGAAGAAAAGAGGCGGGTGAAAATATTATAGAATTTTGTTATAATATTTTCACCCCACCTCCCCATTAAAAATACACTTTTATTCCAAGTTGATTATCTACACTATAATGACTATACTTGAACAAACAAAAGCAATCATATTGAGACAGTTACCAAATGTATTTGGTAAGAATAGAGGGGCGGGTGAAAATATTATAGCCATTATATTCCCCCCCCCCCCCCCACCCCCAATTTTCATATTTTAAAAAATATAATTTGATTATCTTCACATGATGACAAACTGTACTGGAACAAACAAAAGCAATCTAATTGAAGTAGTAACCAAATGTATTGTGTAAGAATAGAGGGGCAGGTGAAAATATTACAGCCATTACATTTTCACCACCCCCCCTCCCCCCAATTTTCATATTTTAAAAATTATAATTTGATTCATTATTTTAAATGATAGCTTAATTATCTTCACTTTAATGACAAACTATACTGGAACAAACAAAAGCAATCTAATTGAGATAGTAACCAAATGTATTTTGTTAGAATAGAGGGGCAGGTGAAAATATTACAGCCATTATACTTTCACCCTCCCCTGACAGAAAAAATATTTTCACCCCCATCCCGTTATTTTTTTCATTTAAGTTTGTTTCATCATAAGTACAACTGTAATGCTTTCTTTGTCATAATAAGAAGTGTTCATTTTTAAAAAAAAAAATATGGGGGTGGTTGGTGAAGACATACTGGCTATAATATTTTCACCTGCCCCTCTTTCCTCATCAGATAAAATATTTCAATAAAGCAAATATATTTTTTTGTCTGATAAAGCATACAAGTCATACTATTGAATGTAATTATTTAAAACTGAAGTTGGGAAAAATGGGATTAGTGGGACGGGGTGAAAATATAATGGCCATAATATTTTCACCCCCCTCTGTTATTTTTTTTTTTAAGTTTGCTTCATCATAAATGCAAGTTTTATGCTTTCTTTATCATAATAAGTAGTTGTGTTCATTTTTTATAAGATATAATTGGGGGGGTGAAAATATTATAGCAAAATTCTATAATATTTTCACCCGTGGGTGAAAATATTATACGAATGAAAATATTATCTGACACCGGTAATGTTTTTGGTCCGAGCTTGGCTCAAACATACAACATCAGTGGTGAGAAGCAAGTGGTCATTAGAAGACAACTCAGTCACGAAGGACATTTTAGAGGTCCTCAACAAATTACTGGTAACAAGAACACAGTGAACTAAGAATTATGCTCATCTAGTGAATGGAATCATCTTTACAAGGAATAGTGTATTATATCTACAAGCCCGTCCTTCAACCTTCACTTTACTATTCTGGTATGATTTCTATGATACGTTTCGGTACATTTTTGTTATATGGTGTTTAGCGTCGCTCTTTTTAGTCATATCGCGACGGTGTCTACTTGAGACAGTATTCTAAGTGCTGTCAAACTGAAGTATCATGCCGCAGACACATGGTATGATACCCTTCCCAGTCACATTAAACTGACACCGGGCCGACCAGACCTAGAACTCTCCTCTTAATGCTGAGCGTCGAGCGAGGAACCTTCTAGTACCATTTTTAAAGTCTTTGGTATGACTCGGGTGGGGATTGAACCCACGACCTTCCGCATGCGAGGCGGACGCTCTACCACTAGACCACGCCGCGGTCCCTGTTTCGGTACAGAAAACCTTGTGTGGTAAAATAGTTAGAAACAAAATCCATGTAACTATTAACAATTTATTTGGTTTTACAATCACAGACTAGCCATCATCTTGATCTTGGGAACTCATTGTTGATAAATGGTTTCTATAGTAACTGCCAAACATGTGCAACATGTTTTAATAATAAGCACAAGAATTATCTATAGAAATATATATACAGAAAAATACAACTGTGCAATAATTCATTTACAGTAATTATAAATAAATGCAAAATCATTTATGTACAACTATATACACGTATCTCTAAAGGCATAATGTAATAATATATTATCATATACTGGTATTGCTAAAGGTCAATTATTTGTAATTGTTTACCACTTAAAAAATTGAAAATGAAATTTTGGTTCATTCCGTCTCTTAAACTACAATTGATTGAATATTTAGCGTCATTTTCATGCCATCGAGGGCTTACAGACAATCAGTTAAACTAACGACTGTTTCCTGGGATCCTGAAAAGTTAACCAGTACTCAAGCACACCCCATCTCCACAATTAACTGATAACTTTCCCACTTGAATCAGCGGTGAGAGACAAATGAAAATGAGACACAATGTCGTATATCAATTATCATAGAGACTGTTGCCGGGCAGGGATTCAAACTCCAACCCCTGCATTGATAGTCAGATACTTTACCGACTGAGCTAAACTACAAAACTTTGGAGTATTTACATCATCAAAAACATTTTTTTATGGTTGACAAATACTGGATGGAATGGAAATTATCTAATGAGCAATAAATCCCACTGATGGGAATGACTGTGATTTCTGTATATACACTGAATAAAAGTGTAACTGGTTACCTTTTTTAATACATTGCAAATAGATATTTAAATATTTTAATACATCAATTTGAGATGTTCTCAGAAATTTTTAATGAAAATAAACAAGTAGACAAATCAAACAAATAATTAGTTAATGTCACCCTCATTATCAAAAAGTTACAAAATCAGTAAGTGTCATTAAGCTATCTGGCCTATTCCTGCAACAACAACAGCTACCCAAACAACAGAATGTTGGTCAACTGAAGAGTGACATGACAGCTATCCCAAAAATAGAATGCTGGTCAACTGGAGCATGACAGGAAAGCTACTGCAACAATAGAATGTTGGTCAACAGAAGAGTGACGTGACAGCTACCCTAACAACAGAATGTTGGTCAACTGGAACAGGACAGGATAGCTACTACAACAACAGAATGTTGGTCAACTGGAACGTGATGGGACAGCTACCCCAACAACAGAATGTTGGTCAACTAGAGCATGACAGGACAGCTACCCCAACAACAGAATGTTGGTCAACTAGAGCATGACAGGACAGCTACCCCTACAACAGAATGTTGGTCAACTAGAGCATGACAGGACAGCTACCCCAACAACAGAATGTTGGTCAACTGGAGCGTGACGTGACAGATATTCCCCAATAACAGAATGTTGGTCAACTGAAGTGTGATGTGACAGATATTCCCCAATAACAGAATGTTGGTCAACTGTAGCGTGACAGGACAGCTACCCCTACAACAGAATGTTGGTCAATTGGAGCATGACTGGATAGCTACTGCAACAACAGAATGTTGGTCAACTGGAGCATGACAGGACAGCTACCCCTTCAACAGAATGTTGGTCAATTGGAGCATGACTGGATAGCTACTGCAACAACAGAATGTTGGTCAACTGGAGCTTAACGTGACAGCTACCCCAACAACAAAATGTTGGTCAACTGGAATGTGACGTAACAGCTACCCAAACAACAGAATGTTGGTCAACTAGAGCATGACAGGATAGCTACACCAACAACAGAATATTGGTCAACTGGAGCGTGACATGCCAGTTATACCCCAATAACAGAATGTTTGTCAACTGGAGCATGATGTGACAGCTACCCCAACAACAGAATGTTGGTTAACTGGAGCATGACATGACAGCTACCCCAACAGCAGAATGTTGGTCAACTGGAGCGTGACAAGACAGCTACCCCTACAGCAGAATGTTGGTCAAATGGAGCGTGATGTGTCAGCTACCCCAACAGAATGTTGTCAACCCGAGTGTGACATAACAGCTATACCCCAACAACAGAATGTTGGTCAAATGGAGTGTAACGGAACAGCTATACCCGAACAACAGAATGTTGGTCAACTGGGGCATGACATGACAGCTACCCCAACAACAGAATGTTGGTGAACTGAAGTGTGACATGACAGTTACCTCTACAACAGAATGTTGGTCAACTGGAGCGTGACAGGACAGCTACCCCAACAACAGAATGTTGGTCAACTGAAGTGTGACATGACAGCTACTCCAATAACAAAATGTTGGTCAACTGAAGTGTAACGTGATAGCTACTGCAACAACAGAATGTTGGTCAACTGGAGCATGACCGGATAGCTACTCCAACAACAGAATGATGGTCAATTGGAACGTGACACGACAGCTACCCCAACAATAGAATGTTGGTTAACTGAAGTGTGACGTAACAGCTACCCCAACAGCAGAATGTTGGTCAACTGGAGTGTGACGTGACAGGTACCCCAACAACAGAATGTTGGTCAACTGGAGTGTTACGTTAAAACTACCCAAACAACAGAATGTTCATCAACTGAAGCGTGACAGGACAGCTACTGTAACATCAGAATGTTGGTCAACTGGAGCTTGAGGTGACAGCTACCCCAACAACAAAATGTTCGTCAACTGAAGCGTGACAGGACAGCTACCCCAACAACAAAATGTTGATCAACTGGAGCGTGACAAGACAGCTACCCCTACAACAGAATGTTGGTCAATTGGAGCGTGACAAGACAGCTACCCTACCAACAGAATGTTCGTCAATTGGAGCGTTACAAGACAGCTACTGTAACAACAGAATGTTGGTCAACTGGAGTATTACAGGATAGCTACCCAAACAACAGAATGTTGGTCATCTGGAGAGTGACGTGACAGCTACCCCAACAATAGAATGTTGGTCAACTGAAGTGTGACATAACTGCTACCCCAACAACAGAATGTTGGTGAACTGGAGCGTGACATGACTGTTACCCCTACAACAGAATGTTGGTCAATTGGAGCGTGACAAGACAGCTACCCCACCAACAGAATGTTCGTCAATTGGAGCGTTACAAGACAGCTACTGCAACAACAGAATGTTGGTCAACTGGAGTATTACAGGATAGCTACCCAAACAACAGAATGTTGGTCATCTGGAGACTGACGTGACAGCTACCCCAACAATAGAATGTTGGTCAACTGAAGTGTGACATAACTGCTACCCCAACAACAGAATGTTGGTCAACTGGAGCGTGACATGACAGCTACCCCAAACAACAAAATGTTAGTCAACTGAAGCGTGACAGGACAGCTACTGCAACAACAGAATGTTGCTCAACTGGAGCTTGAAGTGACAGCTACCCCAACAACAAAATGTTGGTCAACTGGAATGTGACGTAACAGCTACCCCAACAACAGAATGTTGGTCAACTAGAGCATGACAGGTCAGCTACCCCAATAACAGAATAGTTGGTCAACTAGAGCATGACAGGTCAGCTACCCCAACAACAGAATATTGGTCAACTGGAGCGTGACGTGCCAGTTATACCCCAATAACATAATAATTGTCAACTGGAGCATGACATGACAGCTACCCAAACAACAGAATGTTGGTCAACTGGAGCGTGACAAGACAGCTACCCCAACAACAGAATGTTGGTCAAATGGATCGTGATGTGTCAGTTTCCCCAACAGAATGTTGGTCAACCGGAGTGTGACATGACAGCTATACCCCAACAACAGAATGTTGGTCAAATGGAGTGTAATGGGAAAGCTATACCCCAACAACAGAATGTTGGTCAACTGGAGCATGACATGACAAATACCCCTACAACAGAATGTTGGTCAACTTGAGCGTGACTTGACAGCTACCCCCACAAAAGAATGTTGGTCAACCGAAGCGTGACATGACAGCTACTCCAACAACAGAATGTTGGTCAACTGGAGCGTGACATTACAGCTACCCCAACAACAGAATGTTGGTCAACTGGAGGGTGACATGACAGCTACTCCAACAACAGAATGTTGGTCAACTGGAGTGTGACATGACAGCTACCCCAACAATAGAATGTTGGTCAACTGGAGGGTGACATGACAGCTACTCCAACAACAGAATGTTGGTCAACTGGAGCCTGACAGGACAGCTACCCCCACAACAGAATGTTCGTCAATTGGAGTATGACAGGACAGCTACCCCTACAACAAAATGTTGGTCAACTGAAGTGTGACTTGACAGGTACCCCTACAACAGAATGTTGGTCAACTGAAGTGTGACGTGACAGCTACCCCTACAACAGAGTGTTGGTCAACTGAAGTGTGCGTGACAGCTACCCCAACAACAGAATGTTGGTCAATTGGAACGTGACAAGACAGCTACCCCTACAACAGAATGTTGGTCAACTGAAGTGTGACGTGACAGCTACCCAAACAACAGAATGTTGGTCAACTGAAGAGTGACGTGACAGCTACCCCAACAACAGAATGTTGGTCAACTGAAGTGTGACGTGACAGGTACCCCTACAACAGAATGTTGGTCAACTGAAGAGTGACGTGACAGCTACCCCTACAACAAAATGGTGGTCAACTGGAGCCTAACAGGACAGCTACCCCAACAACAGAATGTTGGTCAACTGGAGCATGACATGACAGTACCCCAACAACAGAATGTTGGTGAACTGAAGTGTGACATGACAGCTACCCCTACAACAGAATGTTGGTCAACTGGAGTGTGACATGACAGCTACCCCAACAATAGAATGTTGGTCAACTGGAGGGTGACATGACAGCTACTCCAACAACAGAATGTTGGTCAACTGGAGCCTGACAGGACAGCTACCCCCACAACAGAATGTTCGTCAATTGGAGTATGACAGGACAGCTACCCTTACAACAAAATGTTGGTCAACTGAAGTGTGACTTGACAGGTACCCCTACAACAGAATGTTGGTCAACTGAAGTGTGACGTGACAGCTACCCCTACAACAGAGTGTTGGTCAACTGGAGTATGACAGGACAGCAACCCCTACAACAGAATGTTGGTCAATTGAAGTGTGACAGGATAGCTACTGCAACAACAGAATGTTGGTCAACTTGAGCATGACAGGATAGCTACCCCAACAACAGAATGTAAGTCAACTGAAGAGTGATGTGACAGCTAACCCAACAACAGAATGTTAGTCAACTGGAGCATGACAGGACATCTACCCCTACAACAAAATGTTGGTCAATTGGAGTGTGACAGGACAGCTACGCAAACAACAGAATGTTGGTCAACTGGAGTGTGACTTGACAGCTACCCCTACAACAGAATGTTGGTCAATTGGAGTGTGACGTGACAGCTACTGCAACAATAGAATGTTGGTCAACTGGAGCTTGAAGTGACAGCTACTGCAACAACAGAATGTTGGTCAACTGAAGTGTGATGTGACAGCTACCCCTACAACAGAATGTTGGTCAACTGGAGTATGACGTGACAGCTACCCCTACAACAGAATGTTGGTCAACTGAAGTGTGATGTGACAGCTACCCCTACAACAGAATGTTGGTCAACTGAAGTGTGACGTGACAGCTACCCCTACAACAGAATGTTGGTCAACTGGAGTATGACAGGACAGCAACCCCTACAACAGAATGTTGGTCAATTGAAGTGTGACAGGATAGCTACTGCAACAACAGAATGTTGGTCAACTTGAGCATGACAGGATAGCTACCCCAACAACAGAATGTAAGTCAACTGAAGAGTGATGTGACAGCTAACCCAACAACAGAATGTTAGTCAACTGGAGCATGACAGGACATCTACCCCTACAACAAAATGTTGGTCAATTGGAGTGTGACAGGACAGCTACGCAAACAACAGAATGTTGGTCAACTGGAGTGTGACTTGACAGCTACCCCAACAACAGAATGTTGGTCAATTGGAGTGTGACGTGACAGCTACTGCAACAATAGAATGTTGGTCAACTGGAGCATGACAGGACATCTACCCCTACAACAAAATGTTGGTCAATTGGAGTGTGACAGGACAGCTACGCAAACAACAGAATGTTGGTCAACTGAAGTGTGACGTGACAGCTACCCCTACAACAGAATGTTGGTAAACTGGAGCGTGACAGGACAGCTACCCCTACAACAGAATGTTGGTCAACTTGAGCATGACATGACAGCTACCCAAACAACATAATGTTGGTCAACTGGAGCGTGACACGACAGCTACCCCTACAACAGAATGTTGGTCAATTGGAGCGTGACAGGACAGCTACCCCTACAACAGAATGTTGGTCAATTGGAGCGTGACAGGATAGCTACTGCAACAACAGAATGTTGGTCAACTGGAGAATGACTGGATTCAGATTTTGGGAAATTTTCCACAGCAGAATCATCAGTGACACTTTATGTCCACCAGAGCGGAATGTCATGCTTTTGTTGCCACAGGAGGGGGGTATATGAGGTTTTGAAATTGTTTTATTATACAATATTTCATACACAACTATATTGTAAAGATATATTGTGTATATCACTGTAAACTATGATGTTATGATGCATTGTTTGGTACCCAGCACTGATTTGCCCAAGTATTTCCTCAGTTGGGTACCAGTCCATACAGAATGAATGTCATTATGATATAGACATGAACCAGGTTAATAACCCCAATAATGCACTCTTTACTGCAGTTATTACAGCAATGATCTGGGGTTAGTTTTCGCATTAAGCACTCACTTTATTCTGCCACAAGCTGCATGTCAGGTGACCATTTATAAGAAAATGTGAACAAGAGGTCAGAGGGGGTGTATGAATACTTTATATAATTATATGAACTGGTTGTAGATTTATTTTTAAACAATACAATGTGATGAGGACAAGTAACCATGTGTGCAAATTTAGTAAAGTATCGCAAACTTATGTTACATGCAAAGTTTCAGAACTTTGTACCATTTAGTTTTAAATCAGATCAATTTTAGAAATTGGCGATTCTGTTTTAAACTCTGGTTCGTTGGGTTGGGATAAATATCACCCTGGGGTAAACCTCCTTGTACAAACTTGGTAATGGATGTCAATTCCCACTTTCCTCTCAACATGCCCTCTTCTGACCTCTGTATATAACAAAAGCTGAAGTTTGTGTTCAAGGTCACTTAATTGTATTAATATACCATTTACATCTGCTTCATTAAAATGTTTGATGGCAAACAACGCATAACTAATTGAACTTTGTTATAATTCTTACGGAATTTGTAGTAAGTAAGGTTATTAAGAAAATGCCAGGACCTCCCAAAGACAGGCCCTCCCATAGACGGGATCATGTATGGAAGCCCATTGGTTACATAGGCCATTCTTCACATCAGATTCTTATACGAGACAATATTAGTTCATTTGAGAACCTTATGAAAACCTTTCATTGTGTTGCTTCTTTGCTAGAGGTTACATGTGATTGCTATACTGGAACCATGTGAGTAACATATGAGAGGTTTCATGTGATTGCTATACTAGAACCATATGAGGAACATATGAGAAGTTTTATGTGATTGTTATACAACAACCATGTGTGGAACATATGAGAGGTTTCATGTGATTGTTATACTGGAACCATGTGAGGAACATATGAGAGGTTTCATGTGATTGCTATACTGGAACCATGTGAGGAACATATGAGAGGTTTCATGTGATTGCTTTTGATGAGCCATGTGAGGAACATATGAGGTTTCATGTGATAGTTATACATGAACCATGTGTGGAACATAAATTATGGGAAGTTTCATGTGATTGTTATACAAGAACCATGTGAGGAACATATGAGAGGTTTCATGTGATTACTTTTCATGAGCTATGTGAGGAACATATGAGGTTTCATGTGATTGTTATACATGAACCAAGAGAGTAACATATGAGAGGTTTCATGTGATTGTTATACATGAACCATGTGTGGAACATATGAGAGGTTTCATGTGATAGTTATACATGAACCATGTGTTGAACATAAATTATGAGAGGTTTCATGTGATTGTTATTTATGAACCATGTGAGAAACATAATTTTATGAAAGGTTTCATGTGATTGTTATACATTAACCATGTGTGGAACATATGAGAGGTTTCATGTGATTGTTATACATGAACCATGTGTGGAACATATGAGAGGTTTCATGTGATTGTTATACATGAACAATGTGTGGAATAGACGTTTCATGTGATTGTTATACATGAACCATGTGTGGAACATATTTATTAGAGATTTCATGTGATTGTCATACAAGAACCATGTGAGGAACATATGAGAGGTTTCATGTGATTGTTATTTATGAACCATGTGAGAAACATAATTTTATGAAAGGTTTCATGTGATTGTTATACATTAACCATGTGTGGAACATATGAGAAGTTTCATGTGATTGTTATACATGAACCATGTGTGGAACATATGAGAGGTTTCATGTGATTGTTATACATGAACAATGTGTGGAATAGATGTTTCATGTGATTGTTATACATGAACCATGTGTGGAACATATTTATTAGAGATTTCATGTGATTGTCATACATGAACCATGTGTGGAACATATTAATTAGAGATTTCATGTGATTGTTATACATGAACCATGTGAGTAAAGTATGAGAGGTTTCATGTGATTGTTTTACAAGACCATGCGAGGAACGTGCAAGAGGTTTCATGTGATTGTTATACAAGAACCATGGGAATAACATGTGAGAGGTTTTATGTGATTGTTATACATAAACCATGAGAGGAAAATATGAGAGGGTTCATGTGATTGTTAGAAATGAACCATGAGAGGGACATGTGAGAGGTTTATGTGATTGTTATACATGAACCATGTGCAGAACATATGAGAGGTTTCATGTGATTGTTATACAAGAACCATGTGTGAAACATATGAGAGGTTTCATGTGATTATTAAACAAAAACCATGAGAGGGTCATATGAGAGGTTTCATGTGATTGTTAAACATGAACAATGTGTGGAATAGAGGTTTCATGTGATTGTTATACATGAACCATGTGTGGAACATATTTATTAGAGATTTCATGTGATTGTCATACATGAACCATGTGTGGAACATATTAATTGGAGATTTCATGTGATTGTTATACATGAACCATGTGAGTAAAGTATAAGAGTTTTCATGTGATTGTTATACAAGACCATGTGAGGAACGTGCGAGAGGTTTCATGTGATTGTTATACAAGAACCATGGGAGTAACATGTGAGAGGTTTTATGTGATTGTTATACATAAACCATGAGAGGAAAATATGAGAGGGTTCATGTGATTGTTATAAATGAACCATGAGAGGGACATGTGAGAGGTTTATGTTATTATTATACATGAACCATGTGCAGAACATATGAGAGGCTTCATGTGATTGTTATACAAGAACCATGTGTGGAACATATGAGAGGTTTCATGTGATTGTTAAACATGAACAATGTGTGGAATATATGAGAGGTTTCATGTGATTGTTATACATGAACCATGTGAGGAACATATGAGAGGTTTCATGTGATTGTTATACAAGAACCATGTGTGGAACATATGAGAGATTTTATGTGATTGTTGTACATGAACATGTGAGGAACATATGAGAGGTTTCATGTGATTGTTATACATGAACCATGCATGGAAGGTAAGAGAAGTTTCATGTGATTGTTATACATGAACCATGTGCAGAACATTTGAGAAGTTTCATGTGATTGTTATACAAGAACCATGCATGGAACGTATGAGAGGTTTCATGTGATTGTTATACAAGAACCATGTGAGGAACATATGAGATGTTTAATGTGATTGTTTAAAAAAACCATGTGAGAAACGTATGAGTGTAAGATTACAACAGAAGGACACGTTTTTATAATCCTAGAAAGATACTATTTTGTGTATATGTAATATTCTATTCTTGTTCACAACACAATAGATATAAGATATGTTGTCTTGTCTTGACAACACAATATATATATGTTATGTTGTCTTGTCATGACAACATAACAAATAAGATATACTGCTTGTCTTGGCAACACAATAGATATGATATGTTGCATTGCCTTAGCAACATAATAGACATGGTTAAATATTCTATGGTAAGATATGTTGTCTTGTCACGGCAACACAATATATACAGTTAGATAATCTGTCTTGTCTTGACAACAAAATAGATATGATATGTTGAATTGCCTTGGCAACACAACAGATATGGTTAGATAATCTGTCTTTTTCTTGGCAACACAAAAAATAAGATACACTGTCCTGTCTTGACAACACAACAGATATGTTGTCTTGTCTTGACAACACAATATATATGGTAAGATATATTGTCTTGTCTTGGCAACACAATATATACAGTAAGATATTCTGTCTTTTCTTGGCAACACAAATTAGATACACTGTCTTGTCTTGACAACACAATATTTATGATAAAATTCACAGTCTTGTCTTTGCAACACAATAGATATGATAAGATACACTGTCTTGTTTTGGCAACACAATAGATTTGATAAGATACACTGTCTTGTCTTGGCAACACAATATATATAAGATACACTGTCTTGTCTTAACAACACAATATATATGATAAGACACACTGTCTTGTCTTGGCAACACAATATATATGATAAGACACACTGTATTGTCTTGGCAACACAATAGATATGACAAGATATGTTGTCATGTTTTGGCAACACAATATATATAAGATACACTGTCTTGTCTTGACAACACAATATATATGATAAGACACACTGTCTTGTCTTGACAACACAATATATATGATAAGATACACTGTATTGGCTTGGCAACACAATAGATATGATAAGATATGTTGTCTTGTTTTGGCAACTCAATATATATAAGACACACTGTCTTGTCTTGACAACACAATATATATGATAAGATACACTGTCTTGTCTTGACAACACAATATATATGATAAGATACACTGTCTTGTCTTGACAACACAATATATATGATAAGATACACTGTTTTGTCTTGGCAACACAATATATATGAAAAGATACACTGTCTTGTCTTGACAACACAATATATATGATAAGATACACTGTCTTGTCTTGACAACACAATATATATTATAAGATACACTGTCTTGTCTTGACAACACAATATATATGATAAGATACACTGTCTTGTCTTGACAACACAATATATATGATAAGACACACTGTCTTGTCTTGACAACACAATATATATGATAAGATACACTGTATTGGCTTGGCAACACAATAGATATGATAAGATATGTTGTCTTGTTTTGGCAACTCAATATATATAAGATACACTGTCTTGTCTTGACAACACAATATATATGATAAGATACACTGTCTTGTCTTGGCAACACAATATATATGATAAGATACACTGTCTTGTCTTGGCAACACAATATATATGATAAGATACACTGTCTTGTCTTGACAACACAATATATATGATAAGATACACTGTTTTGTCTTGGCAACACAATATATATGATAAGATACACTGTCTTGTCTTGACAACACAATATATATGATAAGATACACTGTTTTGTCTTGGCAACACAATATATGTAAAAAGATATTCTGTCTTGTCTTGGCAACACAAATAGATATAAAATATTCTGTCTTGTCTTGACAATGCAATAAATATAATAAGATACACCATCTTGTCTTGACAACACAATAGATATGATAAGATACATTGTCTTGTCTTGAAAGGTTATTTCCATAGTCCACTAGGCACTCCTCATCTTTTTAAAAAATTATCTAAACTTTTTGCTGCATTAAAAAGAAGTCTACCAACCAATTGTTTATAGCTCTTTTGGTACTTTAACAAATGTTCAAGTATAAATTGATCTATAAAATCCCTCTGTATCTATTTTCAACTTCAGTTGCTCTCTTATCACAATAACAGGTAATAATGCTGTTTTCAATAATGTTCCAACATCAATTAAACAATTTATTTCCATGTAGATGAAACTTTTTACTGTGCTTTTTGAAAACACAACAAACTTTATTGATATTTTCCATTGACTGGTCAGTTGTACTCTCCATAATGACCAAAATATTGTTGCTATTAATATTTACTGACATGTTCCTTTCTATTGTTTGACATGTTCCTTTCTGGTTAGTTGACATGCTCCTTTCTGTTGTTTGACATGTTCCTCTCTGGTTATTTGACATGTTACTTTCTGTTGTTTGACATGTCCCTTTGTGATTATTTGACAAGTTCCTTTCTGGTTATTTGACATGTTCCTTTCTGGTTATTTGACATGTTCCTTTCTGGTAATTTGACATATTCATTTCTGTTGTTTGACATTTTCTTTTCTGGTTATAATGTGCTTCTTTCTGTTACTTGCTGATGACCAACATGTTCCGTTCTGTTATTTGACATGTTCCTATCAAGTTATTTGACATGTTCCTTTCAGCTATTTGACATGTTCCTTTCAGTTTTTTTGATATGTTGCTTTCTGGTTATTTGACATGTTCTCATGTTTATAAACATGTTCCTTTGTGTCATTTGACATGCTCCTTTATGTAATGTGACATGTTCCTTTCTGTTATTTGACATGTTCCTTTGTTTATTAACATGTTCCTTTCTGTTATTTGACATGTTCATTTCTGTTGTTTGACATGTTCTTTTCTGTTGATTTACATGTTTCACCGCTTGCTGCTCATGAAGTACTATGTCTGTTTATTTACAGGTTCAAGATCATTGAAGTGTTCTTTTCTGTTCAATGACATCTCTATTTCTGTTCAATGTCATCTCTTTTTTCTGTTCAATGTCATCTCTATTTCTGTTCAGTGACATCTCTATTTCTGTTCAGTGTCATCTATATTTCTGTTCAGTCATCTCTATTTTTGTTCAATGTCATCTCCATTTCTGTTCAATGACATCTTTATTTCTTTTTAATGACATCTCTATTTCTGTTCAGTGACATCTCTATTTCTGTTCAATGTCATTTCTATTTATGTTCAGTGACATCTCTATAACTCTTCAATGTCATCTCTATTTCTGTTCAATGTCATCTCTATTTCTGTTCAATGTCATCTCTACTTCTGTTCAGTCATCTCTATTTTTGTTCAGTGACATCTCTATTTCTGTTCAATATCATCTCTATTTTTGTTCAATGTCATCTCTATTTTTGTTCAATGATATCTTTATTTCTGTTCAGTGACATTTCTATTTCTTTTCAATGACATCTCTATTTCTGTTCAATGACATCTCTATTTTTGTTCAATGATATCTTTATTTCTGTTCAGTGACATCTCTATTCCTTTTCAATGTCATCTCTAGTTCTGTTCAATGTCATCTCTATTTCTGTTCAATGGCATCTCTATTTTTGTTCAATGTCATCTTTATTTTTGTTCAATGTCATCTGTATTTTTGTTTAATGATATCTTTATTTCTGTTCAGTGACATCTCTATTTTTGTTCAATATCATCTCTATTTTTGTTCAATGTCATCTCTCTCTTTGTTCAATGCCATCTCTATTTTTGTTCAATGATATCTTTATTTCTGTTCAGTGACATTTCTATTTTTGTTCAATGTCATCTTTATTTTTGTTCAATGACATCTCTATTTTTGTTCAATGTCATCTCTATTTTTGTTCAATGATAATTTTATTTTTGTTCAGTGACATCTCTATTTCTTTTCAATGACATCTCTATTTCTATTTAATGTCATCTTTATTTCTGTTCAATGTCATCTCTATTTCTGTTCAATGACATCTCTATTTTTGTTCAATGATATCTTTATTTCAGTTCAATGTCATCTCTATTTATGTTCAATGTCATCTCCATTTCTGTTCAATGACATCTCTATTTCTGTTCAGTGACATCTTTATTTCTGTTCAATTTCATTTTTATTTTTATGTTCAGTGACATCTCTATTTCTCTTCAGTGTCATCTCTTTTTCTGTTCAATGTCATCTCTATTTCTGTTCAATGTCATCTCTACTTCTGTTCAGTCATCTCTATTTTTGTTCAGTGACATATCTATTTCTGTTCAGTGACATCTCTATTTCTGTTCAATGTCATCTCTATTTCTGTTCAATTTGATCTCTATTTCTGTTCAATTGTATCTCTATTTTTGTTCAATGATATCTTTATTTCTGTTCAGTGACATCTCTATTTCTTTTCAATGACATCTCTATTTCTGTTCAATAACATCTCTACTTTTGTTCAATGATATCTTTATTTCTGTTCAGTGACATCTCTTTTTCTTTTCAATGTCATCTCTATTTCTGTTCAATGTCATCTCTATTTCTGTTCAATGGCATCTCTATTTTTGCTCAATGTCATTCTTATTTTTGTTCAATGTCATCTTTATTTTTGTTCAATGATATCTTTATTTCTGTTCAGTGACATCTCTATTTCTTTTCAATGACATCTCTATTTTCGTTCAATGTCATCTCTATTTTTGTTCAATGATATTTTTATTTCTGTTTAGTGACATTTCTATTTCTTTTCAGTGACATCTCTTTTACTGTTATCTCTATTTCTGTTCAATGATATCTTTATTTCTGTTCAATGTCATCTCTATTTCTGTTCAATGATATCTTTATTTCTGTTCAGTGACATCTTTATTTCTTTTCAATGACATCTCTATTTCTGTTCAGTGACATCTCTATTTCTGTTCAATGATATCTTTATTTTTTTTCAATGACATCTCTATTTCTTTTCAATGTCATCTATATTTCTGTTCAATGTCATCTCATATCTGTTTAGTCATCTCTGTATCTGTTCAATGTCATCTCTATTTCTCTTTAATAATTATTTATGTTGAATGACTTATTATTTTATGTGGTTTTATGAATAAACACATTCCTTTCTGTTAATTGACAGACTCTTTTGTTCCTTTACATGGATTAACATGTACATTTCTGTTGATTGGCCAGTTCTAATGTAATAAAATGTTCCTTTCGGTTGATTAGCATGTTCCTTTATTTGGCTCAACATGTTATTCTGTTAATTGACATGTTCTTACCTGCTGATGACTGTTTAGTCTGGATATTTCTGTTAGCACATAAGCTATGTCATAGACAAACTGTTGTTTTAATACTCACTGACTGATCGAATATATAACATCATCACCGACTGATTGCATATATAACATCATCACTTTCTGATCGAAAATATAACATCATCAATGACTGGTCAATTATATAACATCATCACTCAATGATCAACTATAGAACATCATCACTGACTGATTGAATATATAACATCATCACTGACTGATTGAATATATAACATCATCTCTGACTGATTGAATATATAACATCAGCACTCACCGGTCAATTATATAACATCATCACTCAATGATCAACTATAAAACATCATCACTGACTGATTGAATATATAACATCATCACTCACTGGTCAATAATATAACATCATCACTCAATGATCAACTATAGAACATCATCACTGACTAATTGAATATATAACATCATCACTGACTGATTGCAAATATAACATCATCACTCACTGATCAATTATATAATATCATCACTCACTGACCAACTAAAGAACATCATCACTGACTGATCAAATTTATAACATCATCACTCACTCACTGACTGAATATATAACATCATCACTTGCTGATCAACTATAGAACATCATCACTCACTGATCAACTATAAATCCAACACAGTTGTTTTTAAATGATACATGCTTTATACAGTCATGTCCACTTGCTATACTGTTCAAAACTTTGTCACTTCAACTTCCATTAATACTTTATTACTTTTTGTTCTGCTGTCGGCTACATCCTCATCTATCTTCATTTCCTTGAACAATGACCTCACACTCTACAATATTAAACAGACATGTCATATAAATATATATAAACAACGACCTCACACTCTACAATAATAAACAGACATGTCATATAAATATATATAAACAACGACCTCACACTCTACAATAATAAACAGACATGTCATATAAATATATATAAACAACGACCTCACACTCTACAATAATAAACAGACATGTCATATAAATATATATAAACAACGACCTCACACTCTACAATAATAAACAGACTTGTGATATAAATATATATAAACAACGACCTCACACTCTACAATAATAAACAGACATGTCATATAAATATATATAAACAATGACCTCACACTCTACAATAATAAACAGACATGTCATATAAATATATATAAACAATGACCTCACACTCTACAATAATAAACAGACTTGTTGTATATATATTAACAATGACCTCACACTCTACAATAATAAAAAGACTTGTCATAAATATATGAACAACGACCTCACACTCTACAACAATAAACATACTTGTTGTATATATATGAACAACGATCTCACACACTACAACAATAAACATACTTGTCGTATATATATGAACAACAATCTCACACACTACAACAATAAACATACTTGTCGTATATA
This sequence comes from Panopea generosa, assembly GCA_029582155.1. Taxonomy (NCBI): domain Eukaryota; kingdom Metazoa; phylum Mollusca; class Bivalvia; order Adapedonta; family Hiatellidae; genus Panopea; species Panopea generosa. The sequence goes on from CM055896.1 coordinate 91,745,961, forward strand.
TATGAACAACGACCTCACACACTACAACAATAAACATACTTGTCGTATATATATGAACAACGATCTCACACACTACAACAATAAACATACTTGTCGTATATATATGAACAACGACCTCACACACTACAACAATAAACATACTTGTCGTATATATATGAACAACGACCTCACACCGTACAACAATAAACAGACTTGTCTTATATATATGAACAACGACCTCACACTCTACAACAATAAACAGACTTGTCGTATATATATGAACAACAACCTCACACACTACAACAATTAACATACTTGTCGTATATATATGTACAATGACCTCACACCCAGGGCCAAACCTTAAGACAGAAAGACATGCAATTCACAAGGAACCATATGTGTCTATAATCATGGTCACCATTTGTTTCCCAGTACTTCCGATACTAAGAAGACTGTTTTGGCCCACCCACCTGAAGGTCCAAGGGGGGACCATACAGTTCAAAGTTTAAGCTTAATTCACCCTTAGGTACTGAAGCTGCATACAACATTTCATTATGATTGAGCTTACGGTTTTTGAGAAGAAGTAAAAAATTTCAATTGTTTACAGACACCCAACGCTCGATGGACGACGGCAGACAAAAGGCAATCACAAAATGTCCCTTAAGACAAAGTCTCAAGTGACATAATAAACAAACTGCGGTGCAACAGACTGTACATAAATTTGTGATCAAACATGTTGAACACATATGTATGGTAAAACAGAATGTATGTCAACAACAAATACAGCAATTTAAGCAAGTACATTGTAAATCGTAGCCAACTATTTAATATATAAATGATGCCCTTTGACAGATTTTGTAAACCTTTGTTGGTAAAATCTCTGAAAATTTAGTATTTTTATTGAACACATGCCACCCAATTTTCTTTGAAGGGAAAATTTGATTCTTTTATTATGATTTCCTCTCACGGATACATTTAAAAACAATAATATAACAAAGCTTGCATAGTATATAAAATGTATTTCTAAACCAACAGATTGCGTTTCAGAATATATGAACATAATATTATGAACTACTATTTCTGATCACGCTCTTAAAATATCATACCAAGAGCATTTATAAAGATTTCATTTAAAGCAATATTTGATAACATAAGTAAAATTACAGGGTTTCAGATGATTTAAAGTTGAATGGTGACATTTACGCCAAGACACATTAAACTTCAAAAACAAAAAAAATATCAAATACCCCTTGTTTTATTGCTAGAGTGTAGCTGCGGCTGTCCGTCTGAATACTTGCATCTTTACATCGGACGTGTGGGTTTTTCCTGGATATAAATATCACATCCGTCCCATTCGCTGTTGGGGAGCCGTCATTTAGAGACAATCGAGGCTTGATCTTGTCTATAGAACCTAACACAAATAAAATTTAAATTCATCATTAAAACATATTAGACCTCAAAACATTTAATCTTCACAGATGGAAATTTAAATCCAAAACAAATTTGATTATTTTCAACACAAAAAGTATTATGGTCTCCAGTTTGATTGAGTAAACTCATGAACAAAGAAAAATCACCTTTATTCTATATATAATGGTCAATTTTCTCACATAGTACCTGCTGGGTTGACTCCAGAACCATCTCAGTGTTGAACTTAAGAAAACTTTAGACCCGGGCAGTGAGGATCCAGGTGAAAATATAAATAAAAACTGTAACAGTGTTATAACAGCTTAATAACAGGGTACACCATATTACATAATATTTGATAGATAAATCTTACACACTATAGTACTTCATCTCTATGTTGCAGACCAATTGAAAATTCTACGTATCACATAAACATTGATATTGCCAACAACAGAGATGTTGAAGACCTTGCAAAGATGGGTTCGCTTCTTTTTCATAGCTTAGTCTAATGTTGTGAGAGGTTTTCTTCCATCTCAATTTTTTAGGATGTGCTTATGGGCAAACATGGTAAACTGTAATTCAATATCATAAACAACAAATACCAAACAAGGGAGGTAACTTACCGTTGGATACAGTACACTGGGGATTGCTATATGCGTGGTTAAGTATTGCTTTATGGCGTAGTTCCTGAGGTTTCCTTGGTGATTGAGAAAGTGGAAGAAGACTTGTTTGTGAAAGGCGAGGCAAACGCACCTCAGATGTACTGAAGTCTATGTGATCTGAAATTGTTCATAGATGTTAAAATCAAAGATTGGACAAGTTACAATACTGTGTGATTATAACAGTAATTATTCTAACAGTTTGTGATTTATTAACATAAAATAATGAACAACACTGGTTACAACACTTAAAATTGTGTCATAACTATTAAATTATAATACTGTATATTCCCTTATTAAAACCCCAACTCTAATAAACGCCCCCACCTATTTTTCTGGAAAATTAAAGAATAAAACGTATATGCGAGTGGAGTGTGGATTTGCCCATCTTTCCCTGATCGATTATTTTATTACACAGACAACAATTAGCGGAGTGTTTATAACCTTTGAACTCTTTAACCCATTGTTTATATCTTGGGTGACCACTTAACCACTTTTGGTTGAATAAACACTTACCCATATTTTCCGTTTAAAACTAGTAAATATGCTGTCTTTCGATTAAAACATTACAAAAAGTTGGAAAATGCGGTTAGTCTGTGTACACTGAAAGCTCATTGTTTCCAAGTTGATAAGAGCAAGTGTCCAAGTGATTTAAAGTGAAGAGTACACTGACCATAAATTCGGATATTTCAGTACGCAGACTAGTAATTTCATACAGATTTTCAGCTTTTTTTCATCCTATGTCGATTGTTTCATTCACTCTCAAATAATTCTGAACCACTTTTTTGGGGATTTAAACTGGATTTAAGTTTTTTTCCAGGGCTTTATTGGTTTTATTGTATTTTTAACTGTTGTTAAATTTGCTTTTTTTTATCTTTTATAAATGCCCCTACCTTGCAAAATGTAACGCCCCTGGGGGCGTTAATAAGGGAATATACGGTATTTATGTTATTAGTATATGACTATACCTGCTTTTGTATGTACAGAACTTTGTTCCATGTCTACAGACAGGCTGTGTGTTTGGGGTTAGGTAATACACAACATATTTATGTTATTAGTATATGACTATACCAGCTATTGTATGTACAGAACTTTGTTCCATGTCTACAGACAGGCTGTGTGTTTGGGGTTGGGTAATACACAACATATTTGTGTTATAAGTATATGACTATACCTGCTATTGTATGTACAGGACTGTGTTCCATGTCTACAGACAGGCTGTGTGTGTTGGAGATTGAGTAATACACAACATATTTATGTTATAAGTATATGACTATACCTGCTATTGTATGTACAGGGCTGTGTTCCATGTCTACAGACAGGGTGTGTGTGTTGGAGATTGAGTAATACACAACATATTTATGTTATAGGTATATGACTATATCAGCTATTGTATGTACAGGACTTTGTTCCATGTCCACAGACCGGCTGTGTGTGTTGGAAATTGAGTAATACACAACATATTTATGTTATAAGTATATGAATATACCAGCTATTGTATGTATAGGACTCTGTTCCATGTCTACAGACAGGTTGTGTGTGTTGGAGATTGAGTTATACACAACATATTTATGTTATAAGTATATGACTATACCAGCTATTGTATGTACAGGACTTTGTTCCATGTCCAAAGACAGGCTGTGTGTGTTGGAGATTGAGTAATACACAACATATTTATGTTATAAGTATATGTACAGGACTCTGTTCCATGTCTACAGACAGGCTGTGTGTGTTGAAGATTGAGTAATACACAACAAATTTATGTTATAAGTCTAGACTTTACCAACTATTGTATGTACAGGACTATGTTCCATGTCTACAGACAGGCTGTGTGTGTTGGAGATTGAGTAATACACAACAAATTTATGTTATAAGTCTAGACTATACCAGCTATTGTATGTAGATGACTTTGTTCCATGTCCACAGACAGGGTGTGTGTGTTGGAGATTGAGTAATACACACAACATATTTATGTTACAAATATATGACTTTACCAGCTATTGTATGTACAGGACTTTGTTCCATGTCCACAGACAGTGTGTGTGTGTTGGAGATTGGGTAATACACAACATATTTATGTTATAAGTATATGACTATACCTGCTATTGTATGTACAGGACTTTGTTCCATGTCCACAGCTAGGGTGTGTGTGTTGGGGGTTAGGTAATACACAACATATTTATGTTATAAGTATATGACTATACCAGCTATTGTATGTACATGACTGTGTTCCATGTCCACAGACAGGGTGTGTGTGTTGGTGGTTGGGTAATACACAACATATTTATGTTATAAGTATATGACTATACCAGCTATTGCATGTACATGACTGTGTTCCATGTCCACAGACAGGGTGTGTGTGTTGGAGGTTGGGTAATACACAACATATTTTTGTTATAAGTATATGACTATACCAGCTATTGTATGTACAGGACTTTGTTCCATGTCCACAGATAGGGTGTGTGTGTTGGGGGTTGGGTAATACACAACATATTTATGTTATAAGTATATGACTAAACCAGCTATTGTATGTACAGGACTTTGTTCCATGTCCACAGATAGGGTGTGTGTGTTTGGGGTTAGGTAATACATAACATATTTATGTTATAAGCATATGACTATACCAGCTATTGTATGTACAGGACTTTGTTCCATGTCCACAGACAGGCTGTGTGTGTTGGAGGTTGGGTAATACACAACAAATTTATGTTATAAGTATATGACTATACCAGCTATTGTATGTACAGGACTCTGTTCCATGTCCACAGACAGGCTGTGTGTGTTGGGGGTTAGGTAATACACAACATATTTATGTTATAAGTATATGACTATACCAGCTATTGCATGTACAGGACTTTGTTCCATGTCCACAGACAGGGTGTGTGTGTTGGGGGTTGGGTAATACACAACATATTTATGTTATAAGTATATGACTATACCAGCTATTGTATGTACATGACTGTGTTCCATGTCCACAGACAGGCTGTGTGTGTTGGAGGTTGGGTAATACACAACATATTTATGTTATAAGTATATGACTATACCTGCTATTGTATGTACAGGACTTTGTTCCATGTCCACAGATAGGCTGTGTGTGTTGGGGGTTGGGTAATACACAACATATTTATGTTATAAGTATATGACTATACCAGCTATTGTATGTACAGGACTTTGTTCCATGTCCACAGATAGGGTGTGTGTGTTGGAGGTTGGGTAATACACAACATATTTATGTTATAAGTATATGACTATACCAGCTATTGTATGTACATGACTGTGTTCCATGTCCACAGACAGGCTGTGTGTGTTGGTGGTTGGGTAATACACAACATATTTATGTTATAAGTATATGACTATACCAGCTATTGTATGTACATGAATGTGTTCCATGTCCACAGACAGGCTGTGTGTGTTGGAGGTTGGGTAATACACAACATATTTATTTTATAAGTATATGACTATACCAGCTATTGCATGTACATGACTGTGTTCCATGTCCACAGATAGGGTATGTGTGTTGGGGGTTGGGTAATACACAACATATTTATGTTATAAGTATATGAATATACCAGCTATTGCATGTACATGACTTTGTTCCATGTCCACAGACAGGGTGTGTGTGTTGGGGGTTAGGTAATACACAACATATTTATGTTATAAGTATATGACTATACCAGCTATTGTATGTACATGACTGTGTTCCATGTCCACAGACAGGCTGTGTGTGTTGGAGGTTGGGTAATACACAACATATTTATGTTATAAGTATATGACTATACCAGCTATTGTATGTACATGACTGTGTTCCATGTCCACAGACAGGCTGTGTGTGTTGGAGGTTGGGTAATACACAACATATTTATGTTATAAGTATATGACTATACCAGCTATTGCATGTACAGGACTTTGTTCCATGTCCACAGACAGGCTGTGTGTGTTGGAGGTTGGGTAATACACAACATATTTATGTTATAAGTATATGACTATACCAGCTATTGTATGTACATGACTGTGTTCCATGTCAACAGACAGGGTGTGTGTGTTGGGGGTTAGATAATACACAACATATTTATGTTATAAGTATATGACTATACCAGCTATTGTATGTACAGGACTTTGTTCCATGTCCACAGATAGGGTGTGTGTGTTGGAGGTTGGGTAATACACAACATATTTATGTTATAAGTATATGACTATACCAGCTATTGTATGTACATGACTGTGTTCCATGTCCACAGATAGGGTGTGTGTGTTGGGGGTTGGGTAATACACAACATATTTATGTTATAAGTATATGACTAAACCAGCTATTGTATGTACAGGACTTTGTTCCATGTCCACAGATAGGGTGTGTGTGTTTGGGGTTAGGTAATACATAACATATTTATGTTATAAGCATATGACTATACCAGCTATTGTATGTACAGGACTTTGTTCCATGTCCACAGACAGGCTGTGTGTGTTGGAGGTTGGGTAATACACAACATATTAATGTTATAAGTATATGACTATACCAGCTATTGTATGTACAGGACTCTGTTCCATGTCCACAGACAGGCTGTGTGTGTTGGGGGTTAGGTAATACACAACATAGTTATGTTATAAGTATATGACTATACCAGCTATTGCATGTACAGGACTTTGTTCCATGTCCACAGACAGGGTGTGTGTGTTGGGGGTTGGGTAATACACAACATATTTATGTTATAAGTATATGACTATACCAGCTATTGTATGTACATGACTGTGTTCCATGTCCACAGACAGGCTGTGTGTGTTGGAGGTTGGGTAATACACAACATATTTATGTTATAAGTATATGACTATACCTGCTATTGTATGTACAGGACTTTGTTCCATGTCCACAGATAGGCTGTGTGTGTTGGGGGTTGGGTAATACACAACATATTTATGTTATAAGTATATGACTATACCAGCTATTGTATGTACAGGACTTTGTTCCATGTCCACAGATAGGGTGTGTGTGTTGGAGGTTGGGTAATACACAACATATTTATGTTATAAGTATATGACTATACCAGCTATTGTATGTACATGACTGTGTTCCATGTCCACAGACAGGCTGTGTGTGTTGGAGGTTGGGTAATACACAACATATTTATGTTATAAGTATATGACTATACCAGCTATTGTATGTACATGAATGTGTTCCATGTCCACAGACAGGCTGTGTGTGTTGGAGGTTGGGTAATACACAACATATTTATGTTATAAGTATATGACTATACCAGCTATTGCATGTACATGACTGTGTTCCATGTCCACAGATAGGGTATGTGTGTTGGGGGTTGGGTAATACACAACATATTTATGTTATAAGTATATGACTATACCAGCTATTGCATGTACATGACTTTGTTCCATGTCCACAGACAGGGTGTGTGTGTTGGGGGTTAGGTAATACACAACATATTTATGTTATAAGTATATGACTATACCAGCTATTGTATGTACATGACTGTGTTCCATGTCCACAGACAGGCTGTGTGTGTTGGAGGTTGGGTAATACACAACATATTTATGTTATAAGTATATGACTATACCAGCTATTGTATGTACATGACTGTGTTCCATGTCCACAGACAGGCTGTGTGTGTTGGAGGTTGGGTAATACACAACATATTTATGTTATAAGTATATGACTATACCAGCTATTGCATGTACAGGACTTTGTTCCATGTCCACAGACAGGCTGTGTGTGTTGGGAGGTTGGGTAATACACAACATATTTATGTTATAAGTATATGACTATACCAGCTATTGTATGTACATGACTGTGTTCCATGTCAACAGACAGGGTGTGTGTGTTGGGGGTTAGGTAATACACAACATATTTATGTTATAAGTATATGACTATACCAGCTATTGTATGTACATGACTGTGTTCCATGTCCACAGACAGGCTGTGTGTGTTGGAGGTTGGGTAATACACAACATATTTATGTTATAAGTATATGACTACACCTGCTATTGTATGTACAGGACTTTGTTCCATGTCCACAGATAGGCTGTGTGTGTTGGAGGTTGGGTAATACACAACATATTTATGTTATAAGTATATGACTATACCAGCTATTGTATGTACATGACTGTGTTCCATGTCCACAGACAGGCTGTGTGTGTTGGAGGTTGGGTAATACACAACATATTTATGTTATAAGTATATGACTATACCAGCTATTGTATGTACATGACTGTGTTCCATGTCCACAGACAGGCTGTGTGTGTTGGAGGTTGGGTAATACACAACATATTTATGTTATAAGTATATGACTATACCTGCTATTGCATGTACAGGACTGTGTTCCATGTCCACAGACAGGGTATGTGTGTTGACGGCTGGGTAGTACTCGACATGTTTCCAATGTTTGATAAGAGCTGGTCCCCAGTTTGACTGGGACATACATGCTTCCTTCACTCTCTATAAAAATATCAACATTATAACATTTAAATTCATTTTATTTTACAACAGCAGCAAAATTCATACTTTTAAATCAGTTATACCAGTACAAATGCTTATCCTTGTACGGGAAATGCTATGTTTAGTGTTAACTTGAGTGTATATCAATGTTTTGTCAGAGGATGTAACAAAATAGCTAGTTTATGTCGCCTGAATTTTCAGGGTTGGCAAATACAAAGTTATTTACAATTGTATACACATGTGTAGTGTCAGGTAGTGCAAGTTTATTAAACTAATTGCTAGATAGATAGGGACATAACTTTTTAAAGATATGTTTATATATTCAAGTTTGGGTTAAAGAATAAGTCATTTTAATGTTATTTTCATTAAAATCTGCTGAGTATTGACCATCTTAGAAATATTAAACAGGTTGATTATTGTAAAACTAATTATATTTTACGTGTAGCCTTTCAGTACAGTTTGAATCTAGGATGACTGGGTGACTGGTTAACCCATGTTTTGCTTGAGGTTACACTGTAGTAGCTGTATGTAATTATGTTTGCATATATATACATATGAATGCCAGCATCTCTGTCAGTAGCAAAATGCCATCATGCGGAAACATTGTGATAAAATGGATCCAGCATGTAACTTAACAAAAACATACGTTATCTGAGTGAGAACTTTTTATATTATGTTTCCTATAGTGGAGTAATTTAAATGTCGATTTATACCATAATCAAACAGAGCTGTCCAAAACGTTCAATTAAGAACGTTGTTATAATAACATCTTAACAAAATAAAATACCCCCTGTAAGTCAGATATGTTATTAGTAGATTGTGTATACTTCATGTTGATCTATTACAATACAATTAAATCATGACCACTGTAATAAATGAACATAAGTTTTCTCAAAGTAATCTCAGTTGGCAGGTTTGCGCTTTGTGGAACATTCAGTTCATTTCAGATAATTGTTGCTCCGTGCAGACATCATGATTTTAAAGCCTAACAGGTCGGCATCTGCTAAAGATTTTTTTTGAGATTCAAGAGTAACCATATGACATCAACATTTTACAGACAGACCATGCAGAGCTTGAAATGATGTACTGTCTATTTTCAATGCATTTTGGCACATTTTACAAAATATATTTGTCTTTTTACATTTGAAAAAAATTGCTTTTTTTTTCAAACTGCTCCATGAACTCTAAACAATGAAATGTGTGATATAGAACAGATAACCACTGTTTTATATGTAAAATGGTACAGATAATGACTTTTATGTGAAATAATACAGATAATCACCATTTTATGTGATATAGTACAGATAACCACTGTTTTATATTTGATATAGTACAGATAATCACTGTTTTATGTGATATAGTACAGATAATCACTGTTTTATGTGAAATAATACAGATACTCACTATTTTATGTGATATAGTACAAACAATCACTGTTTTATATGTGATATAGTACAGATAATCACTGTTTTATGTGATATAGTACAGATAATCACTGGTTTATATGTGATGTAGTACAGATAACCACTGTTTTATATTTGATTTAGTACAGATAATCACTGTTTATGTGATATAGTACAGATAATCACTGTTTTATGTGAAATAATACAGTCAGATAATCACTATTATATATGATATAGTACAGAAATCACTGTTTTATATGTGATATAGTACAGATAATCACTGTTTTATATGTGAAATAGTACAGATAATCACTGTTTCATGTGAAATAATACAGATAATCACCATTTCATGTGAAATAACACAGATAATCACCTTTGTATGTGATATAATACAGATAATCACCGATTTATATGTAATATAGTACAGATAATCACTATTTTATGAGATATAGTACTGATAATCACTGATTAATATGTGATATAGAACAGGTAATTACAAATAATCACTGATTTATATGTGATATAGTGCAGATAATCACTAGTTTATATGTGATATAGTACAGATAATCACGGTTTTATGAGATATAGTACAGATAATCACTGATTTATATGTGATATAGTACAAATAATCACTGTTTTATGAAATGTAGTACAGATAATCACTGTTTTATATGTGATATAGTACAGATAATCATTGTTTTATATGTGATATAGTACAGATAATCACTGTTTTATGAAATGTAGTACAGATAATCACTGATTTATATGTGATATAGTACCGATAATCACTGTTTTTATGTGATATAGTACAGATAATCACTGTTTTATGTGTTTATTGAAGAAGTTTCATGACCTAACAAAATATGGATGAAATTTATAAGGCCCAATCCTAATTGAAAGTCCAGTTCACAAACTTTTGGGACAGCCCTCATATTTACAACAATATTGGGTTTGTAGCTCATGTTTAGGTTACAAACATTTACCTGAATAAATGTGCCTTCTAAACTAAAGACTTTCTTTGCTGCAAATACTGGAATGGTGATTACACAGGCCACTGTAAAACATATCCCCAGGCCCCTGGACCAGATGGGATAATTGTCCTGGTTCAGTTCTGTATTACCCACAATGGTGGATACCAATATAAACTGAAAAACAGAGTAAACTCATCATTAACCTGCCCAACTTCATCCTGTCAAACTTCAACCTGCCCAACATCAACTTGTATTTCGAATTTCTATTATAATACTAGCACTGGCCAAAAAACAAATTTATCAATAGATTATAGCTTGTTCAATAATCAAAACAATATTTTGTTGTTTCTACAGATTTGTAGTGTCCAAGCCAGATTAGCTCAGCCAGTAGCACTTCTAAATATCAATCCAGGGGTCATAAGTTTGAATCCTTTTGCCACTCAGTCTCCATGATGATTGATATACGACATTGCATCTCATTGTCATTCATCACTCACCAATGATTCAGGTGGGAAAGTTTCTTGCATAGATTAGGTGTGCTTGAGTACTGGTTTACTTTCCAGGATCTCAGGAAAGAGTGATTATGTTAACAGATCCTCTGTTAGCCCTCAATGGCACATAAGTGATACTAAATATTTAAAGAAACAAAAGATTTTGTTGAACAGAGACATGACATTGTACAAAAGGAGTAAGTGAATACTTGACTCACCAGGATAATGAGAGGGGTAATTGAATACTTGACTCACCAAGATAATGAGAGGGGTAAGTGAGTACTTGACTCACCAGGATAATGAGAATGGGTAAGTGAATACTTGACTTATCAGGATAATGAGAGGGGTAACTGAGTACTTGACTTACCAGGATAATGTGAAGGGTAACTGAGTACTTGACTCACCAGATAATGAGAGGGGTAACTGAGTACTTGACTCACAAGGATGATGAGGGGTAACTGACTACTTGACTCACCAGATAATGAGAGGGTAACTGAGTACTTGACTCACCAGGATAATGAGAGGGGTAACTGAGTAATTGACTCACCAGATAATGAAAAGGGTCACAGAGTACTTGTCTCACCAGGATAATGATAGGGTTACTGAGTACTTGACTCACCAGATAATGAGAGGGGTAAATGAGTACTTGACTCACCAGGATAATGAAAGGGGTAACTAAGTACTTGACTCACCAGATAATAAGAGGGGTAACTGAGTACTTCACTCACCAGATAATAAGAGGGGTAACTGAGTACTTGATTCACTGGGATAATGAGAGGAGTAACTGAGTACTTGCCTCACCAGATAATGAGAGAGGTAACTGAGTACTTGACTTACAAGGATAATTAGAGGAGTAACTGAGTACTTGACTCACCAGATAATGAGAGGGGTAACTGATTACTTGACTCACCAGGATAGTTAGAGGAGTAACTGAGTACCTGACTCACCAGGATAATGATGAGTAACTGACTATTTGACTCACCAGGATAATGAGATGAGTAACTGAGTACTTGACTCATCAGGATAATGAGAGGGGTTACTGAGTACTTGACTCACCAGGATAATGAAAGGGGCAACTGAGTACTTGACTTACCAGGATAATGAGAGGAGTAAAGCCACACCACATGACTCTCCACCACAGGCTGACTGGTCGACCAATCATTAGCTCGATATCCATACAGAAGTGTCGAATCTTGTAAACCCATGCCAGGGCCATACATAAAAATATTCCTATAATTATTGTTGGAGTGCCACCGCAGAATTCATCCAGAAGTTGCAGCAAAAATGAACCACCCTGAAACATAGTCATAAAACCTGATATATCTACAGGATATTTTGTATTTTAAGCCTATTCATTCTATATCAATATGAAACAAGTCATTAAAACATCTACACAGCCTACTAAACATCTTCCTACATAGAATTTGTACTGCACCAAGATGGTTTTGGTGAAGATAGAACACAAACCGCCTGGTCCCTACGTCACAAAACATCTCAACTTGAGTATGCCATCAAGCTGAACATCTAATTTTGCTTCATCAGAATACTTAAGACTAGTACCGCGTTATAATCCTGTGACTATAACCTGCAGTGGTATCCTGCGACTATAACCCGCTGTATAATCCTGTGATTACAGTATCTGCATTTGAAAAGTCCTGAATACAAGGCTTGTGGCTTCCAATGTAATAACTGACAGTGATATGTAATAATTGACAATGATATGTAATAATTGACAGTGATAATGAAAATGTTAACAAATAACACTAAAAGATAAATGAAATTTGAGTCGTAACTGTATCCTATTGGTTTGGGTGAATAAAGGGCCTGGTCTCAGATTGGATATTTGTTAATGATGGGATATTTTTGGTTCAAAATGGGATATTTTTTGTTAATGATGTGATAATTCCTTAAATGATCCAGGTCTCAAAATATTTGTTTGTGTTAGGGAGTGCTTGGTCCAGAGGTAGAACATCAGACCAAGGAACAGAGAGTCTGATCCTCCCCCATGGTTATGTGTGGTGTCCTTGAGCAAGACACTTTTTCCGCACATGCTTAGTACTGGTTCAACTGAGGCATTTGAAGGCATGCTTTGTATAGGTTGTAATAAAATAAGTTTGTTTAAAATAATTGTTTTTTAACCTTGGCACAAGAAAAAAAAAAAGCAATTAAAAGTGCTTGACTGAGTTAGATATGCACCTGCGTTGTCAGTGGAAGTCCAAGAAGGAAGAGAACAGTACAGGTGCCAAGCAGTATAAATATCCTGCCTTTACGGAACATCTCCACATTCTCGTCAATAATCACCGTGACAATGGTCTCCGTCATGACAAGGATAGAACTCATACCCATCATTATAATCATCAGGAAGAAGAACGCAGACCACATCGCAGACGGCTCAAAGTTTGTCACAGCTGCCGGGAATGCAACAAACACAAGGCCAGTATCTGTTGAAGAAAAGAAGAAAAAATAATCACATAATTTGGTTTTAAGTTCTCAAAGGTTAAAACAAAGAAACATTTACAATAAAACACAATGTAAATTACAACTAAAGTTTATCCTTAAAATTATTTTAATGATAACATTAACTTAATATGTTTTATGTAATCAGGTGCAATTTCAAAATTTGCTTGAATAAATTGATTGACTGATTGAATATTTAGTGTTATTTTTATGCCATCGAGGGCTAACAGACGATCAGTTAACCTAACGATTGTTTCCTGGGATTAACCAGTACTCGAGCATACCCCATCTCAGCAACTAACTGATAACTTTCCCACTTGAATCAGTGGTGAGAGACAAATGATAATGAGACACAATGTTGTATATCAATCATCACAGAAACTGTTGCCGGGTGGGGGGTTCAAACTCACGACCCCTGGATTGAAAGTCAGACGCGTAACCGACTGAGCTAATCAGGCCACGCTGCTTGAATAAAAAAATGAGTAATATCTATGTGCAATGGTAGGCGTGTTTGTGTACGTGTTTGTGTGGGAGAACCTTTGACATACACACATGCTTGCACTTTATGTTTTGTTTTTTTTCACACATTTAACTAAGACTTATAAAATGTTTCAGAAATGGCATTGTTATACATTTTCACAATCATTTACTCCTTTATAATTACTGGACTATGCATGAATTGTCGATATAATATTCGAAAAAGAATGTGAAATGATCTCAATTTCATTGATGACATCAGTTGTTACAGGTAATAAGTGTCTACAGATGTGTGTCATTGATGACATCAGTTGTTACAGGTAATAAGTGTCTACAGATGTGTGTCATTGATGACATCAGTTGTTACAGGTAATAAGTGTCTATAGATGTGTGTTTTTGATGACATCAGTTGTTACAGGTAATAAGTGTCTATAGATGTGTGTCATTTATTATCCACTGCAACATGATTTTACGATATTAAATTGGGCACTGTCCATGTCTGTGCATCCGAAAGCATTGCCAGCACATAACTCCAATACTGTTCAAGGTAACTTCACAAAACTTTGTATGCATGTTAACCTGTCTGTAGTCTTTTACTATGAGGGAGTTTTCATTTTCATTATTTTTCTCTGTTACTATGGAAGCATATAGCTAAAATTGTTCATTTTCAAAGCATAACTACAAAATTGTTGAGGATTTCACGAAATGTTTTACACATATCAACCTAATAGGATACTGACATTTACTAATTAACATGACAGTACATGGGAATGCACACATACACACGCTTGCACATACACACGCTTGCACTTACACATCCAGACAAGCATAATAATGCAGGTAACCACGTAGTACTTACTAGATGTGATAACATTCTCCACCGTTGTGTTGAGCTGGTGAGCCAGTATACCCATGGAGGCAAACACAGTAAACCCTGCCAGGACGCTCATCAATGTGTCCACAATACAGATCAGTATAGCATCTCTGTAACAACAACATCACACATATCAGTATAGCATCTCTGTAACAACAACACCACAGAGATCAGTATAGCATCTCTGTAAAAACAACATCACACATATCAGTATAGCATCTCTGTAACAACAACACCACACAGATCAGTATAGCATCTCTGTAACAACAACACCACATATAGCAGTATAGCATCTCTGTAACAACAACATCACATATATCAGTATAGCATCTCTGTAACAACAACACCACACAGATCAGTATAGCATCTCTGTAACAACAACATCACACATATCAGTATAGCATCTCTGTAACAACAACACCACACAGATCAGTATAGCATCTCTGTAACCAAAAACATCACACATATCAGTATAGCATCTCTGTAACAACAACACCACACATAGATCAGAATAAAATCTCTGTAACAACAACATCACACATATCAGTATAGCATCTCTGTAACAACAACACCATACAGATCAGTATAGCATCTCTGTAACAACAACACACAAATCAGTATAGCATCTCTGTAACAACAACACCACAGATATCAGTATAGCATCTCTGTAACAACAACACACAGATCAGTATAGCATATCTGTAACAGTAACACACAGATCAGTATAGCATCGCTGTAACAACAACACCACACATATCAGTAGAGCATCTCTGTAACAACAACACCACACATATCAGTATAGCATCTCTGTAACAATAACACACAGATCAGTATAGCATCCCTGTAACAACAACATACATATCAGTATAGCATCTCTGTAACAACAACACATAGATCCGTATAGCATCTCTGTAACAACAACACCACACATATCAGAATAGCATCTGTGTAACAACAACACACATATCAGAATAGCATCTCTGTAACAACAACACCACACATATAAGTATAGCATCTCTGTAACAACAACAACACACATATCAGAATAGCATCTCTGTAACAACAACACCACAATGATCAGTATAGCATCTCTGTACCAACAACACCACACATATCAGAATAGCATCTCTGTAACAACAACACCACATAGATCAGTATAGCATCTCTGAAACAACAACACCACATTTAGCAGTATAGCATCTCTGTAACATCAACACCACATAGATCAGTATAGCATCTCTGTAACAACAACACCACACAGATCAGTATAGCATCTCTGTTACAACAACACACATATCAGAATAACATCTCTGTAATAACAACACCATACAGATCAGTATAGCATCTCTGTAACAACACCACACAGATCAATATAGTATCTCTGTAACAACACCACACATAGATCAATATAGCCTCTCTGTAACAACAACACCACACCTCTCAGTATAGCATCTCTGTAACAACAACACCACACATTTCAGTATAGTATCTCTGTAACAACAACACCACACATAGATCAGTATAGCATCTCTGTAACAACAACAACAACACACATATCAAAATAGCATCTCTGTAACAACAACAACACACAGATCAGTATAGCATCTCTGTAACAACAACAACACACATATCACAATAGCATCTCTGTAACAACAATACCACACATATCAGTATAGCATCTCTGTAATAACAACACCATACAAATCAGTATAGCATCTCTGTAATAACACCACACAGATCAGTATAGCATCTCTGTAACAACAACACCACACAGATCAGTATAGCATCTCTGTAACAACAACACCACACTTATCAGAATAGCATCTCTGTAACAACAACACCACACAGATCAGTATAGCATCTCTGTAACAACAACAACATACTTATCAGAATAGCATCTCTGTAACAACAACACCACAGAGATCAGTATAGCATCTCTGTAAAAACAACATCACACATATCAGTATAGCATCTCTGTAACAACAACATCACACATATCAGTATAGCATCTC
This sequence comes from Panopea generosa, assembly GCA_029582155.1. NCBI lineage: Eukaryota > Metazoa > Mollusca > Bivalvia > Adapedonta > Hiatellidae > Panopea > Panopea generosa. Next base: position 91,763,133 of record CM055896.1, read on the forward strand.
TGTAACAACAACACCACAGAGATCAGTATAGCATCTCTGTAAAAACAACATCACACATATCAGTATAGCATCTCTGTAACAACAACACCACACAGATCAGTATAGCATCTCTGTAACAACAACACCACATATAGCAGTATAGCATCTCTGTAACAACAACATCACATATATCAGTATAGCATCTCTGTAACAACAACACCACACAGATCAGTATAGCATCTCTGTAACAACAACATCACACATATCAGTATAGCATCTCTGTAACAACAACACCACACAGATCAGTATAGCATCTCTGTAACCAAAAACATCACACATATCAGTATAGCATCTCTGTAACAACAACACCACACATAGATCAGAATAAAATCTCTGTAACAACAACATCACACATATCAGTATAGCATCTCTGTAACAACAACACCATACAGATCAGTATAGCATCTCTGTAACAACAACACACAAATCAGTATAGCATCTCTGTAACAACAACACCACAGATATCAGTATAGCATCTCTGTAACAACAACACACAGATCAGTATAGCATATCTGTAACAGTAACACACAGATCAGTATAGCATCGCTGTAACAACAACACCACACATATCAGTAGAGCATCTCTGTAACAACAACACCACACATATCAGTATAGCATCTCTGTAACAATAACACACAGATCAGTATAGCATCCCTGTAACAACAACATACATATCAGTATAGCATCTCTGTAACAACAACACATAGATCCGTATAGCATCTCTGTAACAACAACACCACACATATCAGAATAGCATCTGTGTAACAACAACACACATATCAGAATAGCATCTCTGTAACAACAACACCACACATATAAGTATAGCATCTCTGTAACAACAACAACACACATATCAGAATAGCATCTCTGTAACAACAACACCACAATGATCAGTATAGCATCTCTGTACCAACAACACCACACATATCAGAATAGCATCTCTGTAACAACAACACCACATAGATCAGTATAGCATCTCTGAAACAACAACACCACATTTAGCAGTATAGCATCTCTGTAACATCAACACCACATAGATCAGTATAGCATCTCTGTAACAACAACACCACACAGATCAGTATAGCATCTCTGTTACAACAACACACATATCAGAATAACATCTCTGTAATAACAACACCATACAGATCAGTATAGCATCTCTGTAACAACACCACACAGATCAATATAGTATCTCTGTAACAACACCACACATAGATCAATATAGCCTCTCTGTAACAACAACACCACACCTCTCAGTATAGCATCTCTGTAACAACAACACCACACATTTCAGTATAGTATCTCTGTAACAACAACACCACACATAGATCAGTATAGCATCTCTGTAACAACAACAACAACACACATATCAAAATAGCATCTCTGTAACAAAAACAACACACAGATCAGTATAGCATCTCTGTAACAACAACAACACACATATCACAATAGCATCTCTGTAACAACAATACCACACATATCAGTATAGCATCTCTGTAATAACAACACCATACAAATCAGTATAGCATCTCTGTAATAACACCACACAGATCAGTATAGCATCTCTGTAACAACAACACCACACAGATCAGTATAGCATCTCTGTAACAACAACACCACACTTATCAGAATAGCATCTCTGTAACAACAACACCACACAGATCAGTATAGCATCTCTGTAACAACAACAACATACTTATCAGAATAGCATCTCTGTAACAACAACACCACAGAGATCAGTATAGCATCTCTGTAAAAACAACATCACACATATCAGTATAGCATCTCTGTAACAACAACATCACACATATCAGTATAGCATCTCTGTAACAACAACACCACAGAGATCAGTATAGCATCTCTGTAAAAACAACATCACACATATCAGTATAGCATCTCTGTAACAACAACACCACACAGATCAGTATAGCATCTCTGTAACAACAACACCACATATAGCAGTATAGCATCTCTGTAACAACAACATCACATATATCAGTATAGCATCTCTGTAACAACAACACCACACAGATCAGTATAGCATCTCTGTAACAACAACATCACACATATCAGTATAGCATCTCTGTAACAACAACACCACACAGATCAGTATAGCATCTCTGTAACCAAAAACATCACACATATCAGTATAGCATCTCTGTAACAACAACACCACACATAGATCAGAATAAAATCTCTGTAACAACAACATCACACATATCAGTATAGCATCTCTGTAACAACAACACCATACAGATCAGTATAGCATCTCTGTAACAACAACACACAAATCAGTATAGCATCTCTGTAACAACAACACCACAGATATCAGTATAGCATATCTGTAACAACAACACACAGATCAGTATAGCATATCTGTAACAGTAACACACAGATCAGTATAGCATCGCTGTAACAACAACACCACACATATCAGTAGAGCATCTCTGTAACAACAACACCACACATATCAGTATAGCATCTCTGTAACAATAACACACAGATCAGTATAGCATCCCTGTAACAACAACATACATATCAGTATAGCATCTCTGTAACAACAACACATAGATCCGTATAGCATCTCTGTAACAACAACACCACACATATCAGAATAGCATCTGTGTAACAACAACACACATATCAGAATAGCATCTCTGTAACAACAACACCACACATATAAGTATAGCATCTCTGTAACAACAACAACACACATATCAGAATAGCATCTCTGTAACAACAACACCACAATGATCAGTATAGCATCTCTGTACCAACAAACACCACACATATCAGAATAGCATCTCTGTAACAACAACACCACATAGATCAGTATAGCATCTCTGAAACAACAACACCACATTTAGCAGTATAGCATCTCTGTAACATCAACACCACATAGATCAGTATAGCATCTCTGTAACAACAACACCACACAGATCAGTATAGCATCTCTGTTACAACAACACACATATCAGAATAACATCTCTGTAATAACAACACCATACAGATCAGTATAGCATCTCTGTAACAACACCACACAGATCAATATAGTATCTCTGTAACAACACCACACATAGATCAATATAGCCTCTCTGTAACAACAACACCACACCTCTCAGTATAGCATCTCTGTAACAACAACACCACACATTTCAGTATAGTATCTCTGTAACAACAACACCACACATAGATCAGTATAGCATCTCTGTAACAACAACAACAACACACATATCAAAATAGCATCTCTGTAACAACAACAACACACAGATCAGTATAGCATCTCTGTAACAACAACAACACACATATCACAATAGCATCTCTGTAACAACAATACCACACATATCAGTATAGCATCTCTGTAATAACAACACCATACAAATCAGTATAGCATCTCTGTAATAACACCACACAGATCAGTATAGCATCTCTGTAACAACAACACCACACAGATCAGTATAGCATCTCTGTAACAACAACACCACACTTATCAGAATAGCATCTCTGTAACAACAACACCACACAGATCAGTATAGCATCTCTGTAACAACAACAACATACTTATCAGAATAGCATCTCTGTAACAACAACACACAGATCCGTATAGCATCTCTGTAACAACACCACATAGATCAGTAGCGCATCTCTGTAACAACAACACCACATAGATCAGTATAGCATCTCTGTAACAACAACACCACATAGATCAGTATAGCATCTCTGTAACAACAACACAACATAGATCAGTATAGCATCTCTGTAACAACAACACCACATAGATCAGTATAGCATCTCTGTAACAATAACACCACATATATCAGTATAGCATCTCTGTAACAACAACACCACACATATCAGTATAGCATCTCTGTAACAACAACAAACATATCAGAATAGCATCTCTGTAATAACAACACCATACAAATCAGTATAGCATCTTTGTAAAAACACCACACAGATCAGTATAGCATCTCTGTAACAACAACACCACACAGATCAGTATAGCATTTCTGTAACAACAACACCACACTTATCAGAATAGCATCTCTGTAACAAAAACACCACACATATCAGTATAGCATCTCTGTAACAACAACAACATACTTATCAGAATAGCATCTCTGTAACAACAACACACAGATCCGTATAGCATCTCTGTAACAACAACACCACATAGATCAGAATAGCATCTCTGTAACAACACCACACTTATCAGAATAGCATATCTGTAACAACAACACCACATAGATCAGTATAGCATCTCTGTAACAACAACACCACACATATCAGAATAGCATCTCTGTAACAACAACACCACACAGATCATTATAGCATCTCTGTAACAAAAACACACAGATCAGTATAGCATCTCTGTAACAACAACACCACACAGATCAGTATAGCATCTCTGTAACAACACCACCACACATATCAGTATAGCATCTCTGTAACAACAACACACAGATCAGTATAGCATCTCTGTAACAACAACACCACATAGATCAGTATAGCATCTCTGTAACAACAACACCATACATATCAGAATAGCATATCTGTAACAACAACACATAGATCAGTATAGCATCTCTGTAACAACAACCCACAGATCAGTATAGCATCTCTGTTACAACAACACACAGATCAGTATAGCATCTCTGTAACAACAACACCACACAGATCAGTATAGCACCTCTGTAACAACAACACCACACCTACCAGAGCAGCATCTCTGTAACAACAACACCACAAAGATTAGTATAGCATCTCTGTAACAACAACACCACACATATCAGAATAGTATCTCTGTAACAACAACACACAGATCAGTATAGCATCTCTGTAACAACACCACATAGATCAGTATAGCATCTCTGTAAAAACAACACCACACAGATCAGTATAGCATCTCTGTAACAACAACGCCACACATATCAGTATAGCATCTCTGTAACCACAACACCATACAGATCAGTATAGCATCTCTGTAACAACACCACACAGATCAGTATAGCATCTCTGTAACAACAACACCACACAGATCAGTATAGTATCTCTGTAACAACAACACCACACATATCAGAATAGCATCTCTGTAACAACAACACAGAGATCAGTATAGCATCTCTGTAACAACACCACACAGATCAGTATAGCATCTCTGTAACAACAACACCACACAGATCAGTATAGCATATCTGTAACAACAACACCACACAGGTCAGTATAGCATCTCTGTAACAACACCACACAATCAGTATAGCATCTCTGTAACAACAACACCACACATATCAGAATAGCATCTCTGTAACAACAACACACAGATCAGTATAGCATCTCTGTAACAACAACACCACACAATCAGTATAGCATCTCTGTAACAACAACACCACACATATCAGAATAGCATCTCTGTAACAACAACACACAGATCAGTATAGCATCTCTGTAATTACACCACACAGATCAGTATAGCATCTCTGTAACAACAACACCACACAGATCAGTATAGCATCTCTGTAACAACAACACCACACAGATCAGTATAGCATCTCTGTAACAACAACGACGATGACGACGACGACGATGACGACGACGACGACGACGACGACGACGACGACAACAACAACAACTTATCCTAACAGAATATGACAGTATTTGTGAGTAAAATACTTTTATCTACCAGTTAATGTATAATATGTGATTGAAGCCAAACAACATTCCATCCATGGCATGACATGATAGAGAGTTAAATGCCCCATTATAGTCAATTCCCCACAGCTGATAATCAATTAGTCTAATTAATTTGTCAAATTTATTTCATATTATAGCAAAGTATGAAATATAAATGCAGACAACCACCGAACTGTAACTAATTTATAACCAGAATAAACTACTGAAATGATTTATATAATTTTTCTATTTTATTTTTTAATCAAAATAGATACTTTGAAATAAAATTTATTTGCTGTGTATTTTATTAATAGATGTGCATTTAATAACTATTTTACATAAAGTGTAAACAATGCTTTACATCACCATCAAGAAATATTGAAATATTTTATCATTTCAGAATATGTAACATAAACAATGGTTATGTCAAATATGAAGACATATTGATGAGTTATGGTGTTAACACATCAATACAATAAAACTCAGAGCAAACACTTTAAAGAACCAGTCCATAGTTTATTACTGCCACCATTTGCAATAAATGGGCTGACAGCAAATTCTTTAATTTTTTTGGAAAGGGATAAAACAAATGACAGGTTAAATATGGGATAGATATCCAGTTTCATTAATGGAGAAAGTCTTCAAACAGAATCTATCCAATCAGTAGAACAATTCTCCTTCCACTGGAAATTTAGTCATGTAAAGATTTTGGACCAAAAACGGCTTGAACACACATCCTCGTGGGTGAGAGAAAAGCGGCCATTAGACAGCTGCATCTTGTACCATTTGGATATAAAGGACTGTCTATGTGGCCATTAGACAGCTGCAACTTATTACATTTGGCAATAGAGGACTGTCTATGTGGCCATTAGACAGCTGCATATTATACCATTTGGCAATAGAGGACTGTCTATGTGGCCACTAGACAGCGGCATCATGTACCATTTGGCAATAGAGGATTGTCTATGTGGCCATTAAACAGCTGCAACTTATACCATTTGGCAATAGAGGACCATCTATGTGGCCGTTAGACAGCTGCATCATGTACCATTTGGCAATAGAGGATTGTCTATGTGGCCATTAAACAGCTGCAACTTATACCATTTGGCAATAAAGGACTGTCTATGTGGCCATTAGACAGCTGCAACTTATTCCATTTGGCAATAGAGGACTGTCTATGTGGCCATTAGACAGCTGCATATTATACCATTTGGCAATAGAGGACTGTCTATGTGGCCATTAGACAGCGGCATCATGTACCATTTGGCAATAGAGGATTGTCTATGTGCCCATTAAACAGCTGCAACTTATACCATTTGGCAATAGAGGTTTGTCTATGTGGCCATTAGACAGCTGCATCATGTACCATTTGGCAATAGATGACTGTCTATGTGGCCATTAGACAGCTGCAACTTATACCATTTGGCAATAGAGGACTGTCTATGTGGCCATTAGACAGCTGCATCATGTACCATTTGGCAATAGAGGATTGTCTATGTGGCCATTAGACATCTGCATCATGTACCATTTGGCAATAGAGGACTGTCTATGTGGCCATTAGACGTCTGCATCATGTACCATTTGGCAATAGAGGACTGTCTATGTGGCCATTAGACAGCTGCATATTATACCATTTGGCAATAGAGGTTTGTCTATGTGGCCATTAGATGGCTGCATATTATACCATTTGGCAACAGAGGACTGTCTATGTGGCCATTAGACAGCTGCATCTTATACCATTTGGCAATAGAGGACTGTCTATATGGTCATTAGACAGCTGCATATTATACCATTTGGCAATAGAGGACTGTCTATGTGGCCATTAGATGGCTGCATCATGTACCATTTGGCAATAGAGGACTGTCTATGTGGCCATTAGACAGCTGCAACTTATACCATTTGGCAATAAAGGACTGTCTATGTGGCCATTAGACAGCTGCATATTATACCATTTGGCAACAGATTACAGTCTATGTGGCCATTAGACGGCTGTATATTATACCATTTGGCAATAGAGGACTGTCTATGTGGCCATTAGACGGCTGCATATTATACCATTTGGCAACAGAGGACTGTCAATGTGCCCATTAGACGTCTGCATTTTGTACCATTTGGCAATAGAGGACTGTCTATATGGCCATAAGACAGCTGCATCTTATACCATTTGGCAATAGAGAATTGTCTATATGGTCATTAGACAGCTGCATATTACACCATTTGGCAATAGAGGACTGTCTATATGGCCATTAGACGGCTGCATATTATACCATTCGGCAATAGAGGACTGTCTATGTGGCCATTAGACAGCTGCATCTTGTACCATTTGGCAATAGAGGACCGTCTATGTGGCCATTAGACAGCTGCATCTTATACCATTTGGCAATAGAGGACTGTCTATGTGGCCATTAGATGGCTGCATATTATACCATTTGGCAATAGAGGACTGTCTATATGGCCATTAGACAGCTGCATCTTGTACCATTCAGCAATAGAGGACTGTCTATGTGGCCATTAGACAGCTGCATCTTATACCATTTGGCAATAGAGGACTGTCTATGTGGCCATTAGACAGCTGCAACTTATACCATTTGGCAATAGAGGACTGTCTATGTGGCCATTAGACAGCTGCATATTATACCATTTGGCAACAGATTACGGTCTATGTGGCCATTAGACGGCTGTATATTATACCATTTGGCAATAGAGGACTGTCTATGTGGCCATTAGACGGCTGCATATTATACCATTTGGCAACAGAGGACTGTCAATGTGCCCATTAGACGTCTGCATTTTGTACCATTTGGCAATAGAGGACTGTCTATATGGCCATAAGACAGCTGCATCTTATACCATTTGGCAATAGAGAATTGTCTATATGGTCATTAGACAGCTGCATATTACACCATTTGGCAATAGAGGACTGTCTATATGGCCATTAGATGGCTGCAACTTATACCATTCGGCAATAGAGGACTGTCTATGTGGCCATTAGACAGCTGCATCTTGTACCATTTGGCAATAGAGGACTGTCTATGTGGCCATTAGACAGCTGCATCTTATACCATTTGGCAATAGAGGACTGTCTATATGGCCATTAGACAGCTGCATATTATACCATTTGGCAATAGAGGACTGTCTATATGGCCATTAGACAGCTGCATATTATACCATTTGGCAATAGAGGACTGTCTATATGGCCATTAGGTTGCTGCATATTATACCATTTGGCAATAGAGGACAGTCTATATGGCCATTAGACGGCTGCATATTATACCATTCCGCAATATGGAACTGTCTATGTGGCCATTAGACAGCTGCATCTTATACCATTTGGCAATAGAGGACTGTCTATATGGCCATTAGACAGCTGCATATTATACCATTTGGCAATAGAGGACTGTCTATATGGCCATTAGACAGCTGCATATTATACCATTTGGCAATAGAGGACTGTCTATATGGCCATTAAACAGCTGCATCTTATACCATTTGGCAATAGAGGACTGTCTACGTGGCCATTAGATGGCTGCATATTATACCATTTGGCAATAGAGGACTGTCTATGTGGCCATTAGACAGCTGCATCTTGTACCATTTGGCAATAGACGACTGTCTATGTGGCCATTAGACGGCTGCATATTATACCATTTGGCAATAGAGGACCGTCTATGTGGCCATTAGACGGCTGCATCTTGTACCATTGGGCAATAGAGGACTGTCTATGTGGCCATTAGACAGCTGCATCTTGTACCATTTGGCAATAGAGGACTGTCTATGTGGCCATTAGACAGCTGCATCTTATACCATTTGGCAATAGAGGACTGTCTATGTGGCCATTAGACAGCGGCATCATGTACCATTTGGCAATAGAGGACTGTCTATGTGGCCATTAGACAGCTGCATCTTATACAATTTGGCAATAGAGGACTGTCTATGACTAACAAAATTTTAACTTAAACTAGAAATGTGTCCATAGGACACGGATGCTCTTTGTTAACCAAAAATTAAGTAAATATAAAGGGGCTGTAACTCCTGTAAAATGTGGCTGATGTTGACAAATATTCAACTTGCCTTGTATTTTATAACTATACAGCAATACACCAAATTTTAATTACTGTCAATACAATATCTTTTCAGAAGTTATTCATCCAACTTGACAGACAAGTGCAAAGTTGTTATACATATATATATATATATATATATATATATATAGATGGATAGATGGACAAGTGCCAAACTGCTTCCTTTCATTTTATGGTGAGAGCACTAAAAGGAATTGCTCAACCAGCATTCATGTGTACAAACCTGTAAATATTATCATGAAACTTGTTGTAGCTAGAGAGAGTTGTGAGTCCCCCGCTACACGCGGACAAGGAGAAGAAGACCTGACTAGCTGCGTCACTCCACACCTTCATACTGTACACCTTCTCCCACTTGGGTGTAACGTAGAAACGTATCCCCTCCAAGTGGCCTTCCACCATCATGGCACACACCAGCAGTACCAACAGTAGCACGACAGGTATGCTTACTATAAAGTAGGCCACCTACAGAAGTATTATATCATGTATTTTAAAGTGGAAATTAGACATCTATAGAATTACTTGTGAAGAATACAAACATAAGCAGAACATGCGGCAAGATTTAAATGAGGAATAAATCTGCACAAATGTAGTGACAGATAGACGGACACCCTGCCCCAGACCTGTATACACTCTGAGAAGATCAAAATTAATCTTATTTTCAGTTACATGTATTATTTTGGAAAAGTTTCAATACCATTCATAATCATTATCTTAATATTTATATGATTTATATTTAATTCATATTTCAGCTTGTGTGCATACTTGGGTTGAGATGTTTTGTAAATATACATGTGTAGGTCCTGTTCAATTTCAAAAGGGGCACAAATTGCAGATGATTGTGGAAACTGCAATACAAACATCATGAAGGATATGGAGATTTTTTGTCTCAAGTCTAAATGGAGCATAAATCTCAAAATTACAGTTCATGGTATAGAAAGCACTGCATTCATTGGTAGGTGTGTGAGTGGGGGTAGAAAAAAGTATTGGTACATCTGAAAATTTCATTTAAAACTGTGATGAATATATTCAATAAAAGCTATTTCATAGAAAAAGGAAATATGTTGCTAATATTTAAGCTAGTACATGAAAATGTGTATTTTATTCATCTAAGGTATTACATACTTTTTCTTTTATTTATGGAATTATTTTTCAATAAATGGAAAAATTCTACATTCGGGTCTTGTAATAACACGGTAGCCGGGATCCACAGAATGAAACATGATATACCTGGAATCGCGTTATAAATATCCAAAATTGCAATGCTCTATATTATTTGGCAATACTGTTACTGTTCGAAATACCGTTAACAAACACAGGATAACTTGTGATAAATATGATAGACCATTGTTTGTCAGTATAAATCAATTAAAAGCGATGTTGTTTATAACAATATAAACTTAGTGATTTAGTTGAGATTTTCGATCAATTCATCAATTATTATACTGCAAGTTTTTAATGAACCTGATTAAAAATATCAATTTTAAATTTGGAAGCAAAAGAAAAACCGCATTATAATGAGTTTCGCATTATATCAAACGATGTTATAACAGGACCTGAGTGTATATAGTGATTAAATTTGTTAACAAACACAACGAGAAAGTTTCATGTTACAAGTCAGTGATTCAACTACACCACGTAAGTGTTGTCACCTTTCCTGCAGAGTAGATTCCCTTGACGAGACACATAAACACGATGAACCAACACAACAACAGGTACAGGGCCAACTGCCACTGGATTGGTCCCATATTCTGTAACCCCTCAGACCGGTTCAATACTTCATTACTATAAAATCATATAAAACATAGATGTACTTTATTTGTACAACAGGCCAAAAGGAGGTATATTGTATGTACAGTCAGAAGGGGTATAATGTAATATGTACTGCCAATTCTAGGAAACATTTATACCAAATTGCATGATACATCTTTTGCCAATTCTAGGAAACATTTATACCAAATTGCATGATACATCTTTTGCCAATTCAAGGAAACATTTCTCACCTAACTTGCATGATACATCTTTTGCAAATTCAAGGAAACATTTCTCACCTTAATTGCATGATACCTCTTTTGCCAATTCAAGGATGAATTTCTCACCTAAATTGCATGATACATTTTTTGCCAATTCAAGGAAACATTTTTCACCATAATTGCATGATACATCATTTGCCAATTGAAGGACACATTTCTCATCTAAATTGCATGATGCATCTTTTGCCAATTGAAGGACGCATTTCTCATCTAAATTGCATGATGCATCTTTTGCCAATTCAAAGACACATTTCTCACCCTAATTGCATGATACATCTTTTGCCAATTCAAGGACACATTCCTCACCCTAATTGCATGTTACATCTTTTGCCAATTAAAGGACACATTCCTCACCCTTATTTCACGATACATCTTTTGCCAATTCAAGTGTTTCTTTTTTCAATTTGAATTTGAATTTATGAAAAAACTAACAAGAACAAACCCTAATTTATTCAGTCATATTGTAACAAAATGAATAAAGTTTAATATATGTAAAATTCAAGAACTTGTACCAGAGCATTTTTACGCAATCAAACCATGTTTTAATAAACCTCCCCGTAATGATTAGATGTAAAGATAACATAAATTGCATTTTATCTGCATTAAAGTTATAATCTTATCATAGAAAATAAAATAAGCAATTTAAAAATGTTATTGAAAAAATTTCAATTAAAATTGACCATTTTATAAGGACAGAAAGGTTAAAATCTTCAGAAAACAAGTATGTAAGAAAATTCTGCAGGACTATAATAAAACATAAAAAACAAAGCTAAAATGAAAGCTGATACTTCATAGTATAAGTGTACAGAATTTTGATAATTTACGCCAGACGTCAAAATATCTGATAGGTTTATCACTGTTAACTACCTTATATGACACATTCCTCACCAAATTGCAATCATGCTAAATGGCTTGAATTAAATTAATTTTGACTCATATTTTATTCCTTGTCATCTTTTTTTGAATGGTGTTTAAAACCATTTTCTAAACATGACAGGTTATATATATAGCATATCTAGTTTTACTGGTGGAGAAAGACCTCAGAATGAATCGGAATAGAACCACCATCCCTCAGCATATCACTGGCAAACTTTTGTTTTTGAACAAGCTGGGCTCATACCCAAAACCTAGGTCCTAGTCATCTTGTCTCAATACCCACAACCTAGGTCCTAGTCATCTTGTCTCAATACCCACAACTTTGGTCCTAGTCTTCTTGTCTCAATACCCACAACCTGGGTCCTAGTCTTCTTGTCTCAATACCCACAACCTAGGTCCTAGTAATCTTATCTCAATACCCACAACCTTGGTCCTAGTAATCTTATCTCAATACCCACAACCTAGGTCCTAGTAATCTTATCTCAATACCCAAAACCTAGGTCCTAGTCATTTTGTCTCAATACCCACAACTTTGGTCCTAGTCATCTTGTCTCAATACCCACAACCTGGGTCCTAGTCATCTTGTCTCAATACCCAAAACCTAGGTCCTAGTCATCTTGTCTCAAAACCCACAACTTTGGTCCTAGTCATCTTGTCTCAATACCCACAACCTGGGTCCTAGTCTTCTTGTCTCAATACCCACAACCTAGGTCCTAGTAATCTTATCTCAATACCCACAACCTTGGTCCTAGTCATCTTGTCTCAATACCCATAACCTGGGTCCTAGTCTTCTTGTCTCAATACCCACAACATAGGTCCTAGTCATCTTGTCTCAATTCCCACAACCTGGGTCCTAGTCATCTTGTCTCAATACCCATAACCGGGGTCCTAGTCTTCTTGTCTCAATACCCACAACCTGGGTCCTAGTCATCTTGTCTCAATATCCACAACCTGGGTCCTAGTCATCTTGTCTCAATACCCACAACCTGGGTCCTAGTCTTCTTGTCTCAATACCCACAACCTGGGACCTAGTCATCTTGTCTCAATATCCACAACCTGGGTCCTAGTCATCTTGTCTCAATACCCACAACCTGGGTCCTAGTTATCTTATCTCAATACCCACAACCTGGGTCCTAGTCAACTTGTCTCAATACCCACAACCTGGGTCTTAGTCAACTTGTCTCAATACCCACAACCTGGGTCCTAGTCTTCTTGTCCCAATACCCACAACCAGGGTCCTAGTCATCTTGTCTCAATACCCACAACCAGGGTCCTAGTCATCTTGTCTCAATACCCACAACCTGGGTCCTAGTCATCTTGTCTCAATACCCACAACCTGGGTCCTAGTCATCTTGTCTCAATACCCACAACCTGGGTCCTAGTCTTCTTGTCTCAATACCCACAACCTGGGTCTTAGTCTTCTTGTCTCAATACCAACAACCTGGGTCCTAGTCATCTTGTCTCAATACCCACAACCTGGGTCCTAGTCATCTTGTCTCAATACCCACAACCTGGGTCCTAGTTACCTTGTCTCAATACCCACAACCTAGGCCCTAGTCATCTTGTCTCAATACCCACAACCTAGGTCCTAGTCATCTTGTCTCAATACCCACAACCTGGGTCCTAGTCATCTTATCTCAATACCCACAACCTGGGTCCTAGTCATCTTGTCTCAATACCCACAACCTGGGTCCTAGTCATCTTATCTCAATACCCACAACCTGGGTCCTAGTCATCTTATCTCAATACCCACAACCTGGGTCCTAGTCATCTTATCTCAATACCCACAACCTGTGTCCTAGTTACCTTGTCTCAATACCCACAACCTAGGCCCTAGTCATCTTGTCTCAATACCCACAACCTAGGCCCTAGTCATCTTGTCTCAATACCCACAACCTGGGTCCTAGTCATCTTGTCTCAATACCCACAACCTAGGCCCTAGTCATCTTGTCTCAATACCCACAACCTGGGTCCTAGTCATCTTGTCTCAATACCCACAACCTGGGTCCTAGTTATCTTGTCTCAATACCCACAACCTGGGTCCTAGTCATCTTATCTCAATACCCACAACCTTGGTCCTAGTCATCTTGTCTCAATACCCACAACCTGGGTCCTAGTCATCTTGTCTCAATACCCACAACCTAGGTCCTAGTCATCTTGTCTCAATACCCACAACCTGGGTCCTAGTCATCTTGTCTCAATACCCACAACCTGGGTCCTAGTCATCTTGTCTCAATACCCACAACCTGGGTCCTAGTCAACTTGTCTCAATACCCACAACCAGGGTCCTAGTCATCTTGTCTCAATACCCACAACCTAGGTCCTAGTCATCTTGTCTCAATACCCACAACCTGGGTCCTAGTCATCTTATCTCAATACCCACAACCTGGGTCCTAGTCATCTTGTCTCAATACCCACAACTTGGGTCCTAGTCATCTTGTCTCAATACCCATAGCCTGGGTCCTAGTCATCTTGTCTCAATACCCACAACCTGGGTCCTAGTCATCTTGTCTAAATACACCTTGTCAACAATATTGCTCACAAAACTTAACATGACTGACAGACACAAGTATATTCTGGTATTGATCCTTAACTCTAACTGTGAAGTCTGGAAAGTTACAAGGTTAGTGACTGAACAAGCAATCCCAGCAGACAAATAAAGATGTTCATAAAATAAAGGATATGGACCTTAGGCTGGGTTAGCTGAAGTTTAGTGTAATGGTAGCATGGTTTATTTATGAACAATCCACATAAAGTATAATTATGGATATAATGATTATTTGGATGACATGTGTGTATATGTGAGTGTATTATATGTGTATATGTGAGTTATTATATGTATATATGTGAGTATTTTATATGTGTATATGTGAGTATATTATATGTGTATATGTGATTATATTAAATGTTTATATGTGAGTTATTATATGTGTATATATGAGTATATTATATGTGTATATGTGAGTGTATTAATTATGTATATATGAGTGAATTATATTTATATGTGTATATGTAAGTGTATTATATGTGTATATGTAAGTATATTATATGTGTATATGTGAGTGTATTATATTTGCATATATGAGTGCATTATATGTGTATATATGAGTATATTATATGTGTATATGTGAGTGTATAAATTGTGTATATATGAGTGTATTATATTTATATACATGAGTTATTATATGTGTATATGTGAGTCATTATATGTGTATATGTGAATGTATCATATGTATATGTATGTGAGTATATTATATGTGTATATGTGAGTTATTATATGTGTATATGTTAGTGTATTATATTTGTATATGTGACTTGCAATATGAGTATATGTGAGTGTATTATATGTGTATATGTGAGTATATCATATGTGTATATGTGAAGTGTATTAAATGTGTATATTATATGTGTATATGTGAGTGTATTTAATGTGTATATTATATGTGTATATGTGAGTTATTATATGTGTATATGTTAGTGTATTATATGTGTATATGTGAGTTGCAATATGAATATATGTGAGTGTATTATATGTGTATAATTAAGTATATTATATGTGTATATGTGAGTGTATTAAATGTGTATATTAATTGTTTATAAGTGAGTGTATTAAATTTGTATATATGGGTATATGTGAGTTATTATATGTGTATATGTGAGTGTATTATATGTATATATGTGAGTGTATTATATGTGTGTATATGAGTGTATTATATATGTATATGTGAGTGTATTTTATGTGTATGTGTGAGTTATTATATGTTTATATGTGAGTGTATTAAATGTGTATATGTGAGTAAATAATATGTGTATATGTGAGTGTATTATATGTGTATATGTAAGTGTATTATATGTGTATATGTAAGTATATTATATGTGTATATGTGAGTGTATTATATTTGCATATATAAGTGCATTATATGTGTATATGTGAGTATATAATATGTGTATATGTGAGTGTATTATGTATGTATAAGTGAGTATATTAAATGTTATATGTGAGTGTATTATATGTGTATATGTGATTATATAATATGTGTATATGTGAGTGTATTATATGTGTATATGTGAGTTTATTATATGTGTATATGTGAGTGTATTATATATGTATATGTGAGTGTATTAAATTTGTATATGTGAGTCATTATATGTGTATATGTGAGTCATTATATGTGTATATGTTAATGTATTATATTTGTATATGTGAGTATATAATATGTGTATATGTGAGTGTTTTATATGTGTATATGTGAGTTATATTATGTGTATATGTGAGTATATTAAATGTGTATATGTGAGTGTATTATATGTGTATATGTGAGTATATTATATGTGTATATGTGAGTGTATTATATGTGTATATGTGAGTTTATTATATGTGTATATATGGGTATATCATAATTATGTGTATATATGAGTGTATTATATGGCCACATGTGTATAACACCAGTAACACAAGTATTAGGATATGACATGTCTGGGTTGTATTTTTGCCGGGCGGTAGTGCAGTGGATAGTGCTGACCGCTCACTCGATACCCAGCTTGACCCAAATGCCTCTCAAGAAACAACACTCAGTACTGGTTCAACCTAGGAGGGGGACTCAGGGGTAGTACATAAAAGCTCTGAGATTTCTTCGAAATTAAGCTAAAATAAAATAATAGACATGTCAGGTTTGTAAAGTGTACTCACTAGAAATATTCCTCACTTGGACCTCGGAGTGTAGACATGAGTTTTTGTCTCTGGGGCAGGTATATCTCATCCCCAGCCTTGTTCTGTAACCAGTTTATACAACCTACAATACAACATACATTTACTTATGGAGCAGGTATATCTTGTCCCCAGCCTTGTTCTGTAACCAGTTTATACAACCTACAAGTACAACATACATTTACTTATGGGGCAGGTATATCTCATCCCCAGCCTTGTTCTGTAACCAGTTTATACAACCTACAAGTACAACATACATTTACTTATGGGGCAGGTATATCTTGTCCCCAGCCTTGTTCTGTAACCAGTTTATACAACCTACAAATACAACATACATAAACTTATGGAGCATGTGTATCTTGTCCCCAGCCTTGTTCTGTAACCAGTTTATACAACCTACAAGTACAACATACATTTACTTATGGGGCAGGTATATCTCATCCCCAGCCTTGTTCTGTTACCAGTTTATACAACCTACAAGTACAACAAACTTATTTATTTTACTTCGATTGTGAAACAAGTTCTTACAACTTAGACAAATCACGCTCGAAGTCTTCCTGGGTAGTACCAGTACAAAGCATATGTGGAAAAAGTGTCTTGCTCAAGAACACCACACATAGCCGTAGCGGAGGATCGAACCCACGACCCTCTGATCATGGGTTTGGTGCTCTACCACTGGACCATGTGCTCCACATTGCATCCTATCATAGGGTCTGTAAATGTAACTTAGCATTACATCCTATCACAGGGTCTGTAAATATAATTTAGCACATATTACAGGATCTGTAAATGTAACTTAGCATTGCATCCTATAACAGGGTCTGTAAATGTAACTTAGCATTTCATCCTATCACAGGGTTTGTAAATGTAACTTAGCATTGCATCCTATCACATGATCTGTAAATGTAACTTAGCATTGCATCCTATCACAGGATCTGTAAATGTAACTTAGCATTGCATCCTATCACATGATCTGTAAATGTAACTTAGCATTGCATCCTATCACAGGATCTGTAAATGTAACTTAGCATTGCATCCTATCACAGGGTCTGTAAATGTAACTTAGCATTGCATCCTATCACATGATCTATAAATGTAACTTAGCATTGCATCCTATCACAGGATCTGTAAATGTAACTTAGCATTGCATCCTATCACATGATCTGTAAATGTAACTTAGCATTGCATCCTATCACAGGATCTGTAAATGTAACTTAGAATTGCATCCTATCACAGGATCTGTAAATATAACTTAGCATGGCATCCTATCACATGATCTGTAAATGTAACTTAGCATTGCATCCTATCACAGGATCTGTAAATGTAACTTAGCATTGCATCCTATCACAGGATCTGTAAATGTAACTTAGCATGGCATCCTATCACATGATCTGTAAATGTAACTTAGCATTGCATCCTATCACAGGATCTGTAAATGTAACTTAGCATGGCATCCTATCACTGGGTCTGTACATATAATTGCCTTTTAATTGCAGCTGGAAAATGACCGATCAGCCGGAACCTGGCCTGATTTTAATACACTCCAATCCCATAAAGCACTACGAATTAGTGCATTAAAATGCCATAATCATTATTACACACACCGCATTTGCTTTTTAATGGATGGTCAGCCGTAACCTGGTCTGGTTTTAGTACCACCCTAATCCCATAAGGCACCATTTTGAAAAGCAATGGTGACCTCCTTATGACAAATGCAAATGTTTTTAACACGTGGTTGGGACGTTTCAATATGGCAGTGCCCGCAGTCAATTTCTAAAGTGGCCCTTACATATGGTTGAGTCGCTCATGTGACCTAACCAAATATTAACATTGATATATACAGATGATTATTGGTCCAAAAGCAACAATGGAAGTATATGATATAGACATTTAGAAAAATAAAAGACATGACCTTGGCATGTGTATCCATAGTTACACTTACCTGTTATATTGGCTTGATCCAGCTGTGATTGGTTGTTGCTATGGATACACTGTGTGAGAACTTCATGACATGAAGCATTAGTTACATCAGGCAACAGAAGGTATGTACTGTTTATCAAACTACAATTGGTTACCAAATACTTGTTCAAACTGCACGCTGTGGAATGAAAACGTGCTAAAACATTAATTATTTGATTTTTGTTATAAATGTTTATGTAGAATATCAAGATCACAGCACAAATATAGTCATGGTCACAAATCTGAAAAATGGAAACACATAATTAAAAGTTTAAACAAATACACTTGGGTCTCGTTACAACGCGGATCTCGGGGTCCACAAAATGAAACCGCGCTATAAGTGGACCACGTTATAGAGAAAAATCGAAGTTGGTTATTCACACCTATCGTGCTGTCTGACTCTAAGTGAATGATATTGTTTCACATTGTAATTTGATACAACGTGTATTTGGTTACAACAGATACACTTAGATATGTATATATAAATAATAAAAAAGAGAAAAATGTTTTCGTGTTTTGATAAAACTAAAATTGGCAATCATTTCCGTGCAACCCGGAAGTAAAGAAAACAGTGTCTATATAAAAATCACGCTTCAATTTTAACTAAACGCTATTAGTAGCAAAATATTAATAACAATATCAAGAGTATTTACAACAATAAAATGATTAAAAAATAAGTTTATGATGTGATCAAATACACGAGGTATATTTATACCTGTCAACCGCTTGGTTGCTTGATCATGTAATCACTTGATAATTACAAAGTTTGCACATGGCTCTGTGTTTGGCGCGTGTCCGCATTTATTGAATCACTCGGATAATTACAAACTGTTAATACTCAATGCTGGCATGAATCAATCACTTAAACTATCCTTTAAACCACCATGTGGTAAAGGTTATAATAGTTTGTTCTAATCGTGGCTAATTGGTGAGTAGAAGATGAGCGATGATCAAATCAAAACTATGACGACGATATATTGTTTGGTTGTCTTTTGATCATTCGTGCAGATTTTCAAATTTCAGAAATTGACATTTCCCTCCCACAGAAAAAATGGGAGCCAAGCAAAAACCGCATAATAACGGAATTCACATTGTATCGGACTGCGTTAAAATGGGACTGCAATGTACTGTAAATCATTACCTTTCTGCACGACTCCTGAATCACTACCAGAATCTTTGTACATGTTTGTTGCTACCTTTTATTAACAGTTGTGTTTTTTGAATATTTTTTTCTTATTCACACTTGCTGCTTATCCAAAAATATTCAATGTTATTTTTATTGAATACCAGCAGAAACCATTATGATTTGAATGATTTGTAAAACAAAATGGATGGAAACTATAAGATATATTCTAAACCAGGAAAACTGAGAACTGTGTATTGCATGCATCTTAAAATATTTTGTTTGTAGCTGGGAGATTAAGAGAAACGACAGGCATCCATTCCCCTTACCTGAGAGATTTTTCCTAATTTAAGAAATGGTACCTTTTTCAGAAAAAATGGACAAGTTATATCTGTAATTGGACCCCTGGATGAAAACGCTAGATCTACTCCTATTGTTGGTATGAACATGTAACTAAAGGTCAATTTGCCCTCTAAATGGTCGACCACATAAAAGTGCCAACTGCTCACATGACTTCAATTTTAATGACAGACTGCTTTTACAATAATCACCTGCAATGTCAGTCAGTAGGACTTGTAATGGAAACATTGCTCCTTGAGAAATTGTAGAAGGTAAATCCCACTTAGTTGGAATCTGATAACTGGCTATAACGTGCATGCACCGTGGGTGGCTGCATGATGCATGCTTGAGCATACATTTGGTGTAACTGATTGTGTGACGGAAGTGAACATGTCTTTGTGGCTGATTGCGTGACAAACAGAAATAAACCAGTGATACAACAGTATCTAAATGATGATCTCGATGTTTGTAAACTATTTTACAACATTTTCAATCTCTTATTTAAAATGAGTTGGTTGTGCTAGAGTTATTTTGATGACAGGGTCAATTTGTTCAAGGTTTTCATACATTCGATATCTTAAGATATTTTTTTTATATTGCGCAAAAGTGTTCATTTTTTTCTTGTCAGAGATTTAATATTTTGTTTTTCTAAACACACATTTAATAAATTAATTGGCAGCATTAAACATAGTCTTATTATGTGAACAGTTAACTGTCTTGCATTGTGTGATAGTCTCTTGTAATTCTTATACTTTGAATGGCTATAAACACATAATGTATGATATTAATATTATCATCATCATGTTGTACATAGATGAGACTTAACCCTTTACTCCATAGATATGTGTTTTCCCATACCAATCACAGAAGGCCTTTGAAAACAGTGCAGGAAGTGTTCAGATTGCTCGTTACGATGAGACTTAACCCTTTACTCCATAGATACACATTTTCCCACACCAATCACAGAAGGCCTTTGAAAACAGTGCAGGAAGTGTTCAGATTGCTCGTAACGAGCAATCTGAACACTTCCTGCACTGTTTTCCACTCTGTCAGTTAATATAAACATAACTTACCCATTGCTGATATGTGGTGAATTAATGCTTTCAGTTTGGAAGAGTCCAAGAAAATGCTTATATAGCAAAGGGTTAAATAAAGATTTTGATAAATAATACATGTTAAGAGTATTTCTTACCTTTGGTATTCCAGGTGTTATTGCAGGTTGCCCAGGGCAACGTTGTTGAAAAAGAAGAGAACAGGTAGTGGAACCCCCAGGCATTCACCATGTTGTAGTACGTAGCTATGACAACCTGTGATATGACCACTGCATATCCAATACCTTTAAAAGTAGTATACATATATAACATATCATTGGCAGTATCTATAAATTGTAGCTGAGCATTGTAAAGTGCTATCTTAAGACCATTCATCTCTCGTAGCCAAGGTCAGATGATGGTGTCAAGTTCAGTCCAAACACTTTATTTATATGAGAAACTTGCGGAAGGACTTTGTCTTTACCTAGATTCATTCTGAGGTCTTCCTCCACCATTAAATTAGAGCCATATATAACTTGTAATGTGTTGCGATGATTTTTGAATTTTCACACTAGCCATATATGAGAAACATGCTTCTGAGGTTTGTTTTCTGAGGAAATACGACAGCTTGAACAACGTTGCTAGAATGTTGTTGGAAGTTTTCGCTATAGCCTGATATTGACAAAGACCTGTCCCACCCCTTAGGCAGCCATGTTTTTTGATGAAATGCAACAGCTTGAGCATTCTTGGTAGAGGGTCACCCAAGAAACATATCAGTCAAATTGTATTGAAATCTGGCCAGAAGATTTTTGAAGCTTTTACTCTAGCTGCATAAGTAAAAGTAGACTTGCCTTCTGGCGGAGAATGTATTTTGATAAATCGTGTTTGCTTGAACAATCTTGGTAGAGTGTCACCCTAAGATCATTCTTGCTAAATCCTATTGATATCTGGCCAGTGGTTTCAGTCTAGAAGATTTTTTAAGTTTTAATATAGCCATATAAACAAAACCAGCCCCACCAGCCAGGCAGCCATGTTTTTTGACAAATCACAACAATCTTTGTTATGGGTCACCTAAGGAACATTTCTGCTAAATTATATTGAAATCCGGTCAGCAGTTTCAGACAAGAACAATTTTGAATTTTTTACAAAAGCCTTATAGGGAAAAATAGTTCTGCCCCCATGGCGGCCATGTTTTTTAATGAATCGTGATGGCTTGAACAATCTTGGCAGAGGGACACCAAGAAACATTTCTGCGAAATTATTATAAAATCATTGTTAGTAGCTTCTGACAAGAAGATGTTTCAAAGTCTTTCCATTGCTATGGCAACAAGAGATGAGCATGGAGTTCAATTCCATTGGGACCGCCCAAGGAACAATCCTGTGAAGTTTGGTTGGCCTCTAAGGCTGAGCAGTTTAGGAGATGTTGTTTGAAACAATTGTTGACGGCATCGACCCAGCCAACAGACAGCAGACACAGGGCAGGTCACATTAGCTGGAGAGTTAAGTCATATTCTGTAGATAGACAAATACTTCCTAATTTTCGCATATAAAGTGAGCATAAAAATGCTTAATTTGTAAACCAAGCAGTTCAATACCTTTGGCTGGAACCAGAACTTAGTAGTTTAACACATTAAGCTGATATCAAAAGTAAACAATTTTACACTTTTAGCTGATACCAAAATGATGACAGTTTAATACTATAGCTGGTATGAGATCCAGGCATATTGTATACCTTTAGCTAATACCAAAACTAGGTAATTTAATACATTAAGCTCAGGTACAAAAACTATGTAGTTTAATACATTTGGCTGGTACAAGAACTATGCAGTTTAATACATTAAGCTGGTACAAAAACTATGTAGTTTAATACATTTGGCTGGTACAAGAACTATGTAGTTTAATACCTTTAGCTGATATGAGATCCAGGCAATTGTATACCTTTATCTAGTATTGGAACTAGGTAATTTAATACATTAAGCTGGTACAAGAACTATGTAGTTTAGTACATTAAGCTGGTACAAGAACTATGTAGTTTAATACATTAGGCTGGTTCAAAAACTATGTACAGTTGATACTCTCCAATTCAATCTCTTATATTTCGAAATTCCTGTTATCTCAAATTTGAAGTTTGGTCCTGTTTTTTCCCCTTATATTTCTATATTAATTAACTCCTGATATATCAAATTCCAGTAATTCGAATTATTCACTATTAAATTTTCAAATCTGTTCTCCTGTCCCTCAATCCTAAAATCTATTGATTTCTCACTTGTTATTTCGAATTTTTATCACTGGAAGAAGATGAAAGGCAAAGCGCTGAAGGTGATAATTGTTGATCCCATACCTGTAATTTATCACTTCATGTGTCTGTCCTGGCAGGTAAGTTAATTGTGTCATTAAATTGTTATGATACAAACACAAGCGAGACACACTGCTAATTAGACAAACAACGCTGAAGTGTTAGAAGACGTTTTTGACATGTGCTATATTTTGTCTTATTTTTTATTTGTAAAGTTGTTGTAACCATTGCTTGTATATGACCTGTGTTTATATTCTGTTTATTTGATATTCATGTAAATAAAAAGTATAAAAATTAAAAACACATTTTGTTTATCTATCACAATTAAATATATACAATGTTCACACACATTAGCCTACACACGGATTAAAACGCACTACATACGTTTGCGTAGAAGAAAATGAGGCATGTAAACAGTAGAATTTAAAATTACCACGATTTAAGATAAATCCACAGTGCATATCAATATAAACAAAGTTTATATCATGTGTAAATATAACAACAATGTGTTATATTGTGTAAAAATCAACAAATAGAGGTTATCGACATTTACATGTATAACATGTACACTTTCAATGATTTATGAAGTGGGTGTGGTAACGGTAACAAGTTGCACAAAAACTAACGAGTTTCGACTGTAGTTTAATACCTTAAGGTGGTACAATAACTATGTAGTTTAATACCTTAAGGTGGTATGAGACCCGGGCAATTGTATACCTTTAGCTCGTACCAGATCTAGGTAATTTAATACATTAAGCTGGTACAAGAACTATGTAGTTTAATACATTAAGCTGGTACAAGAACTATGTAGTTTAATACCTTTAGGTGGTATGAGACCCGGGCAATTGTATACCTTTAGCTTGTATCAGAACTAGGTAATTTAATACATTAAGCTGGTACAAGAACTATGTAGTTTAATATGTTAAGTTGGTATGAGACCCAGGCAATTATATACCTTTAGCTCATACCAGTTCTAAGTAATTTAATACATTAAGCTTGTACAAGAACTATGTAGTTTAATACATTAAGCTGGTACAAGAACTATGTAGTTTAATACCTTTAGGTGGTATGAGACCCAGGCAATTGTATACCTTTAGCTAGTACCAGAACTAGGTAATTTAATACATTAAGCTGGTACAAGAACTATGAAGTTTAATACCTTAAGGTGGTATGAGACCCGGACAATTGTATACCTTTAGCTTGTACCAGAACTAGGTAATTTAATACATTAAGCTGGTACAAGAACTATGTAGTTTAATACATTAAGCTGGTACAAGAACTACATAGTTTAATACCTTAAGGTGGTATGAGACTCTGGCAATTGTATACCTTTAGCTCGTACCAGTTCTAGGTAATTTAATACATTAAACTTGTACAAGAACTATGTAGTTTAATAAGCTGGTACAAGAACTATGTAGTTTAATACCTTTAGGTGGTATGAGACCTGGGCAATTGTATACCTTTAGCTCGTACCAGAACTAGGTAATTTAATACATTAAGCTTGTACAAGAACTATGTAGTTCAATACATTAAGCTGGTACAAGAACTATGTAGTTTTATACCTTTAGGTGGTATGAGACCCGGGCAATTATATACCGTTAGCTCGTACCAGAACTAGGTAATTTATTAATTAAACTGGTACAAGAACTATGTAGTTTAATACCTTTAGGTGGTATGAGACCTGGGCAATTGTATACCTTTAGCTTGTACCAGAACTAGGTAATTTAATACATTAAGCTGGTACAAGAACTTTGTAGTTTAAAACATTAAGCTGGTACAAGAACTGTGTAGTTTAATACCTTTAGGTGGTACAAGAACTATGTAGTTTAATACCTTTAGGTGGTATGAGACCCGGGCAATTGTATACCTTTAGCTCGTACCAGAACTAGGTAATTTAATACATTAAGCTGGTACAAGAACTATGTAGTTTAATACATTAAGCTGGTACAAGAACTATGTAGTTTAATACCTTTAGGTGGTATGAGACCCGGGCAATTGTATACCTTCAGCTAGTACCAGAACTAGGTAATTGAATACATCAACCTGGTACAAGAACTATGTAGTTTAATACATTAAGCTGGTACAAGAACTATGTAGTTTAATACCTTCAGGTGGTATGAGACCCAGGCAATTGTATACCTTTAGCTAGTACCAGAACTAGGTAATTTAATACATTAAGCTGGTACAAGAACTATATAGTTTAATACATTAAGCTGGTACAAGAACAATGTAGTTTAATACCTTTAGCTGGTACGTGAACTATGTAGTTTAATACCTTTAGCTGGTACGAGAACTATGTAGTTTAATACTTTTAGCTGGTATGAGATCTAAACAATTGTTTACTTTAAGTTAAACAACCAGAACAAGGCAATAAAGTATGTTTAGCTGGTATGAGAAATAAGCAGTTTAATACATTACCTTTAAATAATGGTACAGCTCTCCAGATGGTGATAGGTCCAAGACTTGCATATTGACCAAAGGCCATCTCCATAAACACAATAGGTATACCACAAAACACCAGCATCACCAGATACTGGAATGAAAAACTGCACCTGAAACAATCAAACAATCAGCATCACCAGATCCGGAATGAAAAGTGCACATGAAACAATCAAACAATCAGCACTGAAAAACACATCTAAAACAATCAATCAGCAAAGAAAGATGCATTTGAAACAATAAACAAGAGTTGTCCGAAGACAACAAAGCTCGCTGATGGGATAAAACTCACCACCAATGCAAATATTGAGATTGGAGGCAAACACCAAAACTTAAACGCATCTAAACGCAAAAGTTTAACTTGGGTGTCTACAGACGAAAAATTAAGACTTAAAGGGCCATAACTCTGCCAAAATGCAACCCAGAGTTATGGTTCTTGTCTCTTTGTGTTTCAATGATGATGGTGAACACACATGCGAAGTTTCATTCATATCCAATAAGTGGTTGCATAGATATCTTACGTGATAAAAACTTTAACCTGAAAAATTAAGTAAAAAAAAAGGGACCATAACTGTGCCAAAATGCAACCCAGAGTTATGGTTTTTGTCTCTGTGTGTTTCAATGATGATGGTGAACACACATGCAAAGTTTTTATTCATGTCAAATGAGTGGTTGCATAGATATCTTACCTGATAAAAAACTGTAACCTGAAAAATTTAGTGGAAAAAGGGCCATAACTGTGCCAAAATGCAACCCAGTGTTATGGTTCTTGTCTCTGTGTGTTCCATTGATAATGGTGAACACACATGTGAAGTTTCATTCACATCAAATGAGTGGTTGTATAGATATCTTAAACTTAAACGCAACTAAACGCAAAGTTTAACCTTGGTGTCTAAGTCCAAAAAGGGCCATAACTGTGCCAAAATGCAATCCAGAGTTATGGTTCTTGTCTCTGTGTGTTCCATTGATGATGTTGAACACACATGTGAAGATTCATTCACATCCAATGAGTGGTTGCATAGATATCTTAAACTTAAACATAACTAAACGCACAGTTTAACCTGGGTGTCTAAGTCCAAAAAGGGCCATAATTGTGCCAAAATGCAATCCAGAGTTATGGTTCTTATCTCTGTGTTTTCCATTGATGATGGTTAACACGGCATGCAAAGTTTCATTGACATCCAATGAGTGGTCGCATAGATAACTGAAACTTAAACGTAAAAGTTTAACCTGGGTGTCTACAGAGGACGCCGATGACGACACCGGGGTCATGACAATAGCTCTCCTTGGACTTCGTCCCGGCGAGCTAAAAAATCAGCAATGAAAAATGCACCTGAAATAAATCAAACAACGATGAAAAATGCACCTAAAACAGCAACAATGAAAAATGTACATGAGACAATTAAACAATCATCAATGAAAAATGCTGTATTAAAGGAATAAAGATATTCTTGTTTTACACAAATATGTAAATTGACAAATTCTATGCAGCCTTACAGTTGTTGTCAAAGATTATATACTTGAAGAACTCCATACGAGGAATGATAAAAAATAAACGCTTCACACTATTTTATAAAATCTTCTCAACTGGTAACATGTTTATATATTCTCTGAAGTATCTCAGCATTTACTGATAAACATTTTATGGCTGTTTTTTCGATACCCCTGTTTTACAAACGTCTGCTAAATGACGCCACCTCTACGAAAGGACCACACTATTAAAATCAATTTTTCTCCATAAATGGGAACAAAAATCCATTGCTAATAGAATGATATCTTTTATAACTGTTGATGTTTTCATTCCATACTGTTTTCATATGTGGTGCAGTTTTCAAACAGTGTCCAAAAAACATTCACATATTTATAGCGTCATCGAATCCACGGAAACATACTCAGTTATAACATTTTTTGCGAATCTCATCAGTCATAATAGCCCAAAATGCGATGACTGCATGATGAAAATAATATTAATATATGGTATGTTTGCCTATAAGTAAGCACATTCAATATTGCAATTGTTTATGTATTTACAAAATACTTAAAATGGTAAAGACAATTTTCTTACATATTTTGAAATGATTCAATATAGTACAACAGCAATATTGTATATCTAGTGAGGTAAACATAAACATTTTAAGTAAACCATTGAAAGGTAGGGTGTTTAACATCACTGACAGAACTAGGTAATCAGATTTGTACAGTGCTATATGCATAGATGGGTCCACTGGTATCGCCTGTGTGTGCAGGCAGAGGGAGATGCTACTTAAAAAATCATGAATGTTTTGACATTACAACTAACTGCTCGACATTAAGAATCATCACCGCACTGCATGTAGATGACTATATTGAATAGTGTTACTGGTGATAGTAGAATGTGATTTTGTACATTTATTCAAGATACATTATGGAACATTCCACGTCATGTTCAAATATGCAATAAATGGAGCATAACGTGAAAAGATATTACAGCCGCGTACATTTTTATCACCACTTCATACTTTAAGATTGAAAGATACATTTCTGACTTTTTTCTAAACCAGACCAATGAATTTGTATTTTTTTATAAAAATGTACATATCTTAAAAATGATTTCTTTGACAACCCTGGTCATAGTCTTACGAATACATGGATGCTATAAATACTACAATATATATTGTGTTGATGGAAGGAGAACAAACAATGCCACTTAAACTAACCTCCACCATTTCTATAGACCAGGTAGGGGAAGCGCCAGATATTACCGAGCCCAACTACATAGCCAAGACATGAGAGTACAAACTCGACTTTTCCCCGCCAGTTCCCGCGCTCCTCATTCTCTGGTCCGCTGTCGATACTGTCAGAGCTAGTAATGGTGAGCAGGTCTGAGAGATGCCCCGTTGTCATCTCAGAGCTCTCCTCTTGTGGAACCTGCAAAACAAAATGGTGTCACTTTCAATTATCATTACAAATACAATGAAATCCTACAGTTTCGGTGAGAAGTAGGAAAAGTACATGACAATGTATGCTCAACCATGCGCGAGATATCAAAGATTTGGAGTTCATTTAGTTTGACTTTTCTTTTTTTGATAGCTACACAAGTTCTTCTAATTAGTTGAGCTCGATGTCTAGCCAGTCAGCTAGTACATCCGACTAAGTACAATTAAGTGAATTAACAGCACATGTCCCTGGTGGGGGAATGTATCCATTTAAGCCATTGTTCTGTCTAAATTCTGTGAGTCTTAGTAATGTTTATTACAGTAACTGTTCTTCTTTGCCAATATGTTGAGCTTTGGATCTATAATTGATCTGGATGTACAGTAGAACTTCCTTGGCTAGAACACGGATGGCTGGAACACGGATGGCTGGAACACGGATGGCTAGAACATGGATGGCTAGAACACGGATGGCTGGAACACTGATGGCTAGAACATGGATGGCTGGAACACGGATGGCTGGAACACTGATGGCTGGAACACGGATGGCTAGAACACGGATGGCTTGAACACTGATGGCTAGAACATGGATGGCTGGAACACGGATGGCTGGAACACTGATGGCTAGAACATGGATGGCTAGAACACGGATGGCTGGAACACTGATGGCTAGAACATGGATGGCTGGAACACGGATGGCTGGAACACTGATGGTTGGAACACGGATGGCTAGAACATCGATGGCTGGAACACTGATGGCTGGAACACGGATGGCTGGAACATGAATGGCTGGAACATGAATGGCTGGAACACTGATGGTTGGAACACGGATGGCTAGAACATCGATGGCTGGAACACTGATGGCTGGAACACGGATGGCTGGAACACGGATGGCTGGAACATGAATGGCTGGAACACTGATGGCTGGAACATGGATGGCTGGAACACGGATGGCTGGAACATAGATGGCTAGAACACGGATGGCTAAAACATGAATGGCTGGAACATGAATGGCTGGAACACTGATGGCTGGAACATGGATGGCTGGAACACGGATGGCTGGAACACTACATATAACTCAAACCACTTATCTGGTCCTTGCCTGTTCCTATTTCAGTGTATATAGATGTATGGTGATGTAGAGCAATACTTAACTCAAACTATTTTGTCCATCTCTGTCGGGGTCTACTGTATATTTTGTCCAGTTCCGTCGGGTTCTACTGTATATTTTGAACACTGATGGCTAGAACATGGATGGCTGGAACACGGATGGCTGGAACACTGATGGCTAGAACATGGATGGCTAGAACACGGATGGCTGGAACGCTGATGGCTAGAACATAGATGGCTGGAACACGGATGGCTGGAACACTGATGGTTGGAACACGGATTGCTAGAATATCGATGGCTGGAACACTGATGGCTGGAACACGGATGGCTGGAACATGGATGGCTGGAACATGAATGGCTGGAACACTGATGGTTGGAACAGGGATGGCTAGAACATCGATGGCTGGAACACTGATGGCTGGAACACGGATGGCTGGAACATGGATGGCTGGAACATGAATGGCTGGAACACTGATGGCTGGAACATGGATGGCTGGAACACGGATGGCTGGAACATAGATGGCTAGAACACGGATGGCTAGAACATGAATGGCTGGAACATGAATGGCTGGAACACTGATGGCTGGAACATGGATGGCTGGAACATGGATGGCTGGAACACTACATATAACTCAAACCACTTATCTGGTCCTTGCCTGTTCCTATTTCAGTGTATATACATGTATGGTGACGTTGAGCAATACTTAACTCAAACTATTTTGTCCATCTCTGTCGGGGTCTACTGTATATTTTGTCCAGTTCCGTCGGGTTCTACTGTATATTTTGTCCAGTCCCGTCGGGTTCTACTGTATATTTTGTCCAGTCTCCTCAGGTTCTACTGTATATTTAAAATATCAAATTCACACATATAGTATGCACCTTTGTATAATGCACATCCCTGTTTTACAACAGTAATCTCAGTAAATATTTTCTAAAATTTATACCTTTATGTACTAGTAATGTCACACCAATCTTTGAAAATCTTTACCTTCATGTACTAGTAATACACACCAATCTTTAAAAATATATACCTTTATGTACTAGTTATACACACACCAATCTTTGAAAATCTCTACCTTCATGTTCTACAATACAATACATACCAATCTTTGAAAATCTATACCATTATGTACTTGTTATACACACACCAATCTTTAAAAATCTATACCTTTTATGTATTACTAGTAATGCTCACCTATCTTTAAAAATCGATACCTTCATGTACTACAATACAATACACACCAATCTTTGAAAATCTATACATTTATGTACAAGTTATACACACCAATCTTTAAAAATTTATACCTTTATGTTATACTAGTTATACTCACCAATCTTTAAAAATCTATACCATTATGTATTACAAGTAAAACACACCAATCTTTAAAAATCTATACCTTTATGAACCAGTAATACACCAGTCTTTAAAAATCTATACATTTATGTACTACCAGTATTACACACCAACCTTTTAAGATCTATACCTTTAATGTACTACTAGTAATACACACCAATCTTTAAAAAACTATACCTTTATGTAATACTAGTAATACACACCGATCTTTAAAAATCTATATCATTATGTACCAGTAATACACACTCAATCTTTGAAAATCTATATCATTATGTACTACAAGTAATTACACACTAATCTTTAAAAATCTATACCTTTATGTACTAGTAATACACACCAATCTTTAAAAATCTATACCTTTATGTACTACTAGTGGTACACACCAATCTTTAAAAATCTACATCATTATGTACCAGTAATACACACCAATCTTTGAAAAGTCTATACCTTTTTGTACTAGTAATGCACACCAATCTTTGAAAAACCAACTCTGACACCATCATTAGACATTGGACAATTTAAGTTTTTGTAATGTCAAATTGTTTGCACTGTATGAACTCCACTTTAAAGACATGCTTATCAGCATCAAACCTGAAGGTAATAACACATGTTTGTAAATCATTTATCAGCCAAGAATTGTTGGTAACATTAATCAATTACAGCGCAAATTAACAAATGTATGAAATACTTTATATACAGATAAACGTGTACACTTAATATGAGGTGACTCTGACAACTTGATCCCAGAAACATCGTAATATTGATCTCTCACAGAGAAATTGTGTTAAAAATAGAAAGTGAAGTCTATTATAAGCATTAACATTGTGCATCCATTTTTTTTGAAGACCCTAAAAGTTGGAAATGTTTTGGGTTTATTGTTTGAATATTTAGCTTAATTTTATGCCATCAAGAGCTAACAGATGATCAGTTAACTCTTTCCTGGGATCCTGGAAGGTTAACCAGCACTCTAGCACACCAATATACAAAAGGAACTGATATATTTGCCGCTTGAATCAGAGGTGAGAGATGAAAATAATGAGATGCAATGTTGTATATCAATTATCATGGAGATTGGTCAGGATGGGATTCAAACTCACAACTCCTGGATTGGTAGTCAGACACACTACCAACTAGGTTAACTTGGGTGTAACAGCAAATTTCTCCCCCACCCACCAGTTTATTCTTTCAACAAGCCAATTCTTTCCAAAGGGAAACTTTTTATGATGGCGAAAGAATTAACTATATACCAGCTTAAAGTTAACTGCTTTCCAACAATACACAATTCTTGTTTTAACAATAAATGCCAGCGCAGAAAAGATTCGTTCAAATGGGACAC
This sequence comes from Panopea generosa, assembly GCA_029582155.1. Classification (NCBI taxonomy): domain Eukaryota; kingdom Metazoa; phylum Mollusca; class Bivalvia; order Adapedonta; family Hiatellidae; genus Panopea; species Panopea generosa. The sequence goes on from CM055896.1 coordinate 91,796,437, forward strand.
AATGTCAATACCATGCAATTTAACTGACAAGTATTTAATTAAAACAAAAAAGTTCCAATGTGTCCAAATACTGTTACTGTGAAAGTATTGAATTCTCAATGAAATATCACGAATTTGATAAATAGGTGGTGTCAGACTGGTTTTCTATCATATTTGCCCAGTCATAAAGTAACAAACATTAGAAAACCAGTCCTCCACAAATCACAAATGGCTAATGTTGTTCAAACAAAAAAAGAGAACTGTTATCAAGAAAATGTTCCAAACGTCAGCACACGATCAATTTTGGTAATAGTGATTTTATTTTTGTATTTCATTTGTTTGTTTTTAATGAGATTAAAACCCCATTTTTAACAGATTACAATATATGACATATCCAGTGAAGGAAGACCGTCAGAGTGAATCTGAAGTAGAACCACTGTCCTTCCACAAGTAACTGGCAAACTTTCTCACATAAAGATTTTAGAGTGAGCAGGACTCAAACCTACAACCTTAGCCATGAGAGAAAAGTGATTCTGAGATGGTGTCATAGACCATACGGCCATGGGAACCCCATGTGCAGTGTTAAATACGTTTTAAAAAAAAAACATAACACCGACTGTACATGCAACTTTTAGCACCCTTGTTATTCTTTTTAACTCAGTTTTCACTTAACAGTCTAAACTGTTACATTGAATTTCCATCAAAATAATTACAAATAAACTTAAATCATAATTTACCTAAATGTTTACATCAATTTCTATGGTGTCCTTTTAAACAATTACGTAGATGGTCAACTGATTTAGGTCTGATCTTACTATCCAAACACAATATAAGGTTACTATCCAACAACAATATAAAGTTACTTATCCAACAACAATATAAGGTTACTTATCCAAAAACAATATAAGTTACTTATCCAACAACAATATAAGGTTACTTATCCAAAAACAATATAAGGTTACTTATCCAACAACAATATAAGGTTACTATCCAACAACAATATAAGATTACTTATCCAACAACAATATAAGGTTACTTATCCAACAACAATATAAGGTTACTTATCCAACAACATTATAAGGTTATTTATCCAACAACAATATAAGGTTACTTATCCAACAACAATATAAGGTTACTATCCAACAACAATATAAGGTTACTTATCCATAAAAATTGTTTTAAAATCAAAACAAGAGTTGTCAGAAGACAACAAAGCTCGCCGATGGGATAAAACTCACCACCAATGCAAAGATTGAGATTGGAGGCAAACACCAAAACTTAAACACATCTAAACCCAAGTTTAACCTGGGTATGTACAGACAAAAAATTAAGTCTTAAAGGGCCATAACTCTGCCAAAATGCAACCCAGAGTTATGGTTCTTGTCTTTGTGTGTTTCAATAATGATGGTGAACACACATGCGAAGTTTCATTCATATCCAATGTGTGGTTGCATAGATATCTTACCTGATAAAAAACTGTAACCTGAAAAATTAAATGAAAAAAGGGCCATAACTGTGCCAAAATGAAACCCAGAGTTATAGTTTTTGTCTCTGTGTGTTTCAAGGATGATGGTGAACACACATGCGAAGTTTCATTCATATCCAATGAGTGGTTGCATAGATATCTTACCTGATAAAAAATTGTAACCTGAAAAATTAAGTGAAAAAAGGGCCATAACTGTGCCCAAATGCTACCCAGAGTTATAGTTTTTGTCTCTGTGTGTTTCAATGATGATGGTGAACACACATGCAAAGTTTCATTCGTATCAAATGAGTGGTTGCATAGATATCTTACCTGATAAAAAACTGTAACCTGAAAAATTAAGCTGAAAAAAGACCATAATTGTGCCAAAATGCAACCCAGAGTTATGGTTCTTGTCTCTGTGTGTTCCATTGATGATGGTGAACACACATATGAAGGTTCATTCACATCCAATGAGTAGTTACAAAGATATCTTAAACTTAAACGCAACTAAACTCAAAGTATAACCTGGGTGTCTAAGTCCAAAAAGGGCCATTACTGTGCCAAAATGCAATCCAAAGTTATGGTTCTTGTCTCTGTGTGTTCCATTGATGATGGTGAACACACAAGTGAAGTTTCAATCACATCCAATGAGTGGTTGCATAGATATCTTAAACTTCAACACAACTAAACGCAAAGTTTAACCTTGGTGTCTAAGTCCAAAAGGGCCATAACTGTGCCAAAATGCAATCCAGAGTTATGGTTCTTATCTCTGTGTGTTCCATTGATGATGGTTAACACACGTGCAAAGTTTCATTGACGTCTAGTGAGTGGTTGCATAGATAACTGAAACTTAAACGCAAAAGTTTAACCTGGGTGTCTACAGATTATACAATAGGCTAATTAACATTTACTGACGAAGCAATTCTGGAGTGATAAAAAAGTATTTTACTTTTTGATTAAACTGATTATATCTACCGGGTACTTATTCAATTTTAATTATTTACAAAAATAAACTGTGATAGGAAGACTTTATTTCATAATTTAAGAAAAATGTAACACACAATAGTTCAGCCCCGAGAAAAGTGTGTAATCGCTGTCAAAGCATATCAAATCACTTTTTCTCCTACGTCACACAGGATGTATCTTTACAACACTACACTGCTTTCATTTTCAAAAAATGGCATTATGACCATTTCTTTTGTTGGATTCCCGTGCAAAATCAGGGATTCCAGTAATTTCAGGTGCCGCGATTTGCCTGACCTCGTTGATCATAATTGATCCTATTTATGATTGGGTGCTATTTTTATAAAAACTTTAAATAGTTACACTATTATGTAATATGTAACTGTATTTTGGGAATGACCTTCCACATGGAAATCAACATCAGGATGTAGAAAATGGAGTTATTTAGTGTGATATTATATTAGGTTAGTCACAGGGTTAACAATGAGATTGCTAGATATATGAGATATATGTTAATATGCAAAATTTCCATAGTAAAATGTCACTTTGAATCAAAATTCAATAGTTAAAAAATTGCAAAAGTTTGAGAAAAAAAATCACAGTCCTGTCGATTTCCAACTGACGTGAAATCACTGTATATAAATGAATCTTATATAAATTGAGTGAATTTTTTCTGTACTTCATGAATATGGACCTGGGAGCAAAATTATACAAAATGACTGAATAAAACAGTTTTTAAATTCATGAACCATCTGATATAAATTCATGAATCATTCTGATATAAATATATGAATTATTCTGATACAAATTTCCTAAGTTTTATAAACACAAAAATATTAACTATGGTATCCCATAAGGCTTATCTATACAGCGCATACTTACCATGGGTTAACCAATTATTCACAACCAAGAATATAACATTGAATTATTTCCTTGTAAAGTCGCCAACACATCATGTATGTGTAGACAAGCTGTTGCCAAAATGGTCTTTATTTTCTCATTACAAACTGTCGGTAACTGTCAAACTTTCTCATTACAAACTGTCGGTAACTGTCAAACTTTCTCATTAAAAACTGTCGGTAACTGTCAAACTTTTTTCATTACAAACCATTGGTAACTGTCAAACTTTCTCATATTTAATTATACAAATTGTCAGTAACTATCCATTTTCTAATATTACAGACCATCTGTAACTGTCAAGTTACTAATAATATAAACTGTCAACAACTGTCAAACTTTCTCATATTTTTAGACTGTCAGTAACTGTCAATCTTTCTCACATAACTGTTTCCTTATATTCAACAACTGCCAATCTTTCTCATATTATAAATTGTCGGTAAATGCCAAACCTTCTCATAGTACACACCATTAGTAACTGTCAATTTTCAGTTGAGTAGATAGACTGATCTTGTTGAATTATTTACTACCATTACACAATAGATGCATCAAACATGTTCTTAAAGGAAGCATTATATTGGTAAATTACACAAAAGCTTCCAATGGAAATTTAACATAAAAAGTACCTATATAAAACAACACCTATATAAAACAGAACCTATATAAAACAACACCTGCTTAAAACAGTACCTATATAAAATAGCACCTATATAAAACAGAACCTATATAAAACAACACCTATATAAAACAGAACCTATATAAAACAACACCTATATAAAACAGAACCTATATAAAACAACACCTATATAAAACAGAACCTATATAAAACAACACCTATATAAAACAGAACCTATATAAAACAGCACCTATATAAAATAGTACCTATATAAAACAACACCTATATAAAACAGAACCTATATAAAACAACACCTACATAAAACAGTACCTATATAAAATAGCACCTATATAAAACAGAACCTATATAAAACAACACCTATATAAAACAGAACCTATATAAAACAACACCTACATAAAACAGTACCTATATAAAACAACACCTATATAAAACAGAACCTATATAAAACAACACCTACATAAAACAGTACCTATATAAAATAGCACCTATATAAAACAGAACCTATATAAAACAACACCTACATAAAACAGTACCTATATAAAATAGCACCTATATAAAACAGAACCTATATAAAACAACACCTATATAAAACAGAACCTATATAAAACAACACCTACATAAAACAGTACCTATATAAAATAGCACCTATATAAAACAGAACCTATATAAAACAACACCTATATAAAACAGAACTTATATAAAACAACACCTACATAAAACAGTACCTATATAAAACAACACCTATATAAAACAGAACCTATATAAAGTATTACCTATATAAAATAGTACCTATACAAAACAGTACCTATATAAAGTATTACCTATATAAAACAGTACCTATATAAAACAATACATATATAAAACAGTACCTACATAAAACAATACCTATACAAAATAGCACCTATATAAAACAGTACCTATATAAAACAACACCTATATAAAACAGAACCTATATAAAATAACACCTATATAAAACAGTACCTATATAAAACAGCACCTATATAAAATAGCACCTATATAAAACAGCACCTATATAAAATAGTACCTATATAAAATAGCACTTATATAAAACAGCACCTATATAAATAGCACCGATATAAAACAGCACCTATATAAAATAGCACATATATAAAACAGCACCTATATAAAATAGCACCTATGAAAATAGCACATTTATAAAACAGCACCTATATAAAACAGCACCTATATACTGATTCAATACCTTTATTAACCTGAGAGTTTTTAAATTAACATTTATTAAAAATTGATTATAATTTATTACCAGATGTAAAAAATATTGTGCAATATTTACTTTGATTCCATAAACATTCTGAACATGGCAAAATGTTTAAATCATATGTAATCAAAATTATACAGTCAAAACTGTGTAAGTAGTCACCACTATTAAGCAGCCACTTGTCTTAACAGCCATATTTTCTTTTTCCCATTTCTATGCTTTCAGGGCCAACTAACCTGTATGAAGCAACAACCTGTCTTAAAAGGCCACAGCTTATGGTTTTTTAGAAGAAGTCGAAAATGTCAATTGTTTACTGACGTATGATGCATAACGCACGACGACGGACTAAAGGCTTGAGACAAAGTCTCAGAAGACCTAACAAACCAAATTTATAATTAGTCATCAATTAATAAATTATTCAGTATTATCATAATACATATATTCATAAACAATAATAGCTGTTACAATAAGTATTTAGTAAGCTTGGAATCTATCCTTAAAAAGTTTGTAAATTTCAAACAACTTTAATAGTATGAAATAATCATCGTTCATTTATCATTTTCATTCAGAAATAGTAACAACAATCATCTTTAACTTTTTTAATAATCATCTTATCCTGCTCCCCAAACTGACTAGTTCAAATCTTATACAGCCCGTGTGGTTCTGGCTAAGAATAGAATCACTGCCTATCTCTGCAGAGGGGTAGGAATCCTCCAAATGGGTGTTGTGTTCATTTTATCATTTCTTGTCATGTTCACTACTGTGGTTATTATCAACCACTGTGTGGTTCCAGGTAGCCGTGAGTGATGGCAAGAATAGGACCACTGCGGCTCATGCATGTCGTAAGAAGCGACAATTTGAGTAATATGATAGAATTTGCTGGAACTCTGCAGTTCTGCAGGTATCAAGGTTCTAGGTTCATTCTGCATATTCATTTGTTGGTGTATTTTTGTTTAAATCTGTATGTTAATTTGTTGTATTTGTACATGTAGGGTGAACCTGGAATTTTCCTTCCTGTTGGCGTCGAATAACCTATAATGTGTTGGTATGCCGTAAAACCCTATTCATTCATTCATTCAAATCTTATACATACAAACAAGAGACCCAAGAGGGCCTGTGGACGCTCTACTGGCTCATAGTGACCATAGCACTTTTTGAAATTTCACATTATTAACCCTCTTTGAGGGTCGTCTTAACAACTTATGGATAATTACCCCCACCACACCCATAATGAACAAAAATTAATTGCCATAAAAAGGAAATAGTCCCCATACAGAACCCTTATACATCCCAGCCTCTTGATTTGTCAAAACTTCAATCACCCACTCATAGACATTTGTTATGAGCAGAAATGCTTTATTTTCAATAGAAGTTGTTTTTTTGTACACATGGATGCGAACATTCCCATACATTACAGCCCCTTGATTTGCAGATTCTTCAATCCCTTGCTGATGTAAGGATAACTTATATCATATATGAACAAGATTGACAAAAAGGTTATTGAAAGGAAGATTTATAAAAATTCCCAATTTTTACCATATTGCTCCACCACCCCCTGGCCCCTTATGGAAATTCAATCCTCTTTATTACTGAACAAAATCAAATTTACTGTTACTAGATAATGCTTTAGATCTCAAATTGAACAACATATTTTCACAAGTAGACAAAACAAGAGTCCCAAGAGGGCTTGAGGACGCTCTACTGACTCATAGTGGCCATAGCACTTTTTGAAATTCTACTATGTAATAGAAACATCCGGGCGGGGTCATTTTTAATTCTAGGGACACCATTTGAACAAATCTAACAAAACTATAGTTGGTCATCATTATTATATAAACATTTTGAAAATCTGTTAGGCCGTTCATGAGAAGAAGATTTTTTAAGTTTTGGACTATTTTTAGTAACGGCTGCCATCTTGAATTTCAGATAAAAAAAACAACCTTCTGTATAGTCTTCTATGCAATAAAAACACCCATGTAAAGATTCAGTTTAATTGGCCTAGTGGTTTCAGAAAAGATGAAAGAAAAACAGAATTTTCTGTTTTCCAATAGTATCCTTATGTAAAATTCTAAGTCCCCTTACAGGGCCCCTATAACTTTTAACCCCTAAATTCTTATCTGCAATCAAACCCCTACACATAGGGATAATTTTTGCAAAATATGAACAAATCTGACATACAGGTAATTTAGTAATTCCCAATTTTTACCCTTTTGGGGCCCCTCCTGACCCCTTAAGACAGTGGAACCCAGTCATTTTTATAAATCTGAACCTCCTTCACCAAACAATGCTTCTGTGAAGATATAGGCAAAATCAAAGTTCCCTTAAAGGGCCTCTATAAATATAAGCCCCTTCATTTCTACAAACTTTAAACCCATACTCATTGAGATAATCTATATCAATAATGAACAAATATGACAGTCCAGTTGTCAAGAAGAATTTTTTTTAAAAAATTCTATTTTAACCGTTTTTATTTACCCACTCTGACCCCTTATGGAAAGTCGATTATAATAATTTTGCCCAAATGGATGAAAAAAAATAGAATTTTCCGTTTTCCCACAGTATTCCTATATAAAACTCAAAGTCCCCTTACAGGGCCCCTATAAATACAAGCCCCTTGATTTGTACAAAATTTAAACCCATATTCATTGGGATAATCTATATCAAATATGAACAATTTTGACTGACCAGTACTTGAGAAGAAATTTTTGAAAATTTCCTATCTTAACTTTTTTTACCCATCCTGGCCCCTTATGGAAAGTCAATTCTCCTAATTGAACCAAATCTTATTTCCTATGACTAGATGATGCTTCAGAACTCAAATTGAATAATAATTTTGCCCAAATGAATGAAAAAATGAGACTTTTCTGTTTTCTCATAGTATCCCTATGTACAATTCTAAGTCCCCTTACAGGGCCCCTATAAATATTAGCCACTAAATTCTTACCTTCATTCAAACCCCTACACTTAGGGATAATTTATGCCAAATATGAACAAATTTGACTGACTGGTTCTGAAGAAAATGATTTTTGTAATTCCCAATGTTTACCTTTTTGGGGCCCCTCCTGACCCCTTTGAACAGTTGAACCCAGTCATTTTTACAAATCTGAGCCTCCTTGACCAAACAATGTATTTGTAAAAATATAGGCAAAATCAGTTCATTTTAAAAAAAAAAAAATATTGTTTATTATAATGACATGTGTCCCCTAATTGAACCCTTGGGGTGGGGTCGTTTTTTTACCCCAGGGAAACATTTGAACAATCTAATAGAACTATAGTTGGTTATCATTACTACATTAATATTTACAAAATCTGTTGGGCAGTTCATGAGAAGAAGAATTTTTAAGTTTTGATCTATTTTTAGTAATGGCAGCCATCTTGAATTTCAGATAAAAAAATAAATCTTCTGTATAGTCTCCTATCCAATAAAAGCATCCATGTGAAGTTTGAGTTTAATTGGCCAAGTGGTTTCAGAGAAAGTGCTGCTAACGGATGACAGACAGCATACGACGGACAACGCACCATCACATAAACTCTTCTGGCCAAAGGCCAGTGGAGCCAAAAATGAGCAGTTAAGTAAGTCTCTCCTCCACTCAAAAATCCAATGATTATATCACCATCAATAACACCTGGGTTTGTAACTGATTAACTAAGATAACTTCATACAACAATGAAAATGAGCAATTCAAATACCTTTTTATATCTCAAAATATGGAGGTGGCTATTAACACCTCATTTTTTTTCTTTTAAAACATGGCTTGTATAATCATAATCTGATTAATATTTTATAAACTGCCTATAATCCAAATACATAAGAAATTGCGACCAACATTGGACAATTACACCATTTTACAATAAACATCATTAAAATCAGCATTATTACTTTTCATTGGAAATTATCATTTTTATTTACTTTATTATTTTTACTATTAAATTTCAATATTAGCAATAAAATTAAAACAATAATTTTATGTCTCTTAGAGATATGGAAATGCCTGAATTATATGTGTATCTTTGTACTGGTAATGTTGATTTATGACACCATTTTGAGAGTTAAGTGTTAAAGAGTTATACTCATTTTCCATGGTATGCAATATTTAACAATTTTATAATGGTTGCAAATGAAAAATCAGAAAGATATCAATTTCAAATCATCATGCTTGCTTTTAACATAATTTGAAATAAAAGGAAATATCATCAATACATTAATCAGCATCAAACGCTCATCACAAACTCATTTGCCAAACACATTTGATATAATGGGATGACTTTGTTGCTCTCTAAATAAAACAAACAGACCAAGATAATTGATGAAACTAAATCATCCATATCTGTATAGATGACAGAAATGACACATTAATTCTGAGTGTCAACATTATAAAGGAAAAACTTTTAAATTTTTCAGACAAACAATAAATGTTTGTTTGCCTTTTTCAAAGAAACTCAATAAATGTTTGCCTTTTCAAAGCATATCCCAGCACACTACCAATGCCTTTACAAGACAAACTCGATAAAACACAAACCTAACCAAATCTTTGCCTGGGAAAAGCAAACCACTAAACTTTTGACTTTGCCAGATAAACCACACCAAACTTTTTACTTTGCCTGACAAATTACACCAATTTTTTTACTTTGTCAGGCAAACCACACCAAACTTTTGACTTTGCCAGACAAATCACACCAAACTTTTGACTTTGCCAGGCAAACCACACCAAACTTTTGACTTTGCCAGACAAACCACACCAAACTTTTAACTTTGCCAGACAAACCACACAAAACTTTTGACTTTGCCAGACAAACCACATCAAACTTTTAACTTTGCCAGACAAACCACACCAAACTTTTAACTTTGCCAGACAAACCACACCAAACTTTTAACTTTGCCAGACAAACTACACCAAACTTTTAACTTTGCCAGATAAACCACACCAAACTTTTGACTTTGCCAGACAAACCACACCATCATTTGACAATGCCAGACAAACCACACTAATTTTTTAACTTTGCCAGACAAACCACACCAAACATTTGACTTTGCCAGACAAACTACACCAAACTTTTGACACTGCCTGACAAACCATACCAAACTTTTGACTTTGCCAGACAAATCTCATCAAATCACACCATTGCAGTTTTTTTATTTAGACAACATGCTTTTTTGCCTTTACCAAGCAGTCCATTGTCAATTTCTGAGCAAATATCAATAAGCAAACTGTTTCCTTTGCCAGGCAAACTCCACCAAATTATACCATTGCAATTTTCCATACAATCCTCATTAAATTCTTGATGTTGTCAGACAAACCCCACCAAATTATACCATTGCAATTTTCCATGCAATCCTCACTAAACTCTTGATGTTGTCAGACAAACCACACCAAATTATACCATTGCAATTTTCCATACAATCCTCACTTAACTCTTGATGTTGCCAGACAACCCTACAAACTACACCAGTGATTTTTGCTTTTCCAAGGCAAGCTTATTACATAAAAAAATCACTAATAAATTGTTTTTTTGTCAGACAAACCCAACTAAACCTTTGTTGTTGTTAGACAATCCGATCAAACTACATCAATGCTATTAGTCTTTCCAAAGCAAGCCAAACCATATTAGAAAAACCTCACCTTGTCAGACAAACCGCATCAAACCTTATCCTTTGACAGACAAACCTCATCAAACCTTAGCTTTTGTCAGACAAACATCATCAAACCTTAGCCTATGAAACAAACCTCATCAAACCTTAGCCTTTGTCAGAAAAACCTCATCATCCTTAGCCTTTGTCAGACAAACATCATCAAACCTTAGCCTTTGTCAGACAAACATTAGCAAACCTTAGCCGTTGTCAGACAAACATCATTAAACCTTAACCTTTGTCAGACAAACCTCATCAAACCTTAGCCTATGAGACAAACCTCATCAAACCATAGCCTTTGTCAGAAAAACCTCATCATCCTTAGCCTTTGTCAGACAAACATCATCAAACCTTAGCCTTTGCCAGACAAACATTAGCAAACCTTAGCCATTGTCAGACAAACATCATTAAACCTTAATGTTTGTCAGACCAACCTCATCAAACCTTAGTCTTTGTCAGACATACATCATCAAATCTTAGCCTTTGTCAGACAAACATCAGCAAATGACAGGAAAACATCATCAAATCTTTGCCTCAATTGTCAGACAAATCTCACCAAACCATTGCCTCTTTAAGACAAACTTCACCAACTATTTGCATTTATCTGAGAAACCTCATTAAATCTTTGCCTTTGTTAGACAAACATCAGCAAATCACTGCCTTAAAATTACCAGGAAAACCTCACCAAAACATTAACTTTGTCAGACAAAAGTCACTACAGTTTGCCTTTCCAAGGCAAAACCAGAAATCTACTAACTTTGTATTTCCTGTGCAGACTGTCATTACATATCTGCTTTTTTTGTTAAACTATACTAAATAACTTTCCAATTTAAACCACCAGTGAAAGATGAATGAGATACATCAATCACTGCAGCGACTGACTAGATGGGGATTGGATCTCACAACCCCTGGATTGATAGTGAGATGTCTACAGCTAATCAGAACCTAGATACATCAACATTTTGAGTCTGAGATTTAGACACAGTCTGAAAATGGCAAAATTTTAAAATTCCAATAACATCTAATTCACAAGCAAATTATTATATCTATTTGCAGAATAAAGCATCCTTGATGATTAGTAAACAGAAAAAGTTACAGGACCAAAATTCTTACCTATAATCAAGGACTTGTATAGAAGGATAGGAAACTTGCATCTCCTGACTAAATGTTGATGAAACAGTACACGAAGGATTCATAGTTTGCAAATTAATCATTGATAATTCACAGGCAACCGATTTCTGGTACATAAACTGTAAGTTGTATGTAATCTTGGATGTTTAAACATGTATCGATCACACAAAACTATCTTGAATTAAAGATATTGAGGTTTGAGGGAAAACTTATCGTTAATCGTCGTAATTTTAGCTGCAGTATACACATTTTGTAATCTCAAGTACTTCAACAATTTCAAACACAAATTTCTGGAATGGTATTATTTTGATGACAATTTCATTTTGCAGTGTAAGAATTCTGATCTGTGTTCCTGAGATGAATGGCAGTTAAGATAACTGAAAATCGAGATATTGCGAGATTTTGCGTGAATACGCGACATTCACAAAATCTCAATCAATTGCCTTTCCTTCTCTACATAATTCCTTGCCATAATATTACAATCTTGCATGTTCAAGAATGAATCTGAAAAGTATTCAATTGGGTTACTATCAAATACAAGAGTTCCAAGATTGCAATATATCGCTCACCTGACTGACGTTGAGTCACCCAACTTAAGTAGATTATATAATATATGTACACTTAAAATTCCAGAAAAATGAGATGGGCAAGAATTTTTATTTGTTTTGAAGATGTAACAGATGCTTAGAAGAGTTTAAACTTGGTAGAGGTTCAGCCATGGTAAATGTCAGTGAAAGTACATTGAAATCAGGTCAATATATTCTGACAAGAAGGCTTTTGAAGTTTTTACTATAGCTGCCTATGTAGTAAACTAGCACCTCACTGTGGCGGTCATGCTTTTCAACAAATCACAATGGCTCGAACAAACTTGGTAAAGGGTCAACCAAAGAACATTTATGCAAAATTGTTTTAAAATTGATCTGGTAGTTTCTGACAAGAAGATTTTTTAAGTTTTTACTATAGCTTAAATAGTAAATTAACCTCATCCCCTGACTTCCATGTTTTTTAACGAATCACTACTGTTTGAACAAACTTGGTAGGGGTTCCTCCAAGGAACATTTCTGTGAAATTATTTTAAAATCGAGCCAGTAGTTTCTGACAAGAAGAATTTTTAAGTTTAATTTAGCTTAAATAGTAAACTTACCCCACCCCATGCTTTTTGACGAATCAATATGGCTTGAACAAACTTGGTAGAGGGTCACCCAAGGAACTTTTCTGTGATATTATTTACATTTACATTTATATTATTACACTACCTTACCAAGCCACATTATATAGACAAGCCATACTGAAATATAATGCCACAGACATATGGTATGGTACCCTACCATATCAAGCCACATTATATAGACAAGCCATACTGAAATATAATGCCACAGACATTTGGTATTGTACACTACCATACCAAGCCACATTATATAGACAAGCCATACTGAAATATAATGCCACAGACATATGGTATGGTACCCTACCATATCAAGCTACACTATGCAGACACTGTACCATTTCCAGGAACCATGGGTTACCCATCTCTTGATCTGAACGTCTGGGAAGTGTGGAGCACCAAGTGAAGAAACTTTCAGTTTTACTTGTTAATGTGGCCTGGCTGTAGACTACATGCTTATGACCTTCCATATTTGAGCCAGAGACTCTAGACAACTAGACTATAGCAAAGGTCAACTTTATTCTGAGCTAATTGAAAGCTAAGCTTATATAATATCAATGATAAATTTTCGAGGACAAATCTGTGATAGTAATTATTTGATTTCTATCTAATGGAGGACTATTTGATTTCTATCTAATGGAGAAATATTTGATTTCTATCTAATGGAGGACTATTTGATACTCTCCGTGCATGAATCCTCATTAAGTCACATGATTAAACACAAAGCAAACAGCTCGCGGAGGTGTTTAATCCATAAGCAAACATTTAAAGTGAACATGTCATTCACTTCTGTAATCAAACGTTTGCAAACAAATTAAACGTTTCAGGGAACTGAATGCAGCCCTGTATGCCAGCTATTTAACTTTAAAATGTGTTTATTGGCCTAAGTTTTACTGGAGGGATGATGCCGAGTAAACCAATTTCCTTTTACTTTTCGTTTGTTAGCTCACCATTTGCGTTTATAAACAAATTAAACATGTTTAACGGTGCTGAACGCAACCCAGGTAAAGTTTCTAGTAGTGTTAGAAAGATTAAACAACCTATATCCTTTCTGAGGAAATGTTCTACCATTGTTGCCATGGAAACATTCACTACTGCATGGACCTGTTACCTAATATCTACATCCAGAAGTTCACCATTCACTTATACAGCCATCATGATAAAATTAAAGATCAAATAACAGACGGTCCCAGGGCTTTACATCAATGCTCCCCTGGCTGTCCGGGACAACTGAATCATGGGTACACCCAAGTAAAATATAAAGCTTCTAGCCCGACTGGACAAGTGAAAAATCAAGAATGTAACACAGCATCTCTTTTTTACAAATCCCCTGTCTCGTATTTGCGGAGACTCCAGCAGTTTTTGTAAATGATGTTTACTTGCGCCATGCGCACATGTTACTTTTGGACAATTGAGTACTACCCTATTTAAGAATCACCAAGTAGAAGCCTCCACAATATAAACTTTGGTAAACATTGTAGAAGCTCTATGCAGCCGCACATGTGTTACTTTTGGAATATCTCAGGTACTACCCTCTTTATAAATTGACTAGTTATTGCAGTTGTGTCCACATGTAAAAGCTTTAGTAAAACGTTGAAAGCTTCGATTTTTTATGCAGCAAGAAATTTTTTTTTTGGTAATTGTACTGACTGAATTTGTTTTAAATGCGTGCAAGGTCATTTTTTCAATTGCAAAATATGAAATATTTATGTGTATGTGTTTACTTTTATTTCCCTTTGCTTTACAACATAATTATGGAGACAGTTGTATGTCTGTTTACATCAACAACCATGGCCAATTTTTTTTCTTTAAGCTTTTCCATAGGACTGGTACCATAATTCTAGATTAAAGTAAGGACAAGTTGTTTTTGGTCAGGACAAGTTGTTTTTGGTCAGGACAAGCAGATTTTAGTAATACTTGTCTGGCTGGACAAGTGAAATAAAAAATTTAATGTAATGGCCTGAGTCCAAAATGACATTGGCTAATGAGATTATAGTATTTCAGGAAAATAAAACATTCAATCCTAAAATTTAGTACCAAATATAATACTGCTGTAATGTTTTTCATTTTCTACTATACAGTGTTGGATATCACATCATGTGTCTACAACATATAGAGGAGAGACTTCCAGGCTTGGCCAACTCCCTTCTTCTAGATTCCTTAATTAACCCTAATTGTTTATCATACAACATCACTGTGCAAAGTTAGTCACATCTTAATGTCACTGGAAAGTTGCTGTATGCAACACTAAACAGTAGAGAATATGCAGATAGCCTCCTGGTTGAACAATCTGTGAGCAAAAAAAAATTCAGGGAATTTAAATCGAACTGCACCAAGTATATTGTACTAAACTCATTTGCTGATTGCAAAAATTAATAAAATAGCATCTATTGACCGTCACTCTGGTGCCATGAACAGATTAGGACAGCCTGGGTTGTATGTAGAGGTGTCACTTTGGTGCCATGAGCAGATTTAGAAAAGTCTAGGCTGTATGTGGAGAAGGTGTCACTCTGGTGCCATGAGCAGATTTAGAACAGTCTATGTTGTATGTGGAGAAGGTGTCACTCTGGTGCCATGAGCACATTTAGAACAGTCTATGTTGTATGTGGAGAAGGTGTCACTCTGGTGCCATGAGCAGATTACAAACGGCCTGGGTTGTAGGTAGAGGTGTCACTCTTGTGCCATGAGTAGATTTAGAACAGTCTGGTTTGTATGAAGAGGTGTCACCCTGGTGCCATGAGTAGATTTAGAACAGTCTGGGTTGTATGTGGAGAAGGTGCACTCTGGTGACATGAGCAGATTTAGAACAGCCTGGGTTGTATGTTGAGAAGGTGTCACTCTTGTGCAATGAGCAGATTTAGAACAATCTTGGTTGTATGTAGAGAAGGTGTCACTTTGGTGCCATGAGCAGATTTAGAACAGTCTGGTTTGTATGCGGAGAAGGTGTCACTCTGGTACCAAGAGCAGATTTAGAACAGTCTGGTTTGTATGCCGAGAAAGTGTCACTCTGGTACCATGAGCAGATTTAGAACAGTCTGGGTTTTATGTGGAGAAGGTTGTATGAGCAATTACAGTTAATGTAGTAACATGGTAGTAAATATCAATTGATGCAATATATATACATGACCTTCACTTCATTTGGTCCCCTCGAACAATCACTTTTAAATTACACTGAAAAGAAAAGTACTGCTATTGCACTTTAAGTGATGTTTGTAACAAGTGACACTTGTAATGATTTTATCATGAGTCTTGCAATGAGAAATATGACACATGCAACCAGTGTTATGACACTTGTAATGATTTTATCATGAGTCTTGCAATGAGAAATATGACACATGTAACCAGTGTTATGACACTTGTAATGATTTTATCATGAGTCTTGCAATGAGAAATATGACACATGCAACCAGTGTTATGACACTTGTAATGATTTTATCATGAGTCTTGCAATGAGAAATATGACACATGCAACCAGTGTTATGACACTTGTAATGATTTTATCATGAGTCTTGCAATGAGAAATATGACACATGCAACCAGTGTTATGACACTTGTAATGATTTTATCATGAGTCTTGCAATGAGAAATATGACACAGGCAACCAGTGTTATGACACTTGTAATGATTTAATCATGAGTCTTGCAATGAGAAATATGACACATGCAACCAGTGTTATGACAATTGTAATGATTTTATCATGAGTCTTGCAATGAGAAATATGATACAGGCAACCAGTGTTATGACACTTGTAATGATTTAATCATGAGTCTTGCAATGAGAAATATGACACATGCAACCAGTGTTATGACACATGCAACCAGTGTTATGACACATGCAACCAGTTTTGCAAGAAATGTTATAATACTGGCAATAAGTTAAATTGAATAATTTTTTAAACAACATGCATTATAGGGCTCAAAGTAAAAGAGTTTTTTTCAACTGTATTATCAAATATAGCTTATTTAACTGAGTTGTTATAAAAAAGAGCTTATTTTACTGAATTGTTATAAAATAGAGCTTATTTTACTGAATTGTTATACAAAAGAGCTTATTTAACTAAATTGTTATTAAAAAGAGCTTATTTAACTGAATTGTTATAAAATAGAGCTTATTTTACTGAATTGTTATTAAAAAGAGCATATTTTATTGAATTGTTATACATTAGAGTTTATTTTACTGAATTGTTATTAAAAAGAGCATATTTTATGGAATTGTTATACATTAGAGCTTATTTTACTGAATTGTTATTAAAGAGCTTATTTTACTGAATTGTTATAAAATAGAGCTTATTTTACTGAATTGTTATTAAAAAGAGCTAATTTTACTGAATTGTTATTAAAAAGAGCTTATTTTATTGAATTGTTATACATTAGAGCTTATTTTACTGAATTGTTATTAAAGAGCTTATTTTACTGAATTGTTATTAAAGAGCTTATTTTACTGAATTGTTATAAAATAGAGCTTATTTTACTGAATTGTTATTAAAAAGAGCTAATTTTACTGAATTGTTATTAAAAAGAGCTTATTTTATTGAATTGTTATACATTAGAGCTTATTTTACTGAATTGTTATTAAAGAGCTTATTTTACTGAATTGTTATAAAATATAGCTTATTTTACTGAATTGTTATAAAACAGAGCTTATTTTACTGAATTGTTATAAAATATAGCTTATTTTACTGAATTGTTATAAAATAGAGCTTATTTTACTGAATTGTTATAAAATATAGCTTATTTTACTGAATTGTTATTAAAAAGAGCTAATTTTACTGAATTGTTATTAAAAAAAGCTTATTTTACTGAATTGTTATAAAATAGAGCTTATTTTATTGAGTTGTTATTAAAAGAGCTAATTTTACTGAATTGTTATTAAAAAGAGCTTATTTTACTGAATTGTTATTAAAAAGAGCTTATTTTACTGAATTGTTATAAATAGAGCTAATTTTATTGAATTGTTATTAAAAGAGCTTATGTTATTGAATTGTTATAAAATAGAGCTTATTTTATTGAATTGTTATAAAATAGAGCTTATTTTAATGAATTGTTATACATTAGAGCTTATTTTACTTAACTGTTATAAAAGAGCTTATTTTATTGAATTGTTATAAAATAGAGCTTATCTTACTGAATTGTTATTAAAAGAGCTTATTTTACTGAATTGTTATAAATTAGAGCTTATTTTACTTAACTGTTATTAAAAGAGCTTATGTTATTGAATTGTTATAAAATAGAGCTTATTTTATTGAATTGTTATAAAATAGAGCTTATTTTAATGAATTGTTATAAAATAGAGCTTATTTTATTGAATTGTTATAAAATAGAGCTTATTTTATTGAATTGTTATACATTAGAGCTTATTTTAATGAATTGTTATTAAAAGAGCTTATGTTACTGAATTGTTATACAAAGAGCTTATGTTATTGAATTGTTATAAAATAGAGCTTATTTTATTGAATTGTTATAAATACAGCTTATTTTAATGAATTGTTATACATTAGAGCTTATTTTACTGAATTGTTATAAAATAGAGCTTATCTTACTGAATTGTTATTAAAAGAGCTTATTTTACTGAATTGTTATAAATTAGAGCTTATTTTACTTAACTGTTATTAAAAGAGCTTATGTTATTGAATTGTTATAAAATAGAGCTTATTTTATTGAATTGTTATAAAATAGAGCTTATTTTAATGAATTGTTATAAAATAGAGCTTATTTTATTGAATTGTTATAAAATAGAGCTAATTTTACTGAATTGTTATTAAAAAGAGCTAATTTTACTGAATTGTTATTAAAAAGAGCTTATTTTACTGAATTGTTATAAAATAGAGCTAATTTATTGAGTTGTTATTAAAAGAGCTAATTTTACTGAATTGTTATTAAAAAGAGCTTATTTTACTGAATTGTTATAAAATAGAGCTAATTTTATTGAGTTGTTATTAAAACTATTGTTTTTTACTAGAACTTATTTAACTGTATTGTTTTTAAACATATTCTATTAAGTCATTATTTTCATCACCATATTTACTAATTTTTACGCTCATAAAATCATGTATTTATGTGTAGATGTCCATTAAAACATTGTTAATTCAATTACAGGTGACGTCAACACTGTCCAATATTTTGTACAGATCGCAATTTTTATTCCTTCTAATGTAATGACTTCCTCATGGATATATCTACACTATAAATCAAACAATTTAGTAATACAGTTCCCTTGGGTACATTAACCTTCTATAATTTGCATCACAAACTTCAAATCAGAATTAGATTTATATCTATGACAAAACTCCTTTCCTATATATAAATGACAACCATTATTTCTGATCTGGTTTCTATTGCCACACAATCAGACATGACATTTATAGGAATCAACTGTTTTTAGGATGACTTTATGAAGTTAAAAAATCAGTAATAGAACAGATGCCTTTATCCTTTAAAATGAAAACTTAAAATTGGCAATTTGTTTCTATATATGCTTATATTTTTGTTTCTATATTTGTTTCTATATTCATTTTTGTATTTGTTTCCATATTGCCCAATTGGTGCAAGAATGTACCAAGTGACGTTTTTATAGTTTTGAGATAATCACGTTTCATTTCCTTCGTCCTTTAAGCTGCTTTCGAATCATGAGTGGTCTAATTGTCTGCAAATTATCCATGGAAATCTTCAGGAATTATCCCCTTTTTGCACAGAGTAATTAAGTCCCTTTTTCTTCTGAAATGATATTGCCAACTTGTCATTGCAACGACTTGTATCAGACACATGTTCTGGCCGTTTGTGAAATTTGCCCTTTTGATGACTGACTTTATGTGGAAATCTTTCCTCACTTTTATCCACTTAATTATCAGCCAGTTGATATGCTGTCCAGTGCTTGAAAATTTGGGGGTTGAACAGTGTGTTTACAAATGATTTGAAGTCGAAGACATGATCATTACACATTGGTACAGCAATATATGGATTTTTCTTTCTAGCCAGGCCAACAAGTGTATTACACTGTCATGGTACAAAGATGGATGTTTCTTTCATGGCCATTTCAAGTGTAGAGTGAACAGAGTCCCACTCCATCTGTGAATGACCAGATTGTAGAAATTTTTGTTTAAATGTTTGTAACTGGGGTATTTGTGACATTGTATGAGGGGCATCAGAAAAGTCTGTGCACTTGATGCAGTATAAGAAAGTGAAGCTAACTTTGATAAAACTGACTATATTAGACCATTGAAGTACCCCCAACATGTCTGCACACTTTTTCAAATGTTTGAGCCAATCAGAAAATGCCTTTCTGTAGTACTACTGATACAGTGAAATCCCACTAATTTGGTCTCCTGATGGTCACTCAAACTGACGGCAGTGTCTCATGCACTGTTTGGTGACAAAATTGAGCCAAAAGTCAAAAGTTGGTGGGCCTTGGCATTGTGATTAGTAACCACAGGAATGACTTTTGTGCATAAAACCTTATAGTAACAGTAGTGTGTTCAGGTACTGGAACCCGTGCCACCATTCCGTCTGCATCCTAATATTAGGTATACTTTACACGTACAGTCTTGGTTCTCCTTGCTATTTGAGGCCTTTACCAATTTTTCACCTATCCAAACTTTATTATTTTCTTTTCCTTCCAGTTCAAAATATGATTCATCACCAGTACATGACTTGGCCTAAGGCCACAACCATCATACCTATTCAAATATTCTTGGGCCATTCTAACATGCACCATCTTTTACTCAAGTCAAACAATGTGGTATCCATCTCAAACAAGCCTTCCTAAGATTCTGTTGATATAAAAAAACATCGCCTTCAAATTTTAGTCACATATCTAGGAAATATCCTCCACAGTGTATCTTGCGTCTATTGATATTTTCCTGCACAGCATCTGTCTCGCTAAACGCTGACTACCGCTATCCTGCCTGTGGTCATCTTTAACACTGTCTCTACCATTTTTAAAACATAGTGACCAGTTTACAACTGTACAATACTTAAGAGCACTTTCCCCATAAACTTTGTCCAAGTCTGCTTTATTATCTGTAGGTGAACTAATTAACACGGTCCGTATTTTTCTATACGCCCTTTGCTCTTCTATGACCATTTTGACCTGATTCACTAAATTTCAGAATGGTAACGAAAAAGAAGGTAAGACAAACCAGTAAAATATCTTATTGTCATGATTTGTATGTGCAGATTCCTGATCACTGAAAATTAATAACATTTCTATACATATGCAAATTACAATTATTGAAAAAAAATGGCGAAACAGACCAAGTGCACAGACTTTTCAAATGCCCCTCGTAAAGAGATATGCTGTAGTAACGTATTGGTTTCTATTTTGTCCTTCACAAGAGTCTGAATAGTAAATGATTTCTGTAAATGATCTCTGAATACTGCACAGATGGACATTGTGCTCCTTTTTATATATTTTACTATTTCACATAAACCACTTTTCCCTAGTGTCTCGTCCCATAAATGACATCGAACTTGTTTGTCAATCAAGGAATACAGTGTCATATTTAATTGCACGCCTGCTGTTTATTTGTTCTGTCCAAAATTTGCTGAAACAAAATGCTATCTTATCTAAATAATTACTAATTGCATGCTGGTTAACATCATAGTCTGTACTAAAAGGTACCATATCATCAGAAATAGTAATACAATAATATCTATAGCATTGTTCTGTTGAATGTTAAAAGGTACCATTTGGCAATTGGATCTTTATTAAATTGAAAGCAAACACATTTCTACAAACACTTAATGCAAGAAGGTACCATTTGTCACATGGAACCTTTTTGCATTATACTTATATCGAAAATATAAAAAAGTGATTTATGCAAAAAGGTACCATATGCCAAACTGCAGCTCACTCTGAACCTTTTTGCACCAAATATTTTTGGGATATGCACTCGATACCATATTACATTATGCAATATTACTCTCAGTTTTAATGATATGACTTAGATCTTTTTACACAATCAAAATTACGATATACTATTGTCAGAAATATGAAAAAGTCAAATTTTCCCAAAATGTTGTTTGGTACCTTCTTGCACCAATGGGATTATATGCTTGAGTTTTTGTTTCTATTTGTTAAATTCTACATTCATTTCTACAATTGTTTATATTTTATTTTTACTCCAAAAAAACTGTATCAATTTTTACTTCGATTACTGGTGAACCATATCTTCCCATCTCCTCTAAATGATTCCTCCTTCCTCTAAATAAGGTCAGCTTTACTAATTACGAAACTGGGACTAAATAACTTAATTTGTAACTCATCTTGACTATCAATCCAGGAGTTGTGAGTTTGAATCCTTGCCTGGCCAGTCTCTGTGATTATGGATATGCAACAAGGCATCTCATCATTTATCTCTCACTTACAGACTACAGCAAAAAGACAAAGACTAGAATGATAAAACAGACAATGGCAAAGTGACAAAACTAGATGAAACAGCATGTAGCAAAGTGACAATACTAGATGAAACAGCATGTAGCAAAGTGACAATACTAGATGAAACAGCATGTAGCAAAGTGACAATACTAGATGAAACAGACAATATCAAAGAGACAAGACTTAATGAAAAAGACACAAGCAAAGTGATCAGACTACATGAAACAGCAATTAGCAAAATGACAAGACTAGACAAATGCAAGGTAACAAAAATTAGATGAAACCAACTATAACAAAGTGACAAGACTACTTGAATCAGACATAAACAAAAAGACAAGACTTGATGAAAAGACAATAGCAAAGTAACAAAGGCTATCAGAAACATACACAAGCAAAAAGACAAAGGCTAGATGTAACAGACACAAATAATGTGACAAAGACTAGATGTAACATACACAAGGAAAGAGACAAAGGCTAGATCAAACATACACAAGCAAAAGACAAAGGCTAGATATAACAGACACAAATAATGTGACAAAGACAAGATGTAACATACACAATGAAAGTGACAAAGGCTAGATCAAACATACACAAGAAAATGACAAAGACTAGATGTAACAGACACAAGTAATGTGAAAAAAACTAGATGTTACATACACAAGAAAAGAGACAAAGGCTAGATGTAACATTCACAAGAAATGTGACAAAGACTAGATGTAATAGACGCAAGCAAAGTGACAAAGGCTAGATGTAACAGACACAAGCAAAGTGACAAAGGCTAGATGTAACAGACACAAGCAAAGTGACAAAGACTAGATGAAACAGCCACAAGAAAAGTAACAGAGACTAGATGTAACAGACATAAGCAAAGTGACAAAGGCTAAGTGTAACAGACACAAGCAAAGTGACAAAGACTAGATGAAACAGCCACAAGAAAAGTAACAGAGACTAGATGTAACAGACACAAGCAAAGTGACAAAGGCTAGTTGTAACAGACACAAGCAAAGTGATAAAGACTAGATGTAACAAACACAAGCAAAGCGACAAAGATTAGATGTAACAGACACAAGCAAAGTAACAAAGACTAGATGTAACAGACACAAGCAAAGTGACAAAAACTAGATGTTACAAACACAAGCAAAGTGACAAAGGATAGTTGTAACAGACACAAGCAAAGTGATAAAGACTAGATGTAACAAACACAAGCAAAGCGACAAAGGCTAGATGTAACAGACACAAGCAAAGTAACAAAGACCAGATGAAACATACACAAGCAAAGAGACAAAGGCTAGATGTAACATACACAAGCAAAGTGGCAAAGGCTAGATGTAACATACACAAGCACAGTGACAAAGGCTAGATGTAACATACACAAGCAAATTGACAAAGGCAAGATGTAACAGACACAAGCACAGTGACAAAGGATTGATGTAAAATACACAAGCAAAGTGACAAAGGCAAGATGTAACAGACACAAGCACAGTGACAAAGGATTGATGTAAAATACACAAGCAAAGTGACAAAGGCTAAATGAAACAGCCACAAGCAACAAGCAAAGTGACAAAGACTAGATGTAACAGACACAAGCAAAGTGACAAAGGCTAAATGTAACAGACACAAGCACACTGACAAAGGCTAGATGAAACAGCCACAAGCAAAGTGACAAAGGCTAAATGTAACAGACACAAGCAAACTGACAAAGGCTAGATGAAACAGCCACAAGCAACAAGTTAAGTGACAAAGACTAGATGTAACAGACACAAGCAAAGTGACAAAGGCTAAATGTTACAGACACAAGCAAACTGACAAAGGCTAGATGAAACAGCCACAAGCAACAAGTTAAGTGACAAAAACTAGATGTAACAGACACAAGCACAGTGACAAAGGCTAGATGTAACATACACAAGCAATGTGACAAAGGCTAGATGAAACATACTCAAGCAAAGTGACAAAGACAAGATGAAACAGGCAAAAGCAAAGTGTGATAAAGAAGCCCATTTCAGACAATATTATATTTTCAATTTGTTCTACTGAGACGACAATAAATAATTCAGTAGACAATCAGACTTTTATTGCATTGCATGCTGGTAACCTTTTAACAAACTTCCAAGACATATCACACTGACATCTGCTTCAGGCAGTATTATTTTTATGCTGCAGTACTGAACACACTGACGTCTGCTTCACGCAGAATTATTATTATGCTGCAGTACTGAACACACTGACGTCTGCGTCATGCAAAATTATTATTATGCTGCAGTACTGAACACACTGACGTCTGCTTCACGCAAAATTATTATTATACTGCAGTACTGAACATAATGACGTCTGCTTCACACAAAATTATTATTATTATACTGCAGTACTGAACCCAGAGACACATGGCACAATAATGCAGCCAGTCACATGATATTGACACAGGACTGACAAGATAATCCCAGTCATTTACCACATACACAGACAAACTATGCTTTAGTAATTATATATAATAGTCAATTATAAAGTGTCTAATTAATAGAGCACTGTCATTTTTGGGATAGCCATTGCCACATCCACTTTATGGCAGCAACCCTTCAGTAAGTAAAGGTCATCTCTGTTTAACATCTAGACGAGTCAGTGTATTAATTGTTTAATGAAGATTAATCTTTTTCACATACTGTAGTTCTTTTATAGAATTATTTGTTTGAAACATTGAAGTGAGTTCAACACCATGCTCAACATATGACATGTACTTGAAAAGTTCAATTGTATTACAGGATTAGTTGTTTTCATAGTTCTGTGACTTGATAATATGAAAAAGATGTTTTCACAGCCGACTTCTGATTACTGAGTATCGTAGACACAATTAGGTAACTTTGATTTTTGTGATAATTGCGTGGATAATCATTGTACATGTACATTGTAATTAACAGTGACGGGCGTAGCAATTAGGGAACCATTAGTGTATGTTTGACTTTTAAATTGGACTAAATCATTGCTTTACTGAAACTGTACTTTAAAAATAAATTTACTGCATTGTCACTATATCTCAAAAATTGTCAACTCAAAGGGCAACACAGGAGGATAACGTCAGCTAAGGGCCTACTAACACAGGAGGATAACGTCAGCTAAGGGCCTACTAACACAGGAGGATAACGTCAGCTAAGGGCCTACTAACACAGGAGGATAACGTCAGCTAAGGGCCTATTAACACAGGAGGATAACATCAGCTAGGGGCCTATTAACACAGGAGGATAACGTCAGCTAGGGGCCTACTAACACAGGAGGATAACGTCAGCTAGGGGCCTACTAACACAGGAGGATAACGTCAGCTAGGGGCCTACTAACACAGGAGGATAACGTCAGCTAGGGGCCTACTAACACAGGAGGATAACGTCAGCTAAGGGCCTACTAACACAGGAGGATAACGTCAGCTAAGGGCCTACTAACACAGGAGGATAACGTCAGCTAAGGGCCTACTAACACAGGAGGATAACGTCAGCTAAGGGCCTACTAACACAGGAGGATAACGTCAGCTAAGGGCCTATTAACACAGGAGGATAACATCAGCTAGGGGCCTACTAACACAGGAGGATAACGTCAGCTAAGGGCCTATTAACACAGGAGGATAACATCAGCTAGGGGCCTATTAACACAGGAGGATAACGTCAGCTAGGGGCCTACTAACACAGGAGGATAACGTCAGCTAGGGGCCTACTAACACAGGAGGATAACGTCAGCTAAGGGCCTACTAACACAGGAGGATAACGTCAGCTAAGGGCCTACTAACACAGGAGGATAACATCAGCTAGGGGCCTATTAACACAGGAGGATAACGTCAGCTAAGGGCCTACTAACACAGGAGGATAACATCAGCTAGGGGCCTACTAACACAGGAGGATAACGTCAGCTAAGGGCCTACTAACACAGGAGGATAACGTCAGCTAAGGGCCTATTAACACAGGAGGATAACGTCAGCTAAGGGCCTACTAACACAGGAGGATAAACATCAGCTTAAGGGCCTAATAACACAGGAGGATAAGGTCAGCTAAGGGCCTAATAACACAGGAGGATAAGGTCAGCTAAGGGCCTACTAACACAGAAGGATACCGTCAGCTAAAGGCCTAATAACACAGGAGGATAAGGTCAGCTAAGGGCCTACTAACACAGGAGGATAACGTCAGCTAAGGGCCTACTAACACAGGAGGATAACATCAGCTAAGGGCCTAATAACACAGGAGGATAACATCAGCTAAGGGCCTAATAACACAGGAGGATAAGGTCAGCTAAGGGCCTACTAACACAGGAGGATAACGTCAGCTAAGGGCCTACTAACACAGGAGGATAACGTCAGCTAAGGGCCTACTAACACAGGAGGATAAGGTCAGCTAAGGGCCTACTAACACAGGAGGATAACGTCAGCTAAGGGCCTACTAACACAGGAGGATAACGTCAGCTAAGGGCCTACTAACACAGGAGGATAACGTCTGCTAAGGGCCTATTAACACAGGAGGATAACGTCAGCTAAGGGCCTACTAACACAGGAGGATAACGTCAGCTGAGGGCCTACTAACACAGGAGGATAACGTCAGCTAAGGGCCTACTAACACAGGAGGATAACGTCAGCTAAGGGCCTACTAACACAGGAGGATAACGTCTGCTAAGGGCCTAATAACACAGGAGGATAACGTCTGCTAAGGGCCTATTAACACAGGAGGATAACGTGAGCTAGGGGTATAAAGGGCATGAAACATACACGTAAGCTGGTATAGTTGTCTTGTGTAATTCAATGTGGATATTAAATGTTTGACTACCAGGTTTATTTGTGAATAAAATTTGAAACTAAAGCTAAAATGGGAAAAAATCATTGTATTCAAATTAAGCGCCTTTTGAAGATGTTGAGAAGGAGAGGAAATCAAAGACAGAAATCTACAACGTTCTGCAAATATCGAAAAGTACTCTACTAACATGGACAAAAAACAAATCTCACATCCAAGGTTACTACAGTCTGGGAACCAAAAGAAAAACCCTAAGGAAAACAAAGTGGGAAGAAAAAGTGATAAAATATGCCACTAAGAGCAAAAATTTCAATGCTTCAAAAAGAATTCACGGTCCAGTGGATTTTGAACCAATGCGAAATCACTGTACCATATTTTCCTAAGTATAATCCACTGTTTTTTCCCAAGTTTTTAAGGTCTTAAATAGGGTTGCATATCATATTAGTGCATGGAAAAAAACAACTTCATTTTTCAGGTCTTGTTGGAGTTTTCGCCAAACTTTGCAATCGTCAACAAAGGCAAATCAACAACAGCATTTCTGACGACCACCATCTTGAACGTAGTGCAATAAGAACAGGAAGTTTTAAACATGTCTTGCATGCTTTACATTTTATGATTTACATTTAATAAACACAGTTTATAAACCACTTTTGGTATTATTGTGTATTCTGTTACTTCCAAATGTGAAAACAACAAAACTCTTCCTTAAACCGGAAGTCTTCTATTTATTAACAAGACTATAGTGCAAATATTCATACTCTGTTTAATTCACTATTTTTATGCTCGTCATTTAATGGGTTAATTGTGTGGTGTTTAACGTAATAAAGAAATATATATGAAAATATTGATGTACACTTAAAATTTTTTTACAATTATGAATTTCCATTTATTTTACAATTATGAATAGAAAGTTTATTGATTAAAAATAACACAAAACAAATTTAAAAATCTGGGATAACAAAATTGTGCAGGTGTCCAATGGCAGTAAATTACAAGCCAATTACAAAATTGACTCCGCCCACTCGTCCTTCCCGAATGTATGTCAAAATCCCCTCAGTCAAAATCCCCTCACCCTGAAAATGGCATAGTAGTCAAAATCCCCTCAACCAAAATGATAGGGTAGTCAAAATCCCCTCGACCAAAATAATAGGGTATTCAAAATCCCCTCGACCAAAATGATAGGGTAGTCAAAATCCCCTTGATGGGTATTCATAATTCGCTCAATCTAAGATCATATATTCTCTTGTAAAGCTAAATGTAAATTTAAATATAGTACATCATTTCTATTTCATTTTTAACTATAATAAGGAATTTGCAAACATTTCCTTTTACAGTCATCTTAGTGATCAGTCAATAATTACCCGTTAATTGCATGTTAATTCCCTTAAAAAGAATGTAATTGATTGCATACTGCCTTAGATAATTACTTTAAATACTTAAGTTAATGATTATCCTTTAATACATGTGATTCCTCTCCGTCTTAAGATCTTTTGTTATAATTAATTGTAATTGATTAAATCCAATTTGCAGTTTTCCGACAAACAAAATCTTAATTTGCAGCAGACGGCTTTTTGAAAACAAAGTGACAAAAGAAGATATTGTCATGTGCGGGAAAGGGTTAATGTCACATTGTTACCATTATATGAGAGTGACTCTTATATGACATACTTGAAATTTTACAACGGAAATTAGTTAATAACAATATTTTAAATTTTTAGGGTTGCTTCTATCACCTAACTCAGGCCACCTGGAGAAGAGTTCAGGCAGAGGGTCTGCAGTCCGCTTACAACAATGATGAAGATGTGAAATTTTTCTGTGCGAAGCTTGATGGTCTGGCATTCCTGCCACCCAACGACGTGAAAGACGGCATGGCGATCATTAGAGAACAAGCTACTGAAGAACTACTGTGTCTGGTAGAGTATTTTGACTCGAATTATGTAAATGGTGTACTCCGTGCAGTTGTCGCAGCCAATGGGCATATGAGATTCCGTCGGTCAGCTCCCAGGTTTCCCCCAGATATTTGGAATGTGCACAACGCTACAATACAAGATATTGATAGAACGAACAACCAATGTGAGTCGTGGAACAATGCGTTCAAACATCTTGTGGGACACGCTAACCCTTCCCTTTGGAACGTTATTTCGTGTATTGGCAAAGATGCGTGTATGGTGGCAGCTGATGTTCTGCGTTGTGACCGTGGTGAACCCCCACAGAAACGGGTGAAGAAGGCAACAAAGACACACCAACAACGGCTGAAAGATCTTTGCCTTCAATATGTACGTGGAGATAAGTCCCTTGAGGAATTCTTGTCAGTGATTGGACAACTTATAAGGATAAGATAAACACATGAGTGTCTAAATATGGTAGAAAGTGGTTAGTTAAACTGTGAAAATGTAAAATGTCCTAGAAACTGTGTGCTGAATATTTGTTAGTTAAACTGTGAAATATAAAATGTCCTAGAAACTGTGTGCTGAATATTTATTAAATATATTAAAAATGATTTAAATTACTTATTATGTTATTTGTCTTTTTAGTGCAATGTTATTTTAGCCTTAGACACCTTGGATATCTCGTACTGTCATACATTATGATTACCCTGCTAATCCTATTGAGGGGATTTTGACTACCCTAACAATTTGGTCGAGGGGATTTTGACTACCCTAACATTTTGGTCGAGGGGATTTTGACTACCCTAACATTTTGGTCGAGGGGATTTTGACTACCCTAACATTTTGGTTGAGGGGATTTTGACTACCCTATCATTTTCAGGGTGAGGGGATTTTGACTGAGGGGATTTTGAGTGTCTCCCGTCCTTCCCTGCTGTCAGATTATCACTCTGTTGATTGAAACTAATTGACATCTCTTTGATCTTCAAATACCATTTGATAAGTGACAAAAGTGACATGTTTAAGTAGGAGTTGAGAAGGGATTGAGAATGTGTTATCATTGTGAGGATAAATTGTGAAGAAACAGTTGACAGCGACAACGAAGAAGATGATTTTGAGGGTTTGACGAAGGTTTGATGAGTCCGACATCCGGGCACTTACAAAATTGTCAATAGTTTTTATTGTTCTATAGATGGAGGAAATTTGAATAGAACCATCGTCCTTCTACAAGTAACTGGTAAATATAAAGTTTTTGACATAACTGACCGGTGAGAGATAAGTGGTCATTAGACAGCAGCACCTCAGATCCACTCAGCCACGGTCAACCTCAAGTTGCATATTCAACTTATTCAATGGAGTAATTTTGTTTTTTAAAACACTAGAACAATAGATTATTACACTTTTAAAAAATCAAACTGAAATAAAACTTAAATACATTACTCATCTAATTGTCACTAAAAAATATCATTCTTCTGCAAAATCCAAGATTTATAGAACTCAAACTCCTAAAATTCAATTATACAAATACTTGCCTTTTTAATTAAGTCACTTATATGAATTCCAAAACATAAAATGAATAATTAAATAACTACAAAACAATAAATGCAATGTAGTGCATTTCCTCTGGTATAAATGTGTCCTGTATCCATCCATTTACCTACAACTTTAGTCTAG
The DNA here is from genome assembly GCA_029582155.1 of Panopea generosa. NCBI lineage: Eukaryota > Metazoa > Mollusca > Bivalvia > Adapedonta > Hiatellidae > Panopea > Panopea generosa. The sequence continues at coordinate 91,827,229 of CM055896.1, forward strand.
AATTCCTATAAAGACCAGACTGTTCTGTGAACATGTCAACTCACATCCAATTTACAATCAAGAATATATAAAACAGTTCGTAATTCCATTTGTCAGGTATCACACTCCTGAAGACATGGTCTACCTGTTATCATTGCAGCAGCCATTTAATATCAATTTGTGGACCAATAAAATCACAATTTATTCAAATAACTGGTTATCACAGAAATCATCGAATTGAAGTAAAAAACAATCCATTCTGTAAGTAACACGAGTTAGTGCAATATGGTTTTGAGAGAGTATCAACATTTTGTATCAGTCAATGTGCATGTGATTGTATCAATAAAAGATCTGCTCATTTCTACTTCATTTCAAACACTGATAACAGAAATCAAATCACCACATTTTATATTCAACAACTTGTCACACTGGAGCCATTTAGCAGCAAGATAAGACGGGTCTAAAGATAGTTTCCGTGCGGACTGGTACGGATACTTGTGTACAATGCACATTTGATAATGTATTAATTGTACAAGCCAAAAGTACTAATTGAAAAAAAAATATAACCAAAGGTCGTTTTTGATGAAAAAATATGTCTCCCCACTGAGTTGTTCAAGCCAAAAGTACTGATTGAAAAGAAAAAAAACATGAAATTATTTTTGATGAAAAACATGACTGTCTCCCCCCTTTGATTTGTACAAGCCAAAAGTACTGATTGAAAAATCAACTAGAGGTTGTTTTTTATGAAAAGCATTACCCCACCACCAGTCTTTAATCTTGTAGCACAATTCGACATATTGCTTGCTCCAGGAACGTAAGTGCGGCTTGACTTTTAAGCTATTGACTTTTGGTTTTGTACATAAAATGCTATAATAATGTGGTTGTATTGAAACAGCAAAATGCATGTTGAAGTTAGAACAGGTCTGGACACAACAATAGGTTGATATACAAAACATAGCCCAGTATTGTGGTCTAAGTATTGATGGACATGCAGGGTACTCCACAGCCCAGTGGTCTAAGTATTGATGGACATACAGGGTCCTCCACTGCCCAGTGGCCTAAGTATTGATGGACATACAGGTTCCTCCATGGCCCAGTGGTCTAAGACGCTGGCTAAAGATCACTTACCACTCACCGACACACGGTTGTTGGTACGAGTCCTGCTTGCTTCAAAAACTTTATGTCAGAAAGATTGCCAGTTATTTGTGGAAGGACGGTGGTTCCAATTAGATTCATTGTGAGGTCATTAAACTTGATATGCTATATATAATCTGACGTGTTGAAAATGGTGTTAAACCCCATTCAAAAAAATATCCTTTCATTGGTCATTGTTTAACTGTATATACACAAACTCAAACCCCTGCTGACTGACTGTTCTAACTATTAAAGAAGTGATGGGAATATTATCATATGCGCCAGCAAGAAAACATTTTAAATACACTATACATCAATAATGATCATTGGCCTTGACCACTGTTGACCACAACTTATTAACTCTGTAATATGAAAGTGACATGCCGCAGGAAAAACTATCAGTAGATCATTGATTAGTAAAAGTGAAAACTGAGAGAAATCAATATTGATAAGGATCAGTCACATGTCACACAGATGTAAACTGCCTGTATAATAGATGGCTTACAACTGCAGTAGGTAAATTGGTCTATTTATGTCTTACAACAACATTACATATGCTAATATTCGATTTGCTACAATCCACGAAAACAGAAAGACTTACTATCCTCCTTTTACTATATTTTGCTATAAATATACGCATGCGAGATAGCAACTTCCTCTTTCTGTTTTCGTGACCTCGTGTGAGGTAGGTTATTCCAATTCACTCGTAAAAATTGCTAATTTTCCACGGTTTCTTTGTTATTAGTTGTTTTTTTTATGTTTTTTGAAGTTCAACATTCATAAGTTTGTATTTGTGTTACTTCTTATCAGCAAATTAATTCACTATACAGTCTTTTTTTTCAGTTTATTTGATAAAAATTTCACTGTTAAATTAATAAATTGTAAAATAGTCAGCGAATTTCTTCGCCATATCATTGTTTTTTTCAATTAATATTTGTAAACTAATCGGCGATATTGTTTGCCAACTTTGTTTCATATTTCAGGATATTTGTACAACCTGCATTTGTCCCATTTGTACAAAATTTTCGACCAAAGCTCAAATAATCTTGGAAATCCAGGTTTATCTCTACAAACCCATGGTGTATTAATCATGGGGAGATATCCCTCAGATCCCAAGGGCTTTCCCATGGAGCAATGTCTCTTGGAGGAAGGCACTGCTGGTGTTGGAGCTACACCCTCCGTTAGACCTTTGACCACTGAGTCTGTCTACAAGGAGTCTCAAAGGGCTAGGGCTAGTACCCCAACCCAGAGAGAAACGACTTGAAGGAGACATTCCAGAGCTCCTCCAGATCCGCCAGCTATCACCGTCCCAGCAGCACACAGCAGCACAAGGACAGGAGATACAGCAGGCGATCGAGAGAGACTTCCCGTGAGAGGAGTAGGGAACATAGAAGCAGAAATAGAGGTAAAAATTCTTGTTCTTCTTCTAGCTCCGACTTTTTGGGTTTCTCTTCCACTTCTAATTACAGGGAATCCAGGGGCAGATCTAGTCATAGAAGGAGTGATCATGATATTCTTGACAAGATTTTAGCAGGTGTTAATTCTCACTCAAGGAGCTCACATCGTTGAGTTCATAAACGTTTTAAACGTACACGAGATTCAAGATCTAGATCTCCAGTACATTCTCCCTCAACTAGATCTAATATTTCCAGGGTTTCATCCCTGACCACATAATCCCTGCTAACCAACCGTCTGTCCCCTTTTCAGGGATGAGAGTCGCTCCTCCTTCCATTGGCAATGAGGACATTTTGGTCAAGGGTTTGGAAGGGTGCCGGACGTTTCGGAAAATAGCCAGTTCAGTAAATTGGATTTATATAGAAAACCGATTGGATGTTTCGGTAAAAAAGCAATTATATGGTAATTATATGTGAAAGTATATCACACCTCTCACGAATACAATAAATGATAAAAATTACTTTGTTTGTTTGTTTTTATCACTCGCTCCACTGTGTATTATATTGGGTATGGTCTAAACTGGTAGGGGATGGAGGTAAATCATGAGTAAAATTTATGTAGGTAAACATACACAGTTTAAGTCCATGTATGGTATCAATCAATTACAAACGTTTGTATTGTGCTATGTACTTTTTACTTTGATCCGCCGAAGAATCATTGCCAAAAATTAGGCCATATTGTACAATATGTTTCATTTTTTATGATTATTATGTGCTATTTTTCGTGTTATTTGTGCTGAATGTGGAATGTGCTATTTTATTCTTTATATGTGTGTGTATGATGTATGATTTAACGTTTGTACTGTGCTATGTACTTTTTACTTTGTAATAGATACTATAAGAACTAAAAATGTGTTTGTTTTTTTACTCGTAATTTATCAAACATATCCTTTCTTAATGTCCTTTATTTGTTTTGGTTGACCCGATGTTCGTTTGTTCGACGTAAATTTTACTCATAATTTATCCCCATCCCCTACATGTTTAGACCATACCCAATATAAAACACAGTGGAGCGAGTGATAAAAACAAACAAAGCAATTTGTATCCTTTATTGTATTCGTGAGAGGTGTGATATACTTTACCATACAATTACCATATAATTACTATATAATTGCTTTTTTACCAAAACGTCCAATCGGTTTACTATATAAATCCAATTTACCGAACTGGCTATTTACCGAAACGTCTGTAAATCGTTTGGAAACACACTTGCCCCGATACTCAGAGATGGATTGTAGAGACAGTTAAGTCCTCTTATGAGTTGTATATCTTCCAAGATGAAACCCAATAGCACACAAAGTTAGAGCATTGTCTTCTTCTCTTGCTTGGCTGAATTCTATTCCTCTGGATCGTATTCTATGAGCACGTTACTGGAGTTCCCATAACTCCTTTACTACGTTTTATCTAAGAGATGTAAGTTTTGTCGCACTGTTATAGATAATTCAGTTCGTTTTATGTTAAAATTCTTAACTGATTTTTGCATGACATATCTTAGTTTCTTAAGATATTTTTATTACAGGCTCTTCTGTTTCCTTTTATTTTGACCTATCTAACCTCTCCTCCCCAGGCTTTTATGTTAAAGTCAGCATATGTAATGGTGTCATAAGATATAAATAAACCAATAAAAAATTTGGGTTAATTTTACATTTTGTCTATGATAAACTTACAACAACATTACAAAACCTCCCCTCCTCAGAAAGAGGAAGTTGCTATCGTGCCATGTGTGTATTTATAGCAAAGGAAAGTACCTCGTTACTTATAGGAGGATAGTAAGTCTTTCAGTTTTCATGGATTATAGCAAATCGAGTATTAGCATATGTAATGTTGTCGTAAGTATATCATAGACAAATAGTAAAATTAACTAAAATTTTTCTATTTCTCCTTTGCCAACTCTCACCTTGCTCAATGTGTATGATAGATTTCCATTCTTGCTTTTGAAACATTCAGTTATTACTAAGGGGAGTATTAAATTAATTTACTCAACTAGAAATTGTTTTTTTCAAGAAAAACTATGCAGCCCCCTCAGACAGTTTTTAAAATCATTTAAAATTTTATTATTAATATTAATATTCAACTGGTGAGTTTCAGTGCTATAGCACCATAAAGCAAAGTGGATATATGAACATCGAGGCTTCACATCAATTGTTGGCAGCCAAGTTTGGTCGAAACATTGTCAGTGGCTGTAGGAGAATAAGCATGGGCAGGAACATCAAAGGGCCATATCTTAACCTCAACCCAAAACCAATGAACCGGAATGCAAAAAAGAAACTAGGTTTCACGTTTATCCTTCACAGCAACTTCCAATTAATTCCAAGTTATTATTTAAGAGAAGAAGCACTGACAAGATTTTTAATTAAGAAAATGCAGAGCTATAACTTAGTAAACAATCCCCAAACCAGAACTAACAAAGTACTGATTGGAACCAATAGATGCTTCTCAAACACGTGCTTGATTGAGTAGGAGTTACATTGTTTGTAAAGGACAAGGGTTGTAAAGGACAAGGGTTGTAAAGGACAAGGGTTGTAAAGGACAAGGGTTGTATTTGGAATAGTTTTTTAGTGCTTCCACACAATGACCTCTATCAATGTTCCAAGTCTCATTGGATTCCTTTCCATAGTCTTGAAGATCAAAGCAAGGATTTGATATGGACATAATCAAAGGTCCAGAACACTGTGCAAGTAATAGTGATGCATCCTAGCAATTTTCATAAAATTCCAAAGAAAGATTATAGAGATTTGGCCAAGAAAAGTATTTGGAAATGCACTGATGTACACACGGACACACTCATGCCACTCTCTATGTTTCCACAAAATTGTTTGGGAAGCACAAAAAAGGATATGCACACTTCACACTGATCCTTAACGACACGTATCTGCTAAATCTGACCACTGCTATCAGAAGAGTTTGTCCGAGATTTTTAGTTTCAACTATGCAAAGGGCCTTAACCCCATCATCAATCCGGAATACAAAAGAGAAATACATTACTATACCTCACACTGATCCATCCTGGCAAGTTTCTGCTATATACGGAACACAGAAGCCTGAGGGAAAATCCAGATGATATTTATTGACAGATGGAAAGCACAAAAACCATATATCTCCCAGAGAGTTAGTGCCCAAAAATGTTAAACATCAGAAGGGGCATGTGACTGCCATGTTGATCTTGGTCTACATTGTTTGTATATGGTAACTATGGTAACACTGTAATAAACAGCAAGGACAGGAGTTCCTATAACATGGCCATTATTGTCAGTGATAAAATACTATTAAAGGGAGTAAATCAGGATTTTTCAAAATTTTGAACTTGGCTAAAACTTTTTTTTTCCATATATCATGCCAATATATTATACTATATATACTCACTGACCCAGTACTGCCAAAATAATATACTTAAAAGGGATCTCCTAACTTGGGCTACCCCCCTAGGTTAGACTAAAATAGATTTCCTGCTTGAAATTGTAACATATTTTGTGACGTATTAAACCTGTCATGTGATTCATTTTTATTTCAATTTAACTCGTAATACAGGTTTATATGTTCATCTCAAAAAAAGCCGAGTTTGTAAGAAATATGTGAATACATGTTTTATATTTTAATGCTTTTATTGCAATGTTGAATTTCATGTTTATTGTTTGATGTTGAGAGCCGCATGGAAGATAAGTGTAACTAACTACCCTCATTACATAAAGTATTATTATTACTGAATATATTAGTAACCTACAAAATCATGTTTCTACTGTAGAACTTCGATAGCTCGAACTCGGTTGGCTGGAACACCACGGATCGCTTGAACAACTAACCCGGTCCCTGCAAAATTCCTATTTAATTTCTATTGTTCTTCCACCGATGGCTAAAACACTGATAGGTGGAACAGTCGAACTAGAAATTAGGTCCCGCCAACACACTTATCTGTGTTTTTCGCACCTTTCGGTCGAACAGCTGATCAGATATAAAGAAAATCAGAGAAGTTTGCCATGTTTGTTTATGCATTCAAAGGTGTGAAGTAATTTCTACACGTCATAATATTCCCACTGTCTTAAAGAGCGAGAAGTTTGTTATGATAATTTGGCGAGTAGTGTTTATAATTGGTTACATGTTTGCTTTAATTGTATACCACATGTTGCATTAATAAAGTTTATTCGATTTTTAATTTGATGTTTATTTGTAATTTAAGATGAAAACAAAGTAAAATCAATTTATATTGCAAACATGAAAAGTAAAGCGTGTCACATACAATTTTACCCTATAAATCTTAGACATGGGAAGTCCAGTCTCAATGCACTATGTCGCATTAAAAACACATTTACCTGAAGAAGAAATGGCTGACCAACTTAGTGACCGGATTCGGTAAATCCGGAGTGTGATTATCATTTCATTAACATTCTCAAGTACACTGAAAGCTAAATATAGCTATTTATACATGAGTATATAAAATTATGATGATAAAAGGTAAATTAAGTGATGATAGTGTAATACAATTAATTATATTTGGAAATTATCTTTTCTGGTATATTGGATTTTCTACATAAACAAAAAAAAACCACATCATTTACATCATCTGTTCAAAACGTACACATTGGATTTAATAACATGCTCACAAATGTACTTGTACACCATGTTACAATGTACGATAATTGTTGTACCAGGCTTGACTCGAACTACCGCTGACTCAAACTATTTTGTCCAGTCCCTTCGAGTTCAAGCAATCAAAGTTCTACTGTAATTGTTATTAACATTAATTATGGATGATCCATCATGAATTAAAGAAGCTCCCATTCCTGAGAAGAATTTATTTTTTTAAAACTTATTATTATACCAATTGATTACGAGTTTTTACAAGGTCTACATGTCACTTGTATGCTACACTTTACAAGGTCTGCATGTCACTTGTATACATCACATTACAAGGTCTACATGTCACATGTATACTTCACTTTACAAGGTCTACATGTCACTTGCATACATCACTTTACAAGGTCTACATGTCACTTGTATACTTCACCTTACAAGGTCTACATGTCACTTGTATACTTCATCTTACAAGGTCTACATGTCACTTGTATACTTCACATTACAAGGTCTACATGTCACTTGTATACATCACATTACAAGGTCTACATGTCACTTGTATACTTCACTTTACAAGGTCTACATGTCACTTGTATACATCACTTTACAAGGTCTACATGTCACATGTATACTTCACTTTACAAGGTCTACATGTCACTTGCATACTTCACTTTACAAGGTCTACATGTCACTTGCATACTTCACTTTACAAGGTCTACATATCACTTGTATACATCACTTTACAATGTCTACTTGTCACTTGTATACTTCACTTTACAAGGTCTACATGTCACTTGTATACTTCACTTTACAAGGTCTACATGTCACTTGCATACATCACTTTACAAGGTCTACATGTCACTTGTATACATCACTTTACAAGGTGTACATGTCACTTGTATACTTCACTTTACAGTAAATGCAGTGATGAGCACCAGTCATAATCACATCACTTCAGTTTATATATCTATTTTAGCTCAGTTGTGAATAAACACTCATTGCTGATATGAACCGCTCTTGCATCCACTTCTAGGTTTGAACCAGTAATGGATGTTATATTTTGAGAGGCATGGGGGACCAAGCTGGGGATCAACCTCACAACCTTCGGGGTGAGCAGCCAACACTTCCATTTAACATATTTTTCTAAATTGTCCTCTGGTTCAATAGCAGATGTAAGGTGTACATGTCTTCATCACTTTATTATATTTTTTTTATTTTTCAATTAATTTTGTAAGCCTATTAGTCATCTTTTACAAAACTATTTACTGCAGCTGTGGTCTAGGGGTAGAGTGTCTGCTTTGTATGTGGAAGGTTGCGGGTTCAATCACCAGCCAGGTCATATCCAAGACTTGAAAAATATTTACAACATAAAATACAACACCCACTCTATCTATATACAAACTTTATTGTATCTTGAAATGCATTTCCAATATCATTATAACACCTTAATATGTGGGTGTGCAGTGCACTTAAATGATATTGACTCCCCTCATTAATCAAAAAGTACAAATTTCATATTAACAATACAGTTTTAAATTAAGTAAACACAGAGATAATAACTATATTGATTCGCTTGTTTGATATGGCACTCATATACAGGTAGCTACATTATAACGGTCAAGTATTTGAACGGCAGCACCAAGTGCTCTTATCACTCTACAAGGGTTGTCCAGAAAGTTTAACAAATAGCTTACTGTTCACATCAATGACAAATGATTAAGATCTGGGAGTAATTTGCTGTTGGTATCAATGACAAACAATTAGGACTTTTTGTTAATATACAACCTTCTCAACATACAACCATGACTGTTCTAAATCTGCTCATGGTACCAGAATGACAGCTTCACTGCATACAACCCAGACTGTTCTAAATCGGCTAATGGTATCAGAGTGACACCTTTTCCACATACAACACAGTCTGTTCTAAATCTGCTCATGGCACCAGAGTGACACCTTCTCCACATACAACCCAGACTGTTCTAAATCTGCTCATGACACCAGAGTGACACCTCCACATACATTCAAGACTGTTCTAAATCTGCTCATGACACCAGAGTGACACCTCCACTTACAACCCAGACCATTCTAAATCTGCTCATGGCACCAGAGTGACAACTTCTCCACATACAACCCAAACTGTTTCTAAATCTGCTCGTGGTACCAGAGTGACACCTCACCTTTTCCCCATACAACCCTGACCATTCTAAATCTGCTCATGGCACCAGAGTGACACCTTCAACTTTTCCCCATACAGCCCTGACCATTCTAAATCTGCTCATGGCTCCAGAGACACCTCAACTTTTCCCCATACAACCCTGATCATTCTAAATCTGCTCATGGCTCCAGAGACACCTCAACTTTTCCCCATACAACCCAGACTGTTCTAAATCTGCTCATGGCACCAAAGTGACACCTTCTCCACATACAACTGGCACTGGTTTATTCCTATATATTCCTGCCACATGAGGTGATCATTTGTGGCCAAATGTTTTTGCTGAGGTCCAGCCCAGCTCTGGCCAAAAACTTTCATTCCGAGATATAACATGGATGCCATAATTATATAACAATGTGTTTTATATTAAAATTGTCATTAAACACAGGTAAAATTTTACTGCGGCCAAATGAACTGTACTTTTTCATCAACAAATTTAGAGAGGGGACAAAGGGTCCCTACCCAACAATAAAGGCGCCAAGAAAAAGGGTCGCTAAAAAAAAAAAAAAATTTCATCTTTAAAAAAAGAAGAATATTTGCATTTGCAACAAACTCTTTCCAAGAACCTTTAACAAAATTTTGTAGGTCATATCTCCTAAATGCAAACCAGTGAATGTTCAGTTTTAATATGGGTTACAACTATACTGGTATAGATTATGTCAGATGTATCATTAATAAAAATGGAAATATTACTGTCCTCACTTAAACCTATGGATCACCATTTATTTTCTGGTATAAAGTGAATTAATGAAAGGGAGATGTGGCAAATCTAATATGTTATTGTTAAACTGCAGCATTCTGTTATTTGAAACATAATAATGCAGTATTCATGAGATAATATTATAAGAATCAACGATGAGTATCCATGTGGGATAGAAATATCTCACCCAAGGGGTCACAATTACATGCAGGGACAAGGTTCTGTTGAGTTCCCTGCATGTAATTTTGACCTAGACAGTGAGATTTTTCTATCCCACATGGATGAACCTATGATGGACTTTTTTTCTCCTATTCATTTCAGTCAAACGATTGATCCTTGTTAATTGCCTTCATCACAAAAATATTCTACTTTTAAAATGCATGTTTAGCGCCCAAAATTTCACATATAAATGAAGAAATGAACATTTTTAAGTACACACTATAAGTATGTACAAGAAATTACACCTGTTAATCACGTCACACATTGTTTCTTTAAATAATTCACTTTAGATATACATGTAATTATGTTCTACCCTTGCTTTGTTCTTGTGGGTAATCAAGACAGTCATAAACATATACACTGATGTCATTATTCAGACGTAATGTCTATCTCTTTAAAAATATTTTCTTTAACATGAAAATTCATATGAGTACAATTTGTGGATAAGGAAATAGATTACAAAAAATGATTTAGTTCCATATTTTCATAAGGTCATGTGAGAAAGCTGTCATGTGACATAGAAGACAGATATTTCCTCTATGGGGAAAACTCGTATCTTGTATGAGCTAGAAAAGGGAGAAATGAACATTCAACAAGCAGGTTTGTATGAGTCCTTTTTGGGGTTCACTTAGTGTAAATGCTATATGTACAGGTAAGTCCATATATAACGAACATTGAACAAACAAATTTATTTCTCAAGTACAACTTTATACTGTAAAATTATGCAAAAACCAAACACCTTATCAAGCTAATAATCCAAGCTGTCACACGTTTCAGATTGTCCATTTTTTACAGGTCAATGCTGACAATATGCATAAGATAAACAGAAATAGAAGCTTTTAAGATTTCCATGCTTAACTGAGATCAAGTCAATGATGCCAAGCGGAGATATCGTAATGTGTGATTGTCTGGTGTATGAAGTATTTCTGTCGGACATCTGTGATACAAATGCAATAGACTACAGTTGCTGATTTATTTCAGATGCACGGAAACCAACAAAACTTGACAAGCTTAAAGGCGCATAACTGTAGAATGACATATGCCATAACCCCTAAAATCAGAATTAGCCTGTGTTTGGTCATTATAAACATTGTAATAAAATTTCAAAAGATTTGATGTAGGCATTCTTAAGTTATTGCACGGAAACCAAAGTGTGAAGAACAGACAGATGGACAGACATAAATTGGTGTCTTCTGCTTTTATAAGCAGGGATAAAAAGGGGAGTAACTCTATTATAGTGAATATTATCATATTTCCAATATTTTATCTTCAAGTTTCAATACTGTATATCAGTTAGACAAAAATAATTCCAAGATTTACTTTTTTTTCAAAACTGGTGTATTTGGACCAGAAAAATATACGAAAATCAGTGACCTATCAGTGAAGATTGGAACTCACACCTCCCATGTGTTAAATGAACGCTCTACCAATGGTGCCTACAAAAGGTAGCTCTAAGGCAGGACAGAAGCAAGGCACACAAATTATACATGTGAACCTATCTATTTACACAATTCTAACTGCAGCCTAGTGCATACCATCATTCTTGCTATAAGATTGGACTATTTTCTAATATCGACAACATATCAACAACATACAGCAGTAATCCACATCTGGGCACAATCTCACACAATGCCTTCCTGGATTCTCTACAAATGTAATCAAACTTGAAAAATTACAAAGAAAATCAATGACCTCGTGGAGGATTCAAACTCACACCTCCTGTGTGGCAAGTGAATGCTCTGTCAATGTCGCAACAAAGATAACTCTACGGCAAGACAATAGTAACATGCATATATAAGTGGCCAATGCTCTAACTATCTATTCACTCACTCGGGTTTTTGTGCCACTCCATTATGGTTATAATGTGCATAGTAAAATAGATTCTATTTCAACATTGTAAATTTCACGGAGCCTTTTCGCAATTGTATGCATAATTTGATATAAAAAATGTTGATTTTTCAGTTGGCTTAATCTTTGGATCAGTTTAACCATGTGAATATTCAGACAGACTGTCAGATAATCATATTACTTTTAACTTTCTTCATCCTGAACTTTGAATAAAAATCTCATATCTTTGATAGAGTAATCCCTGCTCTCACATTTACCTTCAAACAGTCCAAGTAAATTTAAAAAAAAAAATGTTCATAACCTTGAACCCATTATAGTCCAACCTTAATCAATACCTATAGCTCTAACACTGCTTTAGTAACATCTTATAACAATACAATAAGTAAGAGACAACATGTAAAGTTAACACATCCTAAATACCAGCATGTGTATAACATGTATAGTTAACACATCCTAAATACCAGCATATGTACAACATGCATAGTTGGCACGTCCTAAAAACCAGCATGTGTACAACATGTATAGTTAACACGTCCTTAATACCAGCATGTGTACAACATGCATAGTTGGCACATCCTTAATACCAGCATGTGTACAACATGCATAGTTAACATGTCTAAAATACCAGCATGTGTACAACATGCATAGCTGGCACATCCTAAATACCAGCATGTGTACAACATGCATAGTTGGCACGTCCTAAATACCAGCATGTGTACAACATGTATAGTTAACATGTCTTAAATACCAGCATGTGTACAACATGTATAGTTAACATGTCTTAAATACCAGCATGTGTACAACATGTATAGTTAACATGTCTTAAATACCAGCATGTGTACAACATGCATAGTTGGCATATCCTAAATACCAGCATGTGTACAACATGTATAGTTAACATGTCTTAAATACCAGCATGTGTACAACATGTATAGTTAACATGTCTTAAATACCAGCATGTGTACAACATGCATAGTTAACATGTCTTAAATACCAGCATGTGTACAACATGTATAGTTAACATGTCTTAAATACCAGCATGTGTACAACATGTATAGTTAACATGTCTTAAATACCAGCATGTGTACAACATGCATAGTTGGCATATCCTAAATACCAGCATGTGTACAACATGTATAGTTAACATGTCTTAAATACCAGCATGTGTACAACTTGTATAGTTAACATGTCTTAAATACCAGCATGTGTACAACATGCATAGTTAACATGTCTTAAATACCAGCATGTGTACAACATGCATAGTTAACATGTCTTAAATACCAGCATGTGTACAACATGTATAGTTAACATGTCTTAAATACCAGCATGTGTACAACATGCATAGTTGGCATATCCTAAATACCAGCATGTGTACAACCATGCATAGTTAACATGTCTTAAATACCAGCATGTGTACAACATGTATAGTTAACACATCCTTAATACCAGCATGTGTACAACATGCATAGTTGGCACATCCTAAATACCAGCATGTGTACAACATGCATAGTTAGCATGTCCTAAATACCAGCATGTGTACAACATGCAGAGTTGGCACATCCTTAATACCAGCATTTGTACAACATGCATAGTTGGCACATCCTAAATACAAGCATGTGTACAACATGCATAGTTAGCATGTCCTAAATACCAGCATGTATACAACATGCAGAGTTAACACATCCTAAATACCAGCATGTATACAACATGCATAGTTAACACATCCTTATCTTCAGCATGTGTACAAAATGCATAGTTAACACATCTTAAATACCAGCATGTGTACAACATGCATATTTAATATGTCCTAATCACCAGCATGTGTACAAAATGCATAGTTAACATGTCCTAAATACCAGCATGTGTACAACATACTTAGTTAACATGTCCTAAATATCAACATGTGTACAAAATGCATAGTTTATACATCCTAAATACCAGCATGTGTACATTATGCATAGTTAACACGTCTAAAATGCCAGCAAGTGTACACATGCATAGTTAACACAATTTAAATACCAGCATGTGTACAAAATGCATATTTAACACATCCTAAATACCAGCATGTGTACAAAATGCATAATCATCTGAGGTGTAAGTTAAAAAAAAATTAACATTAAATAAAAAATAACTGGATTTCAAATTTTTTCTTGTTAAGTAAGTTAATCTGCATCGCAGACCATGCGTTAAAAGTCTTTGTCTAAAATGATACACTATTATTAACATACAAACAGAACAATCAATTGTCACCAAATGTATTTGTTTTAATCTTTATTTCAGTCTCATCTACGTACAAGCAATATTAATAACATCGAATATCATACAATATATGTACATAGATATTCAAATATATGAATTAAAAGAGACTAAATATGTTATGAATAAAATTTAATGTCAATACCAAATGTCAGTGAAAACTTTATTTATACATGACAAATGCCTACTGTTGGCATAACTGCTTATACCTGACAAATGCCTACTGTTGGCATAATTGCTTATAATTTTATGCCACTCGCTATTACAGTCGGAGAATAATTAACTTGTAACCACATTTACGATGATGTCCTATAATGTTGCTATTAAATCAATTATTAAATGTAACTGTAAATAACAGTGGCGAGCATTAACAACAATAAGCTTACCTCCTCAATCATTGTTCACCTCCTGATCAATACTGTAAGGTGGCAAAGTGAGCCTTTCTGGGCCATTGTTTGTTTAATATATTCAGTTCAGACAATACGACCATTCAATCTAACTTTATTCAAATACTGAACCATTGTTATCCCAGGGCATAGATATTTTTACAGGCAGTTTAAATCTGTATTTTAAATCCTTTCTTTGCTATCAGTTCATTTATAATGACTTTTATGGGGAGGTGGGTGTGTTGTTATTTTTTGTTGTTTATTCTTTAACAATGAATGGGAAATAATTACCACAGTGCCAAATAAGGTTCAATATAACAACTGGTCCATAGTGAACTTAGTTGCTCACTATGATATCTTTTGTAAATTCATGACAATTTTTTTAAACAAGGTTCTGAACCCTAGTGAACTATAGCAGTGTTTTATGTCTAATTTTAGCAACAGTCACCCTAAGTTTGAATAAAAATGCAAAGCTTTCAATAAAGCGGCCATCTGGATAATGAACAATAAATAAGTGACCCAAATGGGTTAAAGTTGCTCACCTAATTTTACTTGTCATATATTTTAATGGATTAAGTCTAGGTATGAAGAACTTATATATTAAAAATTTGAGACTTTTGTTCCATAGCATCCAAGTGTCAAAGTCTCCTTACTGGGGCCCAATATAGCATTGCCCCTTCTATTCACTTGAACGAACTTGAAACCCCTACTAATAAGGATCATTTGTCAAAAATAGAAACAAAATTGGCTGGTCAACTTTTGAGAACAAGTTTTTCGACATACATATTCAGCCCCTGGCCCCTTATGGATATCAATTCCCCTGTAAAGGACCCTATTTCAAATGTTATGACAAAACAATGTTCCAGATCTCAAGATTATTGAAATAATACAAAAAATATATGAGAAATAAAGAACTTCTTGTTTTCCCCTAGTAGTCCCTTGTAAAAATCAAAGTTCCCTTATTAACCCAACATATCCTTGCCCCTTTATTTAATTAACTTGCAGCCTTTATTCATTGGGAACATTTTTAACCAAATATGAACAATTAACTTTAGCTCATCAGACCTCTAGAAGAACATTTTTGACATTAGCAATATATCCTTTTTTGATCCCTGCATGCCCAACAACACAAATCTCAACTGTTATGACTAAACAATGCTCTAGACATCATGCTGATTGAAATAATATTTCCTGTTTCCTTTAATGTTCCTGTTGAGAAACCAAAGTCCCCTTATACCCTAGCCCCTTTCCTTAAGCAAACTTGGAACAACATCTCATAGGGATCATTTATACCAAATAAGAACAAATTTGGTAGGTCTGTGAGATGGGAGATTTTTCAATTAAAATTTCATTATGTTCCGGCTAATTATGATCCTTTGGTCATGGGTTAACCAAACTAAATAAAAATGATTCTATAATACAACATGCAAAATATCAAAGCTCCAGGATTTGTACATTTTGAGAAGGTTATGAAATTTTGAAGAAAAAAAAAATCCCTGTGGCCAAATTTAACCCTATTGTCATTATCTGAACAAACATCAGTGAGCTTCTTGCACCGGTGCTCCACACCAAAGTTGGTGAGAAAATCTGTTCAGTAGCTTCAGAGAAGAACAAATTTATAGAAATTGTTGAAAGATAGATGTTCTAACAAATAGCAATTTCAGTGGCTTCTTTGCACCCAGCTGATTATGGTAACTGGACAAAAGACCCCTTGCCCAAAAACTTATTGGTACAAAAATATACATATGGACGAAAGCCCTTTGATGGAAATGAAAAGGTGGGCAAAAGTCCCTTTGCGATTGTGAACCAGAAGACAAAAGAAAGCCATAATGACACTAAAAAAGAAATGAAAATTCGTAAAAAACAGTACAAGAAAAGGACTGGTGTAAAAATGAAAACAAGAAGCCCAAGAGGACCTGAATCGCTCTGCTTGCAACAGATGCTACATGTCAAATATTCAAGGTCTAGGCCTTAAACTTTCAGAGAATATGTTTTTTTAAATTTTAATTAAATGTGCTTATAAGCCCTGTGGCAGGGGCATTGTGGACTAATCACGCTGGTCCACGAACTCGTCCTAGATCTTGTGGTTATATAACGGTTGTGTAAGTTTGGTTATGATTCAATGAAAAATGAAGGTGCTATTGTGTCTACAACATTTTTCCTATATAACTCTATGTAAAACACTGACCCCTGTGGCGACCCCAAATTTGAACCCAGGGACCTGACTTCAACAACCTTTTAGAGGACCTCCATGCAATGCTACATGCAAAACATCTAAGGTCTAGGCCTTGAACTTTCAGAAAAAAGTTGTATTTAAAATGTGCTTATATGCCCTGTGGCGGAGCATTTGTGGTCGAATATCGCTGGTCCAAAAAGTTGTCAAAGATCTTGTGGTTATATAACTGCTGTGCAAGTTTGATAAAGATTCAATGAAAAAAGAAATTGTTAGCGCGTCTACAACATTTTCCCTATATAAATCCATGTAAAACGATGACCGCTGTGGCAGCCTCAAATTTCAAGCCAGGGACCCAATTTCAACAAATCCCATTCAATGCTACATGTAAAATATCTAAGGTATAGGCCTTGAA
This sequence comes from Panopea generosa, assembly GCA_029582155.1. Lineage (NCBI taxonomy): Eukaryota > Metazoa > Mollusca > Bivalvia > Adapedonta > Hiatellidae > Panopea > Panopea generosa. The sequence goes on from CM055896.1 coordinate 91,844,574, forward strand.
CTTTCAAAGATAATGTTTTTTAAAGTTTCGCTTAAAATGTGCTTATAAACCATGTGGCAGAGGCATTTGTGGAAGAATCATGCTGGTTCAAGAACTCGTTCATAATCTTATTGTTATATAACTGCTGTACAAGTTTGGTTAAAATTTAATGAAATGAAAAAAGAAGGTGCTATCACTTCTACAAGAAAAAGGTGAACAGATGGACAATGAACAACGGACGACAGCCGACAGACAATTTATCATGACATAAGCCCTGCTGGCCTTTGGCCAGTAGAGCTAAAAACAGGAATTAATTACCTCCACAACTCTGTACCGAAATGATGTTATTGACCTAATAATACCATCCTGACCTCACAATCACGTGTATGAACAGACAAATAACCCTTAAAGTAGCATAGGCATGCAAGGACAGACATGACAGACTAAAAACATCAGAAATTTGAAAGAAATTTGATCCCCCCCAAGGAGCAATGTTCCAATAAAATCAGTTTGGAGGTTTCAGAAAAGAATTTATTTAAAAACAGATGGATATCATGACAAATGACAGACAAAAAAACGACCTGAATAAAAACTCACTTTAGCATCTGGTTCAGGTCAGCAAAAAGACAATAATGAGATTGTACGTACAACATTGGCAGAGAACTAGAACTTGGTTCTGTATGTAGATTGTACGTACAACATTGGCAGAGAACTAGAACTTGGTCCTGTATGTAGATTGTACGTACAACATTGGCAGAGAACTAGAACTTGGTCCTGTATGTATATTGTACGTACAACAATGGCAGAGAACTAGAACCTGGTTCTGTATGAAGATTGTACGTACAACATTGGCAGAGAACTAGAACATGGTCCTGTATGTAGATTGTACGTACAACATTGGCAGAGAACTAGAACTTGGTCCTGTATGTACATTGTATGTACAACATTGGCAGAGAACTAGAACTTGGTTCTGTATGTAGATTGTACGTACAACATTGGCAGATAACTACAACTTGGTTCTGTATGTATATTGTACGTACAACATTGGCAGAGAACTAGAACATGGTCCTGTATGTAGATTGTACGTACAACATTGGCAGAGAACTAGAACTTTGTTCTGTATGTAGATTGTACGTACAACATTGGCAGAGAACTAGAACTTTGTTCTGTATGTATATTGTACATACAACATTGGCAGAGAACTAGAACATGGTTCTGTATGTAGATTGTACGTACAACATTGGCAGATAACTAGAACTTTGTTCTATATGTAGATTGTATGTACAACATTGGCAGAGAACTAGAACTTTGTTCTGTATGTAGACTGTACGTACAACATTGGCAGAGAACTAGAACTTGGTTCTGTATGTAGATTGCATGTACAACATTGGCAGACAACTAGAGCTTGGTTCTGTATGTAAATTGTACGTAAAACATTGGCAGAAAACTAGAACATTGTTCTGTATGTAGACTGTACGTACAACATTGGCAGAGAACTAGAACTTTGTTCTGTATGTAGATTGTACGAACAACATTGGCAGATAACTAGAACTTGGTTCTGTATGTAGATTGTACGTACAACATTGGCAGAGAACTAGAACTTGGTTCTGTATGTAGACTGTACGTACAACATTGGCAGATAACTAGAACTTGGTTCTGTATGTAGATTGTATGTACAACATTGGCAGAGAACTAAAACATGGTCCTGTATGTAGACAGTACGTACAACATTGGCAGAAAACTAGAACTTGGTTATGTATGTAGATTGAACTTACAACATTGGCAGAGAACTAGAACATGGTCCTGTATGCAGATTGTACGTACAACATTGGCAGAGAACTAGAGCTTCGTTCTGTATGTAGATTGTACGTACAACATTGGCAGAGAACTAGAACATGGTCCTGTATGTAGACTGTACATACAACATTGGCAGAGAACTAGAACTTTGTTCTGTATGTAGATTGTATGTACAACATTGGCAGAGAACTAGAACTTTGTTCTTTATGTAGATTGTATGTACAACATTGGCAGAGAACTTGAACTTGGTTCTGTATGTAGACTGTACGTACAACATTGGCAGAGAACTAGAACTTGGTTCTGTATGTAGATTGTACGTACAACATTGGCAGAGAACTAGAACATAGTTCTGTATGTAGATTATACGTACAACATTGGCAGAGAACTAGAACTTTGTTCTGTATGTAGATTGTAGGTACAACATTGGCAGAGAACTAGAACTTTGTTCTGTATGTAGATTGTACGTACAACATTGGCAGAGATCTAAAACTTGGTTCTGTATGTAGATTGTACGTACAACATTGGCAGAGAACTAGAACTTGGTTCTGTATGTAAACTGTACGTACAACATTGGCAGAGAACTAAAACATGGTTGTGTATGTAGATTGTACGTACAACATTGACAGAGAACTAGAACTTGGTTCTGTTTGTAGATTGTATGTACAACATTGGTAGAGAACTATAACTTGGTTCTGTATGTAAATTGTACGTACAACATTGGCAGAGAACTAGAACTTGGTTCTGTTTGTAGAATGTACGTACGACATTGGCAGAGAACTAGAACGTGGTTCTGTATGTAGATTGTACGTACAACATTGGCAGAGAACTAGAACATGGTTCTGTATGTACATTGTATGTACAACATTGGCAGAGAACTAGAACATGGTTCTGTATGTAGATTGTACGTACAACATTGGCAGAGAACTAGAACTTGGTTCTGTATGTAGATTGTACGTACAACATTGGCAGAGAACTAGAACTTGTTTCTTCATGTAGATTGTACGTACAACATTGGCAGAGAACTAGAACTTGGTTCTGTATGTAGATTGTATGTACAACATTGGTAGAGAACTAGAACTTGGTTCTGTATGTAGATTGTATGTACAACATTGGTAGAGAACTAGAACATGGTTCTGTATGTAGATTGACGTACAACATTGGCAGAAAACTAGAACATGGTTCTGTATGTAGATTGTACATACAACATTGGCAGACAACTAGAACTTGGTTCTGAATGTAGCTTGTACGTACAACATTGGCAGAGAACTAGAACTTGGTTCTGTATGTAGATTGTATGTACAACATTGGCAGAGAACTAGAACTTGGTTCTGTTTGTATATTGTATGTACAACATTGGTAGAGAACTAGAACTTGGTTCTGTATGTAGATTGTATGTACAACATTGGCAGAGAACTAGAACTTGGTTCTGTATGTAGACTGTACGTACAACATTGGCAGAGAACTAGAACTTGGTTCTGTATGTAGATTGTACATACAACATTGGCAGAGAACAAGAACATGGTTCTATATGTAAATTTACGTACAACATTGGCAGAGAACTAGAACATGGTTCTGTATGTAGACTGTACGTACAACATTGGCACAGAAGTAGAACATGGTTCTGTATGTAGATTGTACGTACAACATTGGCAGAGAACTAGAACGTGGTTCTGTATGTAGATTGTACGTACAACATTGGCAGAGAACTAGAACGTAGTTCTGTATGTAGATTGTATGTACAACATTGGCAGAGAACTAGAACATGGTTCTGTATGTAGATTGTATGTACAAGATTGGCAGAGAACTAGAACTTGGTTCTGTATGTAGATTGTAAGTACAACATTGGCAGAGAACTAGAACATAGTTCTGTATGTAGATTGTATGTAAAACATTGGCAGAGAACTAGAAATTGGTTCCGTATGTAGATTGTATGTACAACATTGGCAGAGAACTAGAACATGGTTCTGTATGTAGATTGTATGTACAACATTGGCAGATAACTAGAACTTGGTTCTGTATGTAGATTGTACGTACGACATTGGCAAAGAACTAGAACATGGTTCTGTATGTAGATTGTATGTACAACATTTGCAGAGAACTAGAACATGGTTCTGTATGTAGATTGTTTGTACAACATTTGCAGAGAACTAGAACATGGTTCTGTATGTAGATTGTTTGTACAACATTGGCAGAGAACTAGAACTTGGTTCTGTATGTAGATTGTATGTACAACATTGGCAGAGAACTAGAACATGGTTCTGTATGCAGATTGTATGTACAACATTGGCAGAGAACTAGAACTTGGTTCTGTATGTACATTGTACGTACGACTTTGGCAGAGAACTAGAACATGGTTCTGTATGTAGATTGTATGTACAACATTGGCAGAGAACTAGAACATGGTTCTGTATGTAAATTGTATGTACAACATTGGCAGAGAACTAGAACATGGTTCTGTATGTATATTGTATGTACAACATTGGCAGATAACTAGAACTTGGTTCTGTATGTAGATTGTACATACGACATTGGCAGAGAACTAGAACATGGTTCTGTATGTAGATTGTATGTACAACATTGGCAGACAACTAGAACTTGGTTCTGTATGTAGACTGTATGTATGACATTGGCAGAGAACTAGAACTAGGTTCTGTATGTAGACTGTATGTACAACATTGGCAGATAACTAGAACTTGGTTCTGTATGTAAATTGTATGTGGAACATTGGCAGAGAACTAGAACTTGGTTCTGTATGTAGATTGTACGTACAACATTGGCAGAAAACTAGAACTTGGTCCTGTATGTAGATTGTATGTACAACATTGGCAGAGAACTAGAACTTGGTTCTGTATGTAGACTGTACGTACAACATTGGCAGAGAACTAGAACTTGGTTCTGTATGTAAATTGTATGAACAACATTGGCAGAGAACTAGAACTTGGTTCTGTATGTAGATTATACGTACAACATTGGCAGAGAACTAGAACATGGTTCTGTATATAGATTGTATGTAAAACATTGGCAGAGAACTAGAACTTGGTTCTGTATGTAGATTGTACGTACGACATTGGCAGAGAACTAGAACTTGGTTCTGTATGTAGATTGTACGTACAACATTGGCAGAGAACTAGAACTTGGTTCTGTTTGTAGATTGTATGTACAACATTGGCAGAGAACTATAACTTGGTTCTGTATGTAGATTGTACGTACAACATTGGTAGAGAACTAGAACTTGGTTCTGTATGTAGATTGTACGTACAACATTGACAGAGAACTAGAGCATGGTTCTGTATGTAGATTGTACGTACAACATTGGCAGAGAACTAGAACATGGTTCTGTATGTAGACTGTACGTACAACATTGGCAGAGAAATAGAACTTAGTTCTGTATGTAGATTGTAGGTACAACATTGGCAGAGAACTACAACTTGGTTCTTTATGTAGATTGTATGTACAACATTGGTAGAGAACTAGAACTTGGTTCTGTATGTAGATTGTATGTACAACATTGGTAGAGAACTAGAACTTGGTTCTGTTTGTATATTGTATGTACAACATTGGCAGAGAACTAGAACATGGTTCTGTATGTAAATTGTATGTACAATATTGGCAGATAACTAGAACTAGGTTCTGTATGTAGACTGTACGTACAACATTGGCAGAGAACTAGAACTTGGTTCTGTATATAGATTGTACGTACAACATTGGCAGTGAACTAGAACTTGGTTCTGTATGTAAATTGTATGTACAACATTGGCAGATAACTAGAACTAGGTTCTGTATGTAGACTGTACGTACAACATTGGCAGAGAACTAGAACTTGGTTCTGTATGTAGATTGTACGTACAACATTGGCAGTGAACTAGAACTTGGTTCTGTATGTAAATTGTATGTACAACATTGGCAGAGAATTAGAACATGGTTCTGTATAAAGACTGTACATACAACATTGGCACAGAAGTAGAACTTGGTTCTGTATGTAATATGTATGTACAACATTGGCACAGAAGTAGAACTTGGTTCTGTATGTAGATTGTATGTACAACATTGGCAGAGAACTAGAACTTGGTTCTGTATGTAGATTGTATGTACAACATTGTCAGAGAACTAGAACTTGGTTCTGTATGTAGATTGTACGTACAACATTGGCAGAGAACTAGAACTTGGTTCTGTATGTAAATTGTACGTACAACATTGGCAGAGAACTAGAATATGGTTCTGTATGTAGATTGTATGTACAACATTGGCAGAGAACTAGAACTTTGTTCTGTATGTAGATTGTACGTACAACATTGGCAGAGATCTAAAACTTGGTTCTGTATGTAGATTGTACGTACAACATTGGCAGAGAACTAGAACTTGGTTCTGTATGTAAACTGTATATACAACATTGGCAGAGAACTAAAACATGGTTCTGTATGTAGATTGTATATACAACATTGGCAGAGAACTAGAACATGGTCCTGTATGTAGAATGTATGTACAACATTGGCACTGTATGTAGACTGTACGTACAACATTGGCAGAGAACTAGAACTTGGTTCTGTATATAAATTGTACGTACAACATTGGCAGAGAACTAGAACTTGGTTCTGTATGAAGATTGTACGTACAACACTGGCAGAGAACTAGAACTTTGTTCTGTATGTAGATTGTACGTACAACATTGGCAGAGAACTAGAACTTCGTTCTGTATGTAGATTGTACTTACAATATTGGCAGAGAACTAGAACTTGGTTCTGTATGTAGACTGTACATACAACATTGGCAGAGAACTAGAACTTGGTTCTGTATGTAGACTGTATGTACAACATTGGCAGAGAACTAAAACATGGTTCTGTATGTAGATTGTATGTACAACATTGGCAGAGAACTAGAACATTGTCCTGTATGTAGATTGTACATACAACATTGGCACTGTATGTAGACTGTACGTACAACATTGGCAGAGAACTAGAACTTGGTTTTGTATGTAGATTGTACGTACAACATTGGCAGAGAACTAGAACTTGGTTTTGTATGTAGATTGTACGTACAACATTGTCAGAGAACTAGAACTTGGTTTTGTATGTAGATTGTACGTACAACATTGGCAGAGAACTAGAACTTGGTTCTGTATGTAGATTGTATGTACAACATTGGAAGCAAACTAGATCTTGGTTCTGTATGTAGACTGTACGTATAATATTGGCAGAGAACTAGAACTTTGTTCTGTATGTAGATTGTACGTACAACATTGGCAGAGAACTAGAACATGGTTCTGTATGTATATTGTATGTACAACATTGGCAGATAACTAGAACTTTGTTCTGTATGTAGATTGTATGTACAACATTGGCAGAGAACTAGAACTTGGTTCTGTATGTAGACTGTATGTACAACATTGGCAGATAACTAGAACTTGGTTCTGTATGTAGATTGTATGTACAACATTGGCAGAGAACTAGAACTTGGTTCTGTATGTAGATTGTATGTACAACATTGGCAGAGAACTAGAACTTGGTTATGTATGTAGACTGTATGTACAACATTGGCAGAGAACTAGAACTTGGTTCTGTATGTAGATTGTACGTACAACATTGGCAGAGAACTAGAACTTGGTTCTGTATGTAAGTTGTTCATACATCATTGGCAGAGAACTAGAACGTGGTTCTGTATGTAGATTGTATGTACAACATTGGCAGAGAACTAGTACTTGGTTCTGTATGTAGATTGTACGTACAACATTGGCAGAGAACTAGAACTTGGTTCTGTATGTAGATTTTATGTACAACATTGGCAGAGAACTAGAACATGGTTCTGTATGTAAATTGTATGTACAACATTGGCAGAGAACTAGAACATGGTTCTGTATGTAGATTGTATGTACAACATTGGCAGATAACTAGAACTTGGTTTTGTATGAAGATTGTATGTACAACATTGGCAGAGAACTAGAACATGGTTCTGTATGTAGATTGTATGTAAAACATTGGCAGAGAACTAGAACTTGGTTCCGTATGTAGATTGTATGTACAACATTGGCAGAGAACTAAAACATGGTTCTGTATGTAGATTGTATGTACAACATTGGCAGATAACTAGAACTTGGTTCTGTATGTAGATTGTACGTACGACATTGGCAGAGAACTAGAACATGGTTCTGTATGTAGATTGTATGTACAACATTGGCAGAGAACTATACCATGGTTCTGTATGTAGATTGTATGTACAACATTTGCAGAGAACTAGAACATGGTTCTGTATGTAGATTGTTTGTACAACATTGGCAGAGAACTAGAACTTGGTTCTGTATGTAGATTGTATGTACAACATTGGCAGAGAACTAGAACTTGGTTCTGTATGTAGATTGTATGTACAACATTGGCAGAGAACTAGAACTTGGTTCTGTATGTAGATTGTACGTACGACTTTGGCAGAGAACTAGAACATTGTTCTGTATGTAGATTGTACGTACAACATGGGCAGAGAACTATAACTTGGTTCTGCATGTAGACTGTACGTACAGCATTGGCAGAGAACTAGGACTAGGTTCTGTATGTAGATTGTACGTACAACATTGGTAGAGAACTAGAACGTGGTTCTGTATGTAGATTGTACGTACAACATTGGCAGAGAACTAGGACTTGGTTCTGCATGTAGATTGTACGTACAACATTGGTAGAGAACTAGAACTTTGTTCTGTATGTAGATTGTACGTACAACATTGGCAGAGACTTGGAACTTGGTTCTGTATGTAGATTGTACATACAACATTTACAGAGAACTAGAACATGGTTCTGTATGTAGATTGTATGTACAAAATTGGCAGAGAACTAGAACTTGGTTCTGCATGTAGATTGTATGTACAACATTGGCACGAACTAGAACATGGTTCTGTATGTAGATTGTATGTACAACATTGGCAGAGAACTAGAACATGGTTCTGTATGTAGATTGTATGTACAACATTGGTAGAGAACTAGAACTTGGTTCTGTATGTAGATTGTATGTACAACATTGGCAGAAAACTAGAACTAGGTTCTGTATGTAGATTGTATGTACAACATTGGCAGAGAACTACATCTTGGTTCTGTATGTAGATTGTACGTACTACATTGGCAGAGAACTAGAACTTGGTTCTGTATGTAGATTGTATGTACAACATTGGCAGAGAACTAGAACTTGATTCTGTATGTAGATTGTACGTACAACATTGGCAGAGAACTAGAACTTGGTTCTATATGTAGATTGTACGTACGACATTGGCAGAGAACTAGAACTTGGTCCTGTATGTAGATTGTACGTACAACATTGGCAGAGAACTAGAACTTGGTTCTGTTTGTATATTGTATGTACAACATTGGTAGAGAACTAGAACATGGTTCTGTATGTAGATTGTATGTACAACATTGGCAGAGAACTAGAACATGGTTCTGTATGTAAATTGTATGTACAACATTGGCAGATAACTAGAACTAGGTTCTGTATGTAGACTGTACATACAACATTGGCAGAGAACTAGAACTTGGTTCTGTATGTAGATTGTACGTACAACATTGGCAGTGAACTAGAACATGGTTCTGTATGTAAATTGTATGTACAACATTGGCAGATAACTAGAACTAGGTTCTGTATGTAGACTGTACATACAACATTGGCAGAGAACTAGAACTTGGTTCTGTATGTAGATTGTACGTACAACATTGGCAGTGATCTAGAACTTGGTTCTGTATGTAAATTGTATGTACAACATTGGCAGAGAATTAGAACATGGTTCTGTATAAAGACTGTACATACAACATTGGCACAGAAGTAGAACTTGGTTCTGTATGTAGAATGTATGTACAACATTGGCACAGAACTAGAACTTGGTTCTGTATGTAGATTGTATGTACAACATTGGCAGAGAACTAGAACTTGGTTCTGTATGTAGATTGTATGTACAACATTGTCAGAGAACTAGAACTTGGTTCTGTATGTAGATTGTACGTACAACATTGGCAGAGAACTAGAACTTGGTTCTGTATGTAAATTGTATGTACAACATTGGCAGAGAACTAGAATATGGTTCTGTATGTAGATTGTAGGTACAACATTGGCAGAGAACTAGAACTTTGTTCTGTATGTAGATTGTACGTACAACATTGGCAGAGATCTAAAACTTGGTTCTGTATGTAGATTGTACGTACAACATTGGCAGAGAACTAGAACTTGGTTCTGTATGTAAACTGTACGTACAACATTGGCAGAGAACTAAAACATGGTTCTGTATGTAGATTGTATGTACAACATTGGCAGAGAACTAGAACATGGTCCTGTATGTAGAATGTATGTACAACATTGGCACTGTATGTAGACTGTACGTACAACATTGGCAGAGAACTAGAACTTGGTTCTGTATATAAATTGTACGTACAACATTGGCAGAGAACTAGAACTTGGTTCTGTATGTAGATTGTACGTACAACACTGGCAGAGAACTAGAACTTTGTTCTGTATGTAGATTGTACGTACAACATTGGCAGAGAACTAGAACTTCGTTCTGTATGTAGATTGTACGTACAATATTGGCAGAGAACTAGAACTTGGTTCTGTATGTAGACTGTACATACAACATTGGCAGAGAACTAGAACTTGGTTCTGTAGGTAGACTGTATGTACAACATTGGCAGAGAACTAAAACATGGTTCTGTATGTAGATTGTATGTACAACATTGGCAGAGAACTAGAACATTGTCCTGTATGTAGATTGTACATACAACATTGGCACTGTATGTAGACTGTACGTACAACATTGGCACAGAACTAGAACTTGGTTTTGTATGTAGATTGTACGTACAACATTGGCAGAGAACTAGAACTTGGTTTTGTATGTAGATTGTACGTACAACATTGGCAGAGAACTAGAACTTGGTTTTGTATGTAGATTGTACGTACAACATTGGCAGAGAACTAGAACTTGGTTCTGTATGTAGATTGTATGTACAACATTGGCAGCAAACTAGATCTTGGTTCTGTATGTAGACTGTACGTATAACATTGGCAGAGAACTAGAACTTTGTTCTGTATGTAGATTGTACGTACAACATTGGCAGAGAACTAGAACATGGTTCTGTATGTATATTGTATGTACAACATTGGCAGATAACTAGAACTTTGTTCTGTATGTAGATTGTATGTACAACATTGGCAGAGAACTAGAACTTGGTTCTGTATGTAGACTGTATGTACAACATTGGCAGATAACTAGAACTTGGTTCTGTATGTAGATTGTACGTACAACATTGGCAGAGAACTAGAACTTGGTTCTGTATGTAGATTGTATGTACAACATTGGCAGAGAAATAGAACTTGGTTCTGTATGTAGACTGTATGTACAACATTGGCAGAGAACTAGAACTTGGTTCTGTATGTAGACTGTATGTACAACATTGGCAGAGAACTAGAACTTGGTTCTGTATGTAGATTGTACGTACAACATTGGCAGAGAACTAGAACTTGGTTCTGTATGTAAGTTGTTCATACAACATTGGCAGAGAACTAGAACGTGGTTCTGTATGTAGATTGTATGTACAACATTGGCAGAGAACTAGTACTTGGTTCTGTATGTAGATTGTACGTACAACATTGGCAGAGAACTAGAACTTGGTTCTGTATGTAGATTTTATGTACAACATTGGCAGAGAACTAGAACATGGTTCTGTATGTAAATTGTATGTACAACATTGGCAGAGAATTAGAACATGGTTCTGTATGTAGATTGTATGTACAACATTGGCAGAGAACTAGAACTTGGTTCTGTATGTAGATTGTATGTACAACATTGGCAGAGAACTAGAACTTGGTTCTGTATGTAGATTGTATGTAAAACATTGGCAGAGAACTAGAACTTGGTTCCGTATGTAGATTGTATGTACAACATTGGCAGAGAACTAAAACATGGTTCTGTATGTAGATTGTATGTACAACATTGGCAGATAACTAGAACTTGGTTCTGTATGTAGATTGTACGTACGACATTGGCAGAGAACTAGAACATGGTTCTGTATGTAGATTGTATGTACAACATTGGCAGAGAACTATACCATGGTTCTGTATGTAGATTGTATGTACAACATTAGCAGAGAACTAGAACATGGTTCTGTATGTAGATTGTTTGTACAACATTGGCAGAGAACTAGAACTTGGTTCTGTATGTAGATTGTATGTACAACATTGGCAGAGAACTAGAACTTGGTTCTGTATGTAGATTGTATGTACAACATTGGCAGAGAACTAGAACTTGGTTCTGTATGTAGATTGTACGTACGACTTTGGCAGATAACTAGAACATTGTTCTGTATGTAGATTGTACGTACAACATTGGCAGAGAACTATAACTTGGTTCTGCATGTAGACTGTACGTACAGCATTGGCAGAGAACTAGGACTAGGTTCTGTATGTAGATTGTACGTACAACATTGGCAGAGAACTAGGACTTGGTTCTGCATGTAGATTGTACGTACAACATTGGTAGAGAACTAGAACTTTGTTCTGTATGTAGATTGTACGTACAACATTGGCAGAGACTTGGAACTTGGTTCTGTATGTAGATTGTACATACAACATTGACAGAGAACTAGAACATGGTTCTGTATGTAGATTGTATGTACAAAATTGGCAGAGAACTAGAACTTGGTTCTGCATGTAGATTGTATGTACAACATTGGCAGAGAACTAGAACATGGTTCTGTATGTAGATTGTATGTACAACATTGGCAGAGAACTAGAACATGGTTCTGTATGTAGATTGTATGTACAACATTGGTAGAGAACTAGAACTTGGTTCTGTATGTAGATTGTATGTACAACATTGGCAGAAAACTAGAACTAGGTTCTGTATGTAGATTGTATGTACAACATTGGCAGAGAACTACATCTTGGTTCTGTATGTAGATTGTACGTACTACATTGGCAGAGAACTAGAACTTGGTTCTGTATGTAGATTGTATGTACAACATTGGCAGAGAACTAGAACTTGATTCTGTATGTAGATTGTACGTACAACATTGGCAGAGAACTAGAACTTGGTCCTGTATGTAGATTGTACGTACAACATTGGCAGAGAACTAGAACTTGGTTCTGTATGTAGATTGTATGTACACCATTGGTAGAGAACTATAACTTGGTTCTGTATGTAGATTGTACGTACGACATTGGCAGAGAACTAGAACTTGGTTCTGTTTGTAGAATGTACGTACGACATTGGCAGAGAACTAGAACGTGGTTCTGTATGTAGATTGTACGTACAAAATTGGCAGAGAACTAGAACATTGTTCTGTATGTACATTGTATGTACAACATTGGCAGAGAACTAGAACATGGTTCTGTATGTAGATTGTACGTACAACATTGGCAGAGAACTAGAACTTGGTTCTGTATGTAGATTGTACGTACAACATTGGCAGAGAACTAGAACTTGTTTCTTCATGTAGATTGTATGTACAACATTGGCAGAGAACTAGAACTTGGTTCTGTATGTAGATTGTATGTACAACATTGGTAGAGAACTAGAACTTGGTTCTGTATGTAGATTGTACGTACAACATTGGCAGAGAACTAGAACATGGTTCTGTATGTAAATTGTATGTACAACATTGGCAGATAACTAGAACTAGTTTCTGTATGTAGATTGTACGTACAACATTGGCAGAGAATTAGAACATGGTTCTGTATGTAAATTGTATGTACAACATTGGCAAATAACTAGAACTAGGTTCTGTATTTAGACTGTACGTACAACATTGGCAGAGAACTAGAACTTGGTTCTGTATGTAGATTGTATGTACAACATTGGTAGAGAACTAGAACGTGGTTCTGTATGTAGATTGACGTACAACATTGGCAGAGAACTAGAACATGGTTCTGTATGTAGATTGTACATACAACATTGGCAGAGAACTAGAACTTGGTTCTGTATGTAGCTTGTACGTACAACATTGGCAGAGAACTAGAACTTGGTTCTGTATGTAGATTGTATGTACAACATTGGCAGAGAACTAGAACTTGGTTCTGTTTGTATATTGTATGTACAACATTGGTAGAGAACTAGAACTTGGTTCTGTATGTAGATTGTATGTACAACATTGGCAGAGAACTAGAACTTGGTTCTGTATGTAGACTGTACGTACAACATTGGCAGAGAACTAGAACTTGGTTCTGTATGTAGATTGTACATACAACATTGGCAGAGAACAAGAACATGGTTCTGTATGTAAATTTACGTACAACATTGGCAGAGAACTAGAACATGGTTCTGTATGTAGACTGTACGTACAACATTGGCACAGAAGTAGAACATGGTTCTGTATGTAGATTGTACGTACGACATTGGCAGAGAACTAGAACGTGGTTCTGTATGTATATTGTACATACAACATTGGCAGAGAACTAGAACTTGGTTCTGTATGTAGATTGTACATACAACATTGGCAGAGAACTAGAACGTAGTTCTGTATGTAGATTGTATGTACAAGATTGGCAGAGAACTAGAACATGGTTCTGTATGTAGATTGTATGTACAACATTGGCAGAGAACTAGAACATGGTTCTGTATGTAGATTGTATGTACAACATTGGCAGATAACTAGAACTTGGTTCTGTATGTAGATTGTACGTACGACTTTGGCAGAGAACTAGAACATGGTTCTGTATGTAGATTGTATGTACAACATTGGCAGAAAACTAGAACATGGTTCTGTATGTAAATTGTATGTACAACATTGGCAGAGAACTAGAACATGGTTCTGTATGTAAATTGTATGTACAACATTGGCAGATAACTAGAACTTGGTTCTGTATGTAGATTGTACATACGACATTGGCAGAGAACTAGAACATGGTTCTGTATGTAGATTGTATGTACAACATTGGCAGACAACTAGAACTTGGTTCTGTATGTAGACTGTATGTATGACATTGGCAGAGAACTAGAACTAGGTTCTGTATGTAGACTGTATGTACAACATTGGCAGAGAACTAGAACTTGGTTCTGTATGTAAATTGTATGTAGAACATTGGCAGAGAACTAGAACTTGGTTCTGTATGTAGATTGTACGTACAACATTGGCAGATAACTAGAACTTGGTCCTGTATGTAGATTGTATGTACAACATTGGCAGAGAACTAGAACTTGGTTCTGTATGTAGACTGTACGTACAACATTGGCAGAGAACTAGAACTTGGTTCTGTATGTAAATTGTATGTACAACATTGGCAGAGAACTAGAACTTGGTTCTGTATGTAGATTATACGTACAACATTGGCAGAGAACTAGAACATGGTTCTGTATATAGATTGTATGTACAACATTGGCAGAGAACTAGAACTTGGTTCTGTATGTAGATTGTACGTACGACATTGGCAGAGAACTAGAACTTGGTTCTGTATGTAGATTGTACGTACAACATTGGCAGAGAACTAGAACTTGGTTCTGTTTGTAGATTGTATGTACAACATTGGCAGAGAACTATAACTTGGTTCTGTATGTAGATTGTACGTACAACATTGGTAGAGAACTAGAACTTGGTTCTGTATGTAGATTGTACGTACAACATTGACAGAGAACTAGAGCATGGTTCTGTATGTAGATTGTACGTACAACATTGGCAGAGAACTAGAACATGGTTCTGTATGTAGACTGTACGTACAACATTGGCAGAGAAATAGAACTTGGTTCTGTATTTAGATTGTAGGTACAACATTGGCAGAGAACTACAACTTGGTTCTTTATGTAGATTGTATGTACAACATTGGTAGAGAACTAGAACTTTGTTCTGTATGTAGATTGTATGTACAACATTGGTAGAGAACTAGAACTTGGTTCTGTTTGTATATTGTATGTACAACACTGGTAGAGAACTAGAACTTGGTTCTGTATGTAGATTGTATGTACAACATTGGCAGAGAACTAGAACATGGTTCTGTATGTAAATTGTATGTACAACATTGGCAGATAACTAGAACTTGGTTCTGTATGTAGACTGTACGTACAACATTGGCTGAGAACTAGAACTTGGTTCTGTATGTAGATTGTACGTACAACATTGGCAGTGAACTAGAACTTGGTTCTGTATGTAAATTGTATGTACAACATTGGCAGAGAATTAGAACATGGTTCTGTATAAAGACTGTACATACAACATTGGCACAGAAGTAGAACTTGGTTCTGTATGTAGAATGTATGTACAACATTGGCACAGAAGTAGAACTTGGTTCTGTATGTAGATTGTATGTACAACATTGGCAGAGAACTAGAACTTGGTTCTGTATGTAGATTGTATGTACAACATTGTCAGAGAACTAGAACTTGGTTCTGTATGTAGATTGTATGTACAACATTGGCAGAGAACTAGAACTTGGTTCTGTATGTAAATTGTACGTACAACATTGGCAGAGAACTAGAATATGGTTCTGTATGTAGACTGTACGTACAACATTGACAGAGAACTAGAACTTGGTTCTGTATGTAGATTGTATGTACAACATTGGCAGAGAACTAGAACTTGGTTCTGTATGTAGATTGTATGTACAACATTGGCAGAGAACTAGAACTTGGTTCTGTATGTAAATTGTTTGTACAACATTGGCAGATAACTAGAACATGGTTCTGTATGTAAACTGTACGTACAACATTGGCAGATAACTAGAACTTGGTTCTGTATGTAGATTGTACGTACAACATTGGCAGAGAACTAGAACTTGGTTCTGTATGTAGATTGTATGTACAACATTGGCAGAGAACTAGAACTTGGTTCTGTATGTAGATTGCACATACAACATTGGCAGTGAACTAGAACTTGGTTCTGTAGATAGATTGTATGTACACATTGGCAGAGAACTAGAACTTGGTTCTGTATGTAAATTGTACATACAACATTGGCAGAGAACTAGAACTTAGTCCTGTATGTAGACTGTATGTACAACATTGGCAGAGAACTAGAACTTGGTTCTGTATGTAGATTATATGTACAACATTGGCAGAGAGCTAGAACTTGGTTCTGTATGTAGATTGTATGTACAACATTGGCAGAGAACTAGAACATGGTTCTGTATGTAGATTGTACGTACAACATTGGCAGAGAACTAGAACATGGTTCTGTATGTAGATTGTACGTTCAACATTGGCAGAGAACTAGAACTTGGTTCTGTATGTAAATTGTACGTACAACATTGGAAGAGAACTAGAACATGGTTCTGTATGTAGATTGTACGTACAACATTGGCAGAGAACTAGAACTTGGTTCTGTATGTAGATTGTACGTACAACATTGGCAGAGAACTAGAACTTGGTTCTGTATGTAGATTGTATGTACAACATTGGCAGATAACTAGAACTTGGTTCTGTATGTAGATTGTATGTACAACATTGGCAGAGAACTAGAACTTGGTTCTGTATGTAGATTGTACGTATAACATTGGCAGAGAACTAGAACTTGGTTCTGTATGTAAATTGTACATACAACATTGGCAGAGAACTAGAACATGGTTCTGTTTGTAGATTGTACGTACAACATTGGCAGAGAGCTAGAACGTGGTTCTGTATGTAGATTGTATGTACAACATTGGCAGACAACTAGAACTTGGTTCTGTATGTAAATTGTACATACAACAATGGCAGAGAACTAGAACTTGGTTCTGTATGTTTTATCTCATGGCACTCTTTCATTTAAATTTTTTCTTCTTTTATTTTTGTATAAGGCCATTATAAATTAATTGCTACATTATCATCCAAATTTTTCCTTAAAAACAGGGGGGGCGGGGGGATTTTATTTTTTATTTTTATTTTATTTTTTTATTAAAATAAAAGTGTCGGGCAGCATGAAAAGTAGGGGGCTGGGCGGGGATGATAATCTAGCAATTAATTTATTATGGCTTAAGCTACAGCTTTTCTTTCATGTAGCTCCTCTAAGTTCCCTCAAAACATGGCCATTATTTTCCCTAAGGACACAGAAATATAATATCTGGTGATAACTACTGATAACAAGAGTGTCATTTAAACATTCACCTTATGTTGGAGAAGCTATGACTGCCTACTGTAACTTACATACTGTGATACGGTTATTGTGAAGGTGGCTTCAGAGAAACTGCTGTAATGCTTTGCATGTATATCACATGTTATTAGACTTTTATATATGGGTTTGTAAGCCCCTGACTGTGATAACCTGACAGCTTTGACTTGTGGGTAATTGTCACTCCCTTGGACTGTTACACCAGTTACCCATCTACCAACCTCTCCATTACACATGTTACTAAATACGATACCATCTCATTATAAGTTGTTTGATATAAAACAAAACACAATATAATGCGTTTTCTATGGTTCCAAAATTCTAATATTGCTATTCCAAATATCAATCTTTCAAGTCATTCAATGATTACAGCTTCCGTCCAGAACAATTTCCCTTACTTACAACAAATTTAAAAAATAATGTGACCTCTTCTGTAACACTTGTGGATCTTTTACCTTTTTAAAAGACATTTCTCTACAGGAATCTAGTTTGACAAGAAAACCAGCACATACTCAACCATTTTGACTTTGACCACTTCCACGTGCACTGTTTCTTTACCATGCCATTGACCTCTGACTATTTTCTTTTATCACATTAGTATTCTGGGTAGTGGTAACACACTGCTGGCAGTGAATATGAGGTGGAAATTGATTATAAGCTCATTTTGTGGTGATAAGAGATGAAATTTAGTGTAAAGATGTGCTATATTTATAAACATGTGTAACAATGTACAGCAGAACGTCTATGGCTCGTATCCAACGGGACTGGACAAAATAATTTGAGTTAACGGTTGTTTGCGCCAAGTATTGTTCAATATACCATACATGCATATACATCTAAATAGGAATTCAGCCTGGACCAGATAAGTTGTTCGAGCTATATGTGATGTTCCAGCCATCTGTGTTAGAGCCAATGAAGTTTTACTGTGCTATACTATACCAACAGAAAAGAATATTCATGATGGGAAGACCAAATTGTTGACAATTTATGGCCATAACACCAAGAACAGATATCCCATAACAGCAATTACACAGACTACACTTTCTTATCAAATAAAAATAATTTAAAAAGACTTTTTTAGGGGATAAAGACTGTGGGTATCATTTAAAAACTGATTATAATTACAACTGGACAAGATTTAGTAGTAAAATCATTTAAGGGCAGTAACACTGATAATGTTAATTGATTAAATACCATGATAATATGTGCATTTACACTTTATACCGATACAACACTATACCAAGTTTCACCACAATCTGTTGAGATATGTAAGAGGAGAAGTCCCGGCATCAAAGTGTGACTGACATCAGAACCATAAACGTGATCTATCAAAACTGTTTAGTATTCTTTATTTTTTTTTAAATTTATTTTTTTTTTTGAAAATCTTAATATTGAAATAGTAACATTAATATTATTTTGCACATCACACATCATGATGGGGTAGTGGATAAAGTGTCGACCATTCCAGGCTTGATCCAACAGTCTCCCAAATATTACACCAAGCCAGAACACTTACTCTTCCACTCAAGTTAAAATCAACAAGTTTAAATGAAGAGCTGTATTTGAAAGTGCTAATGTGAAACTTGGCAGTGGACTGATTGTAAACTAATCATAAATTGTTTTTGTATAGGACCAGACATAATGTTTACCTCATCAGCATTCAGCTGTGGTAGGTTGGGAATGTACAGATTGGCTGTTACCTACCGCGAGGGCATGCATGGGGCGGTGGTTATCTGGGCGAACATATCACATAGTCTGGCACACTGTCCTCCTGTTCATGGTTGTTATGGAAACCAGCACCCCAGTGATTAGGGGTTACCAATAACTGTTTAATCCTCTGAAATTAAGTTGTTTCATTTTTAAATATACATTTATGTACACAAATAAAACTATGAAATTTAAAGACATCTATATTATATATTTAGACAAATAACTCTTCAAACTTCAATTCAAGGTTTTATAACAAGAGATACTGCAGAATCAAATGACCCACCTATATCACAAAGTTATCAATAGGACAAACAGTAAGAAAGCAACATAACATACCATAAAATTCAACCTTTTTTAGGCAAAGCTAATTATTTGATGAGATCAAGGTCATCAGGAAAAAAAGTTTTTAGTAGTTCAACTGATAACACAGCTACTAACAGAGTTTGTTGACATAAAAAAAAACAACATTTTAGTGGGTCTTTAATATGGAAATTGAATCCCTTTCACTATTAATGGAAAAAATCTTATTTGGTATGCTTCATATTTCAAGTTGAAATTTACAACTTTAACCTTTCTTGGGTCTATGAGATCATCAGCTGACTACATCAGAATTTAATTGACCCAATGTTGCTTCTGTGAGAATTATAACATTAAGTTAACATATAAGTTGTTTAAAGAAGAAAAATGTACCAGAGAACACAGGATGATCATCTGTGAGCCTTCAGCTCAGATAAGCTTAAAAACTAAGCTTGTTACGGCAACACTCACCTCTCTAAGATCACCATATCGGCAAAATATTGCATACAATGCATGGACTGGTATACAGACCAGCGGTAACACTGATAAACACCAGCCCAGAATCTCTGACCAGTCTGGATACGAGACATCTCTGTAGTTGAGACGTGTTGGAAACAAAATGGTACACGACGTCAGACCCTAGATAATAAATGGTAAAGTACATACAATGGCAGTGTGAATTGTGGCTTCTACTACTATTTGATATTGCTTTTATTGTTTACCTTCCCTCATCCATTGGACTCATCAATATTTATATCACTGACATAAAATATGGCATCATTTATTTGCAGCATAGCGCATAACTGTGAATATTTGCTCATGTCATAATTTTGAATTATATGTAATATTATATTGTTATATAATTTTCATTGGCATGTAAATGATTAATTTTCATTGGCATGTAAATGATTAAATACTTTTCTGTTTATGTGTCATCTGTGTGGGCTAGAGGTCCTGTTCCACATATTCAAATACATACTTTATACTTAAAAACTTAAATCAAAGAAAAGCATCCAGGTGATCATGATTATAGGCTGACTCTAGAAAAAAATGCATTTGCTTTAATTGACACTGATTGAAGAATTTTAAAGCAACCAATCAAAATTAAGTTGTTATGTTTATAAGTAAAATAGAAGAAAATGTTGATGAAATAGGAACTGGACTCGCTTATAAAGAATTGAAATGATGTCATATTGATATAACAATTGATATACTGCAACTATTTGTGAAAGAAGGCTTTTTAACCAGTTTGATGTTAACATTCATTTTGTATTATTTATGATTGAACTAATTCAGTCTTCTGTTTCACTAACATTTTACTTAAATACTTTAAAACTTAACTAAGTTTTGACTGGTTATTTATCTATTTTATTATGAATATCAAAGAAACCATGTGCAGTTTTACTGGAACCAGTCTAAATTCATGGTCACCTGGCTGCTTTTCTTAGATTTAAATTTTTAAGTATTTAAGTAAATGTTGTTGAAACAGGAGCCAGGCTTTTTATTGACATGATTTATAGTGTTTACATGTGATTTTTTTTTATAACTATTACAATCATTAAACAACCTGCACTGATATGGTTCAGGGAACCAGACTAAGAATTATAACTCTTGTTTACTTATCAACTGACAAGTAGGCTAAGAAAAGAAGAGTTGTCTTTCTTGAGAGAAGTCTGTTGTTGCAAAAATATGTTACTTTCCACCAAGTTCTTAAATGAAATTTGGCTCAGGAAAGATAAACCAGAATTATATGAAAATAACTGTTTATTCTGATATTTTTTAAAATAAGATCATTTTTTTACATATTCTTTCCAGAACAATAAAAGTTAGACTACCCAGTGCTGTGTTCAGCACCATTAAATTTAATGCCTGGTTCCCTAAAATTATTATGTACTGCATGCTAATATGAGGTTTAGCCAGTATCCAGGAAAATATATTAACTAACGCTAACAAATGTTACACCAAGCAAACTGAAAGCTGTCCTAGTGTTTGTCAAAATTACTGTTGATTTGAGAGAAATAATTTATACACATACATGAATTACAATACAATGACAAGATGAAAGTGTTAGTGTCCCCCGAGCCCTCTATGTTTTTTGTAGCATGTTGAGATACAATTCACATGTTCATGAAATGTAAACACTTGCATGACATCACACTATTCTCAGAAGACGGTAAACGAACAAATTTTTTTAGAAAAAGTATAAAATCTCAGTAGTATGCAAACCAGATATGGGTGGGATCGATGGATGCTTCCAACACAAGTGCTAGATTGAGTAGTAGCTACATTGTTTGTAAAGGGAAAGGAAGTGTAAAGGGAAGATAATTTTTGGAATAAAATTCAGTACTTCCACACATTGACCTCTATCCATGTTCCAAATTTCATTGAATTCCCTTCAACACTCTTGAAGATCAAAACAAGGATTTGGTAATGGACAGCAGAGTCAAAGGGCCGCAACTCTGTGAAAAAAATTAAACCAAAACTTAAAGAAAATATGCACATCTCCACTTGGTAATAATATAACCTAACAAGTTTCACAAAATTTCAATTAAAGGCTGTAAGAGAAATAGCCCAGATGCACGGCGGCTTCCACAAAGTTTTTCGGGAAACATAATTATAAAATCCATCAAGGGTATATGAAGTAAAACATGAAATATCTCAACCTGGCACCCATCAATGGTTCTTACACTGCCATATAACGTATGCAATAATACAATTACCAAAAGTATAAAAGGGGAGATAATTTTCCAGTTCCAAACCCACCAGGGGGAATCCTTGTTTCCAGTCATGTCTTCGATGTTATGAGTGAATTTACGTGAGCCATATATGTACATAAGCAGGCAGCATTCTGTGAGGACGACAATGTACTGCAGAAGCCGTGGGATGTAACGATTCATGTAGTAGGAGGCGTATAGTCCACCCTGAATATACGAGACAATTAATAGAAATAATAATAATAATCAAACTTTATTTAACAAGAGAAATCATAACACAATATTTCACAGAAAAGTGAATTTAAATATCAATAGTTCAAACTGAACTAAAAGATACAAGATCAGCATCTGTAATGGTGAATGCAGAACATAACAGCATATTTAAGACAGATGGAAGATGTTTTCATATAGAATATAAATTATTTTTGTTCTTGGAAACATTGGAAGTCTTAGAATACTTTTAAAGAAATGTTTTGAAGGAGAAGAAGGAGACTGCTAAAATAAAATAAATGTTGACAATATATGGAGTGTATGGTGGAGCATCTAACCGGAACATTATGGTCTTTGGTTGATCTCCAACCATGGCCATGTTTGGAATTTTTATTTTTTGTTCATGATTTCTGACCATTTTTGTTTAAAATGACTATACAAAATCAAAATTTGCTACCTACCTACCTAAGAGCACAGCGAACAAACCTTTTTTAAGGATGGACTAATGTTTTCTGGGTAGCAAATAAAGATCGAAATGTCTTGCTCAAGGACACAATGCGTCACTATCTGGTCTGGTGTGCAGGATAGCAAAGTTTTCATCCTTAATTACTTTAAGTTAGATGCTCAACATCATATTAAGTACTTAATACAAATTTTACCACATTCATGTAGTTCACTGTTCCAGATTAATTTAAATCTACATTAAATATTTATAATTAGCTCTCATGAATGCAACAAAAAACATTCATCATCAGTATAAACTATTTACACTGGTACAGATAGAAGGAAAATCAATAAAGAAAACAAGGACATTTATAGAATTTTAGGTCTTTTACTAAACTTGTAAAGCCTGAAAGGCATATAATGGCTGGTAAAATAATGCAAACAGAGAACTGTGATATGTTAATAGTTATCCCTAGTCTCAACTGTATTGCATCAAATTGCCGACACAGTTAATATGCAATCATGGTTATATTTGTAAAGGGGTATCCTCAAAACTCTTTAAAAAATTAAATTAAGAGAATATGACTGTGTATGCCGGTGATTATCCTCAAATATTATTTTTTGAATGAGGTTTAACTGACAATTTCAACACATTTGAGGTCATATATGGGATATTCAATCTTAACTGATGGAGGAAAACCTCAGAAGAACCACCACAAGTAACTGGGAAACTTTCTCACATATAGTATTTGGAGCACATGACACGAACATATGACCTTAGCTGTGAGACCACGGAGGACCCTCTCCTCAAGTTTCAATCAAATTCTGTTTTTATTATAACTGTACTGACTAGGAGCTACACAATGAAGACCCAATGTAGTTGTTAGCAGGTCAATCAATGTCTTCATTGTTTGTAAATTCTATCTCAGACTTGAACAACAAGTACAGACTAAAAACTCCAGTACTTCCATCAACAAACTTACTTTCATTGTAAAAACCATTCCAATAAAAAATAGCAGCAGACACACGAGTAGCTGAATTAACCAGCGCCGAGACTGAGAACATTTGTACCCAGCATCCTTCAGGACGTCCGTCAGTGCACCAACAATGTTCTGTATGTACACCATGAGGGTGTCCAGACCCACAGCTATAATGACGGAGAAGTAAACGAGGCTCAACGCTGACGAGTTCGACATCTTGGTGAGGATGTAGGGATATAGAGAAAATCCGAGATCGTATTCTGAAATAAAGTCTTCGTCAACAGCAGTAGTAAAACCTCATATCTCATCATTAGATAATCCCACTATGAGGAAACAGTAACACCAAGTACAGTAGAAGTGGTTACAAGCTGTATGTGATGTTCCAACCATCCGTGTTCAAGCCAATAAAGTTCTACTGTAGTTGATCACTGATAGACATGTGAAGATACAATATAAAGTTTCAAGTGAATAAAGTATTGTTGTGCAATTATACCAAGTCTTCTACAAGTTGACAACATTGTATTGAGTGTGTTCTAATGTTTACAGAATGATGCAGTATTTCGAAAATACACAGCTCACTGATGCCCAAGTCTTGTATGGAACCTTAACATCGCCATGTTATGCTAAAATCTGTCAATACATTTGGGTCAAAATGACCAACAATGTAGTATATGGAAATACACGGGTCACATATGCCTAAATCCTGTACATGACCTTGACCTTTGAGGTAGTTGCTCAGTTTTGCATGCAACTTGTCATCATATTATGCTTAACACTGTTTGTAAAAGATGGTCCATGCATATGATTATATAACACGTAAGTGTGGAAGGATGGACAGACGGATATTTTAACAAATGGGTATTTAAGTGGCTTCTTCGCACACAGCTGATTACTTGTGTGGCGAATTTTTAGCCATATAAAAGCATTTTTAAGTATCTAGAAACAGCCAAATATTTTTTTTCCAACTGTTTTTCAAAAAAAATACTAACCCTAAACCCTAGACACTTAAATACCCATTCATGCGTGTGAACTGATGAAATTGAGCAATCCTATGGTTCCAAAACCAGATTTTAACCAGCAAAGAACTAAATGGTAGAAATGATTCTATATTTTCTTGATTTTGTTATATACTAATATCAAATGTTATTGTTTTCTAACAGCACAATATCTCAGATCAAGTACTTTCCCATTCCACACTTGTGTCATTTAAATGTACAGTAAGATTGGTATGAATAATTACCAGTGAATGTCAGCTGCTGTATAGACATGTTGGTGATGTTAGACAGGATACCCAGACCAGAACACATGGTGAAACCAGCAAACATTGTCCCCATAACATTACACATACAGATCAGGAGCAGGTTCCTGCAACACAACATCAGACTGAGGAATACCAACATATCTGAAATCATCATTGGATACCCATGTGTGATCCATTCCGATACTCTCCATTTATCACCCGTGGGATATTACACTAGTTTTGCTTTGTTTCTACCAAGCAACAATACAACCATATGATTGGTTCCTTCATGAGTTGCTAGTTTCATGTAAACGTCGTTTTGATAAGACACTGATTTTCAATATATAGGTCCATCGCAATTAAAAATAAAATAAAAATCATACTATGACAATTATGTATGTAATTGCTAATTTCCTCTTCAATATTATTTGCAAAAACAAAAATTTGAAATTTTGAATGCAACACTATTACCGTTTTTTTAAGATAATCATTGTTGAAATACATCAAGCAAGGGTGAAAAATTGACCTTGTTAAACCTTCGTTTTTTGGTATATATTTTATTAAGGCCTAACAGTAATTGGTGGTATATGGGCATTTCATAAACTTGATGGTTTTATTTTCACTCACTGATGTTAGTACTTCAAAATAAAGCGGGACCATGAAAATATATTGTCATTTGTGTCTGGAACTTTGGTTGATAACTGTTAACATATTTCAACATGTTGATTTTATTGTGTTTGCAAATTTAAGCATTGTCGTTCAATCTGTATAAATAAAATCACTTGAGAATTGAATTTGTACCATGCACAAAGAAAGCATCAGTATAATCTCTTTTTTTGAATAGATATAGGTTTTATCGCCATATTGCAACTGAAAAATACACAAGAAGAAAAATGATAACTCATCAAAAGGTAACGAAAGTTTATTCAATTACGAAAATACATGTTAATACATTTTTGTTAATTACCAATGCTTAACGATACATTTTATTAATTACCGAAGTTGCTTTAGACATTTGAAACAACATTTATTGGTATATCTGACTTAATTTATTTCGATACATATGTTAATTAGTTCAATTAAAATGGTTCAAGTAGTAGCATTGATATTTTTACACTTTGTAAGTACATTTTTCGGCAAATAAGGTATTAGTTTTGACATGTCATACATCTTGCAGCATTTTCGACACTAGCTTATGATTACAAAAACGTTTAATGAAAACTTGCATAACTGTGTATTACTTAAAAACTGGTAATAAGTAACGAAAGTTTTATAATAACGAAGGTTTTATAGAAATCACTTAACACATTGATCTGTTCATATTAGAATAAAACTAACGAAGGAACACATCGTCATTAATTTTGTAATACCAATAAAATACATATGGATTTCTACTAACAAACGCAACGTCGCCTCCAGTGAGTTCAGTAACAGTATAACAGGAACGTTAGTAACAGTTCTGCGTGCACTATGCATGTACACAACTTATTTACTGTTCGAAGTTTGAATATAAGTCTAATATTTTGTCCTTGTCGTCTTCTAATAATTGAAACATTCTGCTAGATTTCCCAGTGGTACTGGGGCATTTATTCGGCATAGTATTGCGTTAAGATATAACCATGAATCACGACTTGTGGGCCATGTAAAAAGTCGTTTCCTGGACTCCATAAAATCTATTTCAACCTCATGAACTTTTTCATCTGTGTCGATATTTTTTTCCAATGTACCAACTGACTTCATAGACTGCCTGCTACATACTCGTCAATTTGGTACTTGATTTCTGTATTTTTCTTGTTATCATCTTTTCCAACAGACTGCTCATTGATAGATTCTTGATCATTTGCTGCCACGACCTGTGCAGATATCGGTTTGCTTGCATTGTTTTTATTTGATTTTGGTCCACGGGCTGACCGTTTATTACCAGTAATCAATTTTGTAGTTTCCATTCTTAAAGAATCGCAGGTTTGGCCAGAAATAGGTGTTGCACAATAGCAACTGACATCACATACTTTTATCTTCGACTCTCCAATACCTACTAATGCATGTATTTTCATTGTTCCCTTGATTGTTTTAAGCGGGGACTTAGAGTGTACACTTTTCTGTTTATACAAAACGGAACATAACATTAATCATACTGGACTGGAGAGCCCACTCATAAAATGCTGTGGCATCTTGAATGATTACTCTTCCTCTACACATTGCTTCATCTGCAAACCTTTTGCAAGTGCCGCCGAGGCCGTCACATGGCCCTTTGCCGTGGCCAGCTTCGAAGAAGTTCCATCGTGCTTTCATGCCGTGGATAGCTTGAGACACTGAAAGGTTAGCATCTTTCATCATTTTCTCTGTTTGTTTATTTGGGGTCATCTCACTTGTCCTGGGTTGTCCTTTTCTCTCTCTGTGCCCCGGATCTTTGGGCTGTGCGACATCGCTTTTTAAGCTCATCTCTTTCTTTCTCGAATATGTGAATTGGCTTCAGATAATTCATTCTTCCATCTTCTTATTGCGCCCTTTCTCCTGTTGTTAGGGAAGTTCATTCTGACTGTCATACGTCCCCTTTCTTGTGACGGACCAGCTTGTCCACTTTCATATCCACTAGTATCAGGTTCGGCTACTTGATTAGCTACCCTCTGATGTTTTTTTTCTGTTGTAATATTCTCTAAGCTTCTGTCTGTTCTTTGCATTTCTCTTTTTCTATCATTTTCGGACAGAGAGTCAGAAGGGACATAATTGCGCTTCATTCAAGCTCATTCTCTCTGTAAGTACTCTGCATTGTTCTTTTCTTTCAATCGCTGTCGATAAGCTCTCTGTATTTCCTGCCCTACTCTTTCCCATTGCATTTCTGAAATTGATAAAACTTTCGTTACCATTGTCAAATCTTCGTTACCGCGATTTGTAAAGCAATATATACTGCAACGAATTGATATGTGATACTAGTGAGAAAATAAATATGTATTAAAACTATATATAATTAATTATTTTAACAAATTTTAATACTAGTGTTCAAATAATTGTATATTTCATCACACATAGCGCTAAATGTAAAAACAACATCACACGTGCACATTAACATAAGGTAATTGTTTTAATGCAGATTTAAAATATTCATTTAAAACCAGATCTCAGTTCTATATTTGATTATTATACTTTTGCTTTTAGAATATATGGCACAACACTGATTTATTATTGTTTTTATAACAAAATAAGAATATAAAACCTTCGTTACCATCAGGTCATGAAGGTTTTATATATGATGTGTCTCTCTGTGTGCCAAAGGGAGATACATAGGGTTATGGACACGTGTTTGAATGATGAACCAGATCTTCAGGAATTTATAAATCTAAATAACGCAAACAATTTATATAGATAACGATGACTATGGATAATATTGAGAAGGCTACTTACATGTTGGGCGTTTCTTGTCTTTGAATGCTATTTAAACTCATTTAAATGGATGCTGGTTTGTTTTCAAAATCATGTGGTAGCTAACTCTCACAGTGGCATCATATATGCAGAGCTTATCATATTTGAATCTATAGTTTCGCATATTGATAACGAAAGTTTATGTAACGAATATTTAAATGACATGTTGTTCCATGTGATTTCTGATTGGCATCTCTTAGGTAAGTTCTTGTTGTTTGATAAAGCATTTGTGAATAATGCTAGCTGTAATTAAATAACATCCTATACTGTTATTTGTTAACATTTTTTTACGAAATGGATGGTAACGAAGGTTTATCAATTTACTATTTTAGACCGGGTGTTTTTAATTACGAGTTTCACATGTTGCTTTATATCCGTTTATATCTAACCGATATGTGTTTTTTGTATTACACCTGTTTCTAAAGTTGATTGAGGGTGTGAAACAGAATGTTAAAAGACAGAGGTGGTAAAGATACTGTGCATAAAGGAACGAGTCACGAAAGTTTTCCAAAAACGGATAAATCCGGCTGACAGATAAATCAAACAATATATCTAAAGAAAAATAACATAAATACTTATTTTCATTCTTTTTTTCATGACACAGAACGTCTACCTTGAAAAAAAGGTCAAAGGACGATTGATTATATAGTTTTATAGTGAAAACCGGTTGTATCAAACATAAAAAATAGTGTCGGCGACATAACGAAAGTTTAAATTTTGGGCCCATTTGTACACTTTTCTTCAAGTGGACTTCACACTTTAATGTAAAATAGGGTTTCCATACTTACTTTAAATGTATTTCTAAATATAATTTTTAAATGAAATTTCGCAAAACTAGCGATGGACCTACTTATTGAAAAACAGTGTAATGTTAGCTGTATTTTGTTCTGTTCTATTCAAATAAAATGATGCAGAGCTAGCACATTTTCCTTTGGGTGATGGATGGAGAATATCGGAATTGACACCTGTGGGTATCTGACGATGATCTACATCAAGGAAACTTCCCACTCCCAAGAAAAAAGACAAAACATGTGTATATCCTGCCAGCACAATAGCACACATTACCAATATTAAGCTGATAGTTTTATTACATTTTTAATGAAATAATTCTTGGTATTAAACAAAGGTGGGCTTTGTTTTACACAATAGTGGGACTACTAGTTACTGCATGTACTCTGTCAACAAAACAACACGTCCAGTGACAAAGTTAACGTGTCTTTTTGTTAAGAATATATGTTGAAAACTTTCTTGTCAGTATCTGACAGCAATACTGCTTGGTTTCCCAGACAATGCAAATTATTAACATTTTTGAGCTTTGCATTATATCTAGCAGCTGCTGAGATACAAGAAGATGTTTGATGCTCAACCCAGCCGCCATTGAGGTAGATATCAGGTCTTTTAAGAGAGTATGTCTTCGTATTTTACCCGGCAGCCACTGAGGTACAAGCAAAATTTATCTCAGAGAGTGTCGGATGCTGTTATACGTGGCAGCCACTGAGGTACAGGTAAAACTTATCTCAGAGAGTGTTGGATGCTGTTATACGTGGCAGCCACTGAGGTACAGGTAAAACTTATCTCAGAGAGTGTCGGATGCTGTTATACGTGGCAGCCACTGAGGTACAGGTAAAACTTATCTCAGAGAGTGTCGGATGCTGTTATACATGGCAGCCACTGAGGTACAAGTAAAACTTATCTCAGAGAGTGTTGGATGCTGTTATACATGGCAGCCACTGAGGTACAGGTAAAACTTATCTCAGAGAGTGTCGGATGCTGTTATACGTGGCAGCCACTGAGGTACAGGTAAAACTTATCTCAGAGAGTGTTGTACGTCTCACACACCAATTAATTTTGTACTGTTCTACATATAGAACCATGCACTTCTGGAACACTGGATACATTACCAATTGTTCTAAAAGTGCCTTGTTCCTATAGATAGTCCTCTGTTGGTTTATGCAGAAAAAAACATAAAATCAACAATGAGAAGAAAAAAGTGACAGTAAAACAAAAATGCCAGTCATACGCCAAACCAATAAAATGAAACATGACAGTTCAGCAGTCGGTTTATCGAAAACTGGATACAGAGCTGTTTATAACAAATATCAATGACAAAACAATGGAACATGACATTTCTCCATAATTCATGATCAACACAATATTAATTGATAAACAGCTACATAAAAACAATATTGCTCATACACGACCAATCGTATTGTATAAAAGCATGCGCTAAAGAGTGGAAACAGTATCGCGACAAATGTTACCATTTTTATGTGGGTGGGGTATGAATTTTACATAAATAATGAGTTTCTAACACAAAAAAAATGGTTTACCTTACATGAAATCTGGATACAGTGAATGTTCTAGACATGCTTTTGTTGTGATATATTAGCAGCACTGTCTCTTTGTGTGACTTTCAAGTGTTTTTAAGTTCAAACTTTTATATATTTTAGCCAGGATTTTTAGACAGATGGCTAAAACCAAGTCTTATCATGTGATGCAGCAAAGCATATTTGCAAACATGATCACTTCATTTTTAGTTAAATAGATGATCTCACTTTGTGTTTCTTCCATTGAATTGAATAAATCCTGATTCCAACATTTCCATGACAAATTTTCAGCTGTTCAGTCTCATTGCCCTATTTGCTTAACTGTTTTAGCTTCAAGTTTGGTTCTGCCTGTGTGACAACTTCTCTATTTCACTCAAAGTCTTCAATTTTTCACAAAAATACATTTACTTTTCCATTTATAGGTTTCAAATACAGTATTTCCCATAGAAAATCCCTTACCTGAAGCAGTGACTATGTAAGTGAGTATATCCAGCCAGCATGTGGAGACACCCGGATCCAAGACTCAAGGTATATACCATTAACTGGGCTGCATCAATCCATATCTAGGAGAAATAAAATGAGGTTATCCAAGGAACTATTTTATGACAACCACATTATTAACAAAGGTAATACTTTTAGATTTTGAAATTATTACATTCATAGACTGTCATAACAGAATACAGCTTTTAATACAATAAAAATTACTGATACAGGTAAATGTAATTGCACTGAAAACTGATTTCCTATCAATAATAATAGTTATCATTCTCCTCATTTTTATATGCACATAATCTCAAACCTCCTTTCTACTATCTGTATCTGTGGTAAAGATTTGCTGAACCAGAAATTCAAACTTACAGTTTAAAGAATCTCAAAGACCTTCAGTATGAACAAAATAATCAAAAAATCTTTTCTAAATTATTTTATTTTAAATTCATTTAGAAAGTATCCCCAAGTAACAAAATTGTGTTGAAGTCCACAATTGAATCTAAATTAAGATAATCAAAATTAAACAGTTTGGACAGTACATTATAAAGGGGAACATGGCAATTTTGACATCATATTGTATTTTAACAAGAGTGATGTCCCTTTCCAAAACACACCTCTGTAATACATACTGGTGTGTACACATTTGCATCATGTGGACATGTATTTATCAAAACTGCTGTGTATTCCTATAACAACAGGCATCATACAGAATGCCTACTAACCTGTATGCCAACCAGTTTGTACCACTGTGGATTGAGAAAGAAGCGGACCCCCTGGAGAGAGCCATCCTTGAAACAGGAAAAGACAAACAGTACAGGGAGGGCCAAGTATGGGTATGGAGCTGTCACATACATCACCTGAAATAAAGACAGACAAACAGTACAGGGAGGGCCACATATGGGTACAGAGCTATCACATACATCACCTGAAATAAAAACAGACAAACAGTACAAGGAGGGCCACTTACATGCAGTTGTCACATACATCACCTGAAAAAGAGACAGAAAAACAGTACAGGGGGGGGGCCACATACATGCAGTTGTCAATACATCAACTGAAATAGAGAAAGACAAAGAGTACAGGGAGGGCCACATATGGGTATGCAGTTGTCATATACATCACCTGAAATAGAGATAGACAAAGAGTACAGGGAGGGCCACATATGGGTATGCAGTTGTCACATACATCACCTGAAATAGAGGTAGACAAACAGTACAGGGAAGGCCACATACATGCAGTTGCCACATACATCACCTGAAATAGAGATATACAAACAGTACAGGGAGGGCCACATAGGGGTACGGAGCTGTCACATACATCACCTGAAATACAGACAGACAAACAGTACAGGGAATGCCACATACATGCAGTTGCCACATACATCACCTGAAATAAAGATAGACAAACAGTACAGGGAGGGCCATATATGGGTATGGAGCTGTCACATACATCACCTGAAATAGAGACAGACAAACAGTACAGGGAGGGCCACATAGGGGTACAGAGCTGTCACATACATCACCTGAAATAGAGACAGACAAACAGTACAGGGAGAGCCACATATGGGTACAGAGCTGTCACATACATCACCTGAAATACAGACAGACAAACAGTACAGGGAGGGCCACATATGGGTATGGAGCTGTCACATACATCACCTGAAATAAAGACATACAAACAGTACAGGGAGGGCCATATATTGGTATGGAGCTGTCACATACATCACCTGAAATAGAGACAGACAAACAGTACAGGGAGGGCTACATAGGTGTACGGAGCTGTCACATACATCACCTGAAATAGAGACAGACAAACAGTACAAGGAGGGCCACATATGGGTATGGAGCTGTCACATACATCCCCTGAAATAGAGACAGACAAACAGTACAGGGATGGCCATATATGGGTATGCAGTTGTCACATACATCACCTGAAATAGAGACAGACAAACAGTACATGGATGGCCATATATGGGTATGCAGTTGTCACATACATCACCTGAAATAGAGACAGACAAACAGTAGAGGTAGGGCCATACATGGGTACAGAGCTGTCACATACATCACCTGAAATAGAGACAGACAAACAGTACAGGGAGGTCCACATAGGGGTACAGAGCTGTCACATACATCACCTGAAATAGAGACAGACAAACAGTACAGGTAGGGCCATACATGGGTACAGAGCTGTCACATACATCACCTGAAATAGAGACAGACAAACAGTACAGGGAGGGCCACATATGGGTACAAAGCTGTCACATACATCACCTGAAATAGAGACAGACAAACAGTACAGGGAGGGCCACATATGGGTATGCAGTTGTCACAAACATCACCTGAAAAAGAGACAGACATACAGTACAGGGAGGGCCACATATGGGTACGAAGCTGTCACATACATCCCCTGAAATAGAGACAAACAGTACAAGGAGGGCCACATATTGGTATGGAGCTGTCACATACATCACCTGAAATAGAGAGAAACAGTACAAGGAGGGCCACATATGGATATGGAGTTGTCACATACATCCCCTGATATAGAGACAGACAAACAGTACAGGGAAGGCTACATAGGTGTACGGAGCTGTCACATACATCACCTGAAATAGAGACAGACAAACAGTACAAGGAGGGCCACATATGGGTATGGAGCTGTCACATACATCCCCTGAAATAGAGACAGACAAACAGTACAGGGATGGCCATATATGGGTATGCAGTTGTCACATACATCACCTGAAATAGAGACAGACAAACAGTACAGGGATGGCCATATATGGGTATGCAGTTGTCACATACATCACCTGAAATAGAGACAGACAAACAGTAGAGGTAGGGCCATACATGGGTACAGAGCTGTCACATACATCACCTGAAATAGAGACAGACAAACAGTACAGGGAGGGCCATATATTGGTATGGAGCTGTCACATACATCACCTGAAATAGAGACAGACAAACAGTACAGGGAGGGCTACATAGGTGTACGGAGCTGTCACATACATCACCTGAAATAGAGACAGACAAACAGTACAAGGAGGGCCACATATGGGTATGGAGCTGTCACATACATCCCATGAAATAGAGACAGACAAACAGTACAGGGATGGCCATATATGGGTATGCAGTTGTCACATACATCACCTGAAATAGAGACAGACAAACAGTACAGGGATGGCCATATATGGGTATGCAGTTGTCACATACATCACCTGAAATAGAGACAGACAAACAGTAGAGGTAGGGCCATACATGGGTACAGAGCTGTCACATACATCACCTGAAATAGAGACAGACAAACAGTACAGGGAGGTCCACATAGGGGTACAGAGCTGTCACATACATCACCTGAAATAGAGACAGACAAACAGTACAGGTAGGGCCATACATGGGTACAGAGCTGTCACATACATCACCTGAAATAGAGACAGACAAACAGTACAGGGAGGGCCACATATGGGTACAAAGCTGTCACATACATCACCTGAAATAGAGACAGACAAACAGTACAGGGAGGGCCACATATGGGTATGCAGTTGTCACAAACATCACCTGAAAAAGAGACAGACATACAGTACAGGGAGGGCCACATATGGGTACGAAGCTGTCACATACATCCCCTGAAATAGAGACAAACAGTACAAGGAGGGCCACATATTGGTATGGAGCTGTCACATACATCACCTGAAATAGAGAGAAACAGTACAAGGAGGGCCACATATGGATATGGAGTTGTCACATACATCCCCTGATATAGAGACAGACAAACAAGACGGGAAGGCCACATATGGGTACAGAGCTGTCACATACATCCCCTGAAATAGAGACAGACAAACAGTACAGGGAGGGCCACATATGGGTATGCAGTTGTCACATACATCACCTATGATAAAGACAGACAAACAGTACAGGGAAGGCCATATATGGGTATGGACTGTCACATACATCACCTGAAATAGGGACAGACAAACAGTACAGGAAGGGCCACATATGGGTATGCAGTTGTCACATACATCACCTATGATAAAGACAGACAAACAGTACAGGGAAGGCCATATATGGGTATGGACTGTCACATACATCACCTGAAATAGAGACAGACAAACAGTACAGGGAGGGCCACATAGGGGTATGCAGCTGTCACATACATCACCTGAAATAGAGACAGACACACAGTACAGGGAGGTCCATATATGGGTACAGAGCTGCCACATACATCACCTGAAATAGAGACTGACAAACAGTACAGGGAGAGCCACATAGGGGTACAGAGCTGTCAAATACATCACCTGAAATACAGACAGACAAACAGTACAGGGAGGGCCACATATGGGTATCGAGCTGTCACATACATCACCTTAAATAGAGACAGACAAACAGTACAAGGAGGGCCACATATGGGTATGGAGCTGTCACATCCCCTGAAATAGAGACAGACAAACAGTACAAGGAGGGCCACATATGGGTATGGAGCTGTCACATCCCCTGAAATAGAGACAGACAAACAGTACAGGGAGGGCCACATATGGGTATGGAGCTGTCACATACATCACCTGAAATAGAGACAGACAAACAGTACAGGGAGGGCCATATATGGGTATGGAGCTGTCACATACATCACCTGAAATAGAAACAGACACACAGTACAGGGAGGGCCACATAGGGGTACGGAGCTGTCACATACATCACCTGAAATAAAGACAGACAAACAGTACAGGGAGGGCCACATACATGCAGTTGTCACATACATCACCTGAAATAGAGACAGACAAACAGTACAATGAGGGCCACATATGGGTATGCAGTTGTCACATACATCACCTGAAATAGAGACAGACAAACAGTACAAGGAGGGCCACATATGGGTAGCAGTTGTCACATACATCACCTGAAATAGAGACAGACAAACAGTACCAGGAAGCGCCACATATGGGTACAGAGCTGTCACATACATCACCTGCAATAGAGACAGACAAACAGTACAGGGAGGGCCACATATGGATATGGAGCTGTCATATCCCCTGAAATAGAGACAGACAAACAGTACAGGGAGGGCCACATAGGGGTACAGAGCTGTCACATACATCACCTGAAATAGAGACAGACAAACAGTACAGGGAGGGCCACATAGGGGTACAGAGCTGTCACATACATCACCTGAAATAGAGACAGACAAACAGTACAGGGAGGGCCACGTATGGGTACAGAGCTGTCACATACATCACCTGAAATAGAGACAGACAAACAGTACAGGGAGGGCCATATATGGGTATGGAGCTGTCACATACATCACCTGAAATAGAAACAGACACACAGTACAGGGAGGGCCACATAGGGGTACGGAGCTGTCACATACATCACCTGAAATAAAGACAGACAAACAGTACAGGGAGGGCCACATACATGCAGTTGTCACATACATCACCTGAAATAGAGACAGACAAACAGTACAATGAGGGCCACATATGGGTATGCAGTTGTCACATACATCACCTGAAATAGAGACAGACAAACAGTACAAGGAGGGCCACATATGGGTAGCAGTTGTCACATACATCACCTGAAATAGAGACAGACAAACAGTACCAGGAAGCGCCACATATGGGTACAGAGCTGTCACATACATCACCTGCAATAGAGACAGACAAACAGTACAGGGAGGGCCACATATGGATATGGAGCTGTCATATCCCCTGAAATAGAGACAGACAAACAGTACAGGGAGGGCCACATAGGGGTACAGAGCTGTCACATACATCACCTGAAATAGAGACAGACAAACAGTACAGGGAGGGCCACATAGGGGTACAGAGCTGTCACATACATCACCTGAAATAGAGACAGACAAACAGTACAGGGAGGGCCACGTATGGGTACAGAGCTGTCACATACATCACCTGAAATAGAGACAGACAAACAGTACAGGGAGGGCCACATATGGGTACAGAGCTGTCACATACATCACCTGAAATAGAGACAGACAAACAGTACAGGGAGGGCCACATATGGGTATGCAGTTGTCACATACATCACCTGAAATAGAGACAGACAAACAGTACAGGGAGGGCCACATATGGGTATGCAGTTGTCACATACATCACCTGAAATAGAGACAGACAAAACAGTGCAGGGAGGGCCACATATGGGTACAGAGCTGTCACATACATCACCTGAAATAGAGACAGACAAACAGTACAGGGAGGGCCACATATGGGTACAGAGCTGTCACATACATCACCTGAAATAGAAACAGACAAACAGTACAGGGAGGGCCACATATATTCCCTGAAATAGAAGCACTGTAATTTGTTTGTTGGGTTCTGTAATGTATTTTTGAAATAGGTATAAAAATTATGGTGTGCATTGATCAAATTTCTTTAATTTCTGTAACAGATTCTGTCATTATTGCTATTGTAACAATATATTGTCATTAATAAGTATTTTAAAGAAGAATGTTCTGACTGAGAGCAAAACATTGTAGACTTTTGTGCTACCTATTCAGACCACTAGTTACCTGTTCAGAATATATTTGTGCTAACTGATCAGGCATCGAGTTACATGCAGGTTAACCAGTTTTCAAACAGAATGAGACATGAGGAGCAAGTTAAGATTGGTACTGGCACTTGATTACTCTTTCCTTATAATTCATTACCCAATGCTGAATATCTGCCTACCTTCCCTATAGATGTTGGTCCATATATCAGACAGGCATAAACAAACACCCAGGCCAGGAGTAGGCACAGCACCAGGTACCATAACGGAAACCCAAACTCGGCCATAGATGTGGGCAGCTCCAATACACCATCACTGAAATAGGGAACAATTGATTATATAACAGCACCAGGTACCATAATGGTAACTCAAACTCCACCATAGATGTGGGCAGCTCCAATACACCATCACTGAAATGGGGAACAATTGATTATATAACAGCACCAGGTACCATAATGGTAACTCAAACTCCACCATAGATGTGGGCAGCTCCAATACACCATCACTGAAATGGGGAACAATTGATTATATAACAGAACCAGGTACCATAATGGAAACCCAAACCCCACCATAGATGTGGGCAGCTCCAATACACCATCACTGAAATGGGGAACAATTGATTATATAACAGAACCAGGTACCATAATGGATACCCAAACCCCACCATAGATGTGGGCAGCTCCAATAAACCATCACTGGAATGGGGAACAATTGATTATATAACAGAACCAGGCACCATAATGGATTCCCAAATCCCACCATAGATGTGGGCAGCTCCAATACACCATCACTGAAATGGGGAACAATTGATTATATAACAGCACCAGGTACCATAATGGAAACCCAAACTCGACCATAGATGTGGGCAGCTCCAATACACCATCACTGGAATGGGGAACAATTGATTATATAACAGCACCAGGTACCATAATGGAAACTCAAACCCCACCATAGATGTGGGCAGCTCCAATACACCATCACTGGAATGGGGAACAATTGATTATATAACAGCACCAGGTACCATAATGGAAACCCAAACCCCACCATATATGTGGGCAGCTCCAATACACCATCACTGGAATGGGGAACAATTGATTATATTTACTTATATATACCTATTTAGGAAAAATAATGCAAAAGTAACTTCTGCCTGGGAAATAAATACATTGTATACCCATTTTAACAAATCCCCTGCTTCAACAAATCATTTCCTTAATAATTCTTATATTAAGTGAATTCATTTAAATGAAAAATAGGATGATAATCTTCATCGAGTGATAGTTAAAAAAGCAGAGCACACAGTCTAGTGCCAGAGTATCAGTGGACCGTGAGTTTCATCCCCCACACTGGTCATGTGTGGTGTCCTGAGTGGGCAAGACACTTGCTGAAAGCAAAGAAAAGGGAATTAGAAACTGTGACTGTTTCACACAAGTGGCTGCTAAATAAAAGCGGCCACTTACACAGGTTTGACTGAATTAAAATTGCATTTTCACAACTAATTTTTTAAAAATGGGAAAATTATTGAGTTTGTTTCACAAATCTCCATTAAAGTCTTAAAACTTTCATACAAATTATGGCACCTAGAAAAGTTTCATTAGCGCCGAGTTATAACAAATTTTAAAGGAACACTATTTACAAGGTTTAAAAAAGTTCTTACAATGATGATAGTGAAACACTAAATGAATTTCCTGACTTTTTCTTTGTAATTTCAAATTTCAAATTAAGAAGTTATGACCATTAGTGAAATGGGTCTTGGTCAACAGACAGTAAGATAAAGGAAGTTATAAGATCCATGACTGACAAGTGAATCTGACTGGGTTTTTATTGCCAGAGAAAAATAAACAATTATTTTCAGCAAATGACCACAAAAGCGATGTCTCTTTTTTATAATATTAGCATAAATTATTAGATATCAACAATATTTCGATGAGAAATAGTTATTGACCAGAATCCATTTAATCACAGTGACGTCGAGTCCACTAGCCTTATCCCATTACTTCACATAGATGCCTGTGGACATCCCGAATATAGGCGCCTTTGAACACCTCTAATATAGACGCCTTTGGACACCTCTAATATAGACGCCTTTGGACACCTCTAATATAGATGCCTTTGGACACCTCTAATATAGACGCCTTTGGACACCATTAATACAGATGCTTGTGGAGACCCCTAATATAGACGCCTTTGGACACCCCTAATATAGACGCCTTTGGACACCAGGTCCTAATATAGAAGGCTTTTGAATTATTGGGTGAATTATCATATATTAACTGACAGAGTGGAAAACAGTGCAGGAAGTGCAGAAAGAGTTCATATTGCTTGTAACGAGTAATCTGAACTCTTTCTGCACTGTTTTCAAAGGCCTTCTGTGATTGGTGTGGGAAAATGCGTATCTATGGGGTAAAGGGTTAAAATACTGGCATGCTTCATTTTGACATACGGAGTAAGAAATTAACATATTAAATTACATGTCTTTAGAAAAACTTAATCTTTTAAGCAGAATCCATATTTTCTTCTTATCATAGTAACCATAGTAACTATAACAAGATCACTTTGAATCATTTTTTCCAAATAAACAAAAGAGCAATGCCTTTTCTTGGTATAGATTTACATGGATAGGGAAAAGAACAATGCCTTTTATTGCTTTAGTTTTCAATAGATAGAGAAAAGAACAAAAATATTTCATAGTTCTATGATTTCAATAAATAAACAAAATAACAATGGCCTTTCTTACTATGGTTTTCAACAGATAAACTAAAGAAGAGTTTTCATACTATAGATTTCTACAGATAACAAAAGAACAATTGCTTTTCTTGCAATAGTTTTTAACAGATAACAAAAGAACAATGGCTTTTCTTGCAATAGTTTTCAAAAGATAACAAAAGAACAACAACTTTTCTTGCAATAGTTTTTAACAGATAACAATAGAACAATGACTTTTCTTGCAATAGTTTTCAACAGATAACAAAAGAACAATGGCTTTTCTTACAAAATAAAGTGACAATTATCTGTAAAAAAAAATATAAAAA
This sequence comes from Panopea generosa, assembly GCA_029582155.1. Lineage (NCBI taxonomy): Eukaryota > Metazoa > Mollusca > Bivalvia > Adapedonta > Hiatellidae > Panopea > Panopea generosa. The sequence goes on from CM055896.1 coordinate 91,885,738, forward strand.
TTTTACAAAAGAGTTAAAATTTTTAAAGTCTTAATGAAACATAATTAGTCTAACAGGGTCCTTGTGAAATTAGCCCTTTCTATCAATAATTGCTTTTTTGTAATCTAAAATTTTAAATTAATTGCTTACCAACTGTCAAAATTCTTAGAAAATGGGTTCAAATTTCAGAATTAAATGGTAAAAAACACATTAGTAATTGGTAAATGTGGCTATCTTGATAATGGATTGAACAAAATTTAAAAACTTTTATTTCCTCGATGCCAGATTCTGTAAAATAGTGACAAAAGTGACCAGCTTGTATTCTAAAGACTGCTGTATAAATATGGACATTCAGCTTGTATTCTAAAGACTGCTGTATAAATATGAACAATCAGGTTGTATCAAAAACTGCTGTATACATATGGACAATCAGCTTGTATTTTAAAGACTGCTGTATAAATATGGACAATCAGCCTGTATTCTAAAGACTGCTGTATAAATATGGGCAATCAGCGTGTATTCTAAAGACTGTTGTATAAATATGGACAATCAGCTTGTATTCTAAAAGCTGCTATATAAATATGGACAATCAGCTTGTATTCTAAAGACTGCTGTATAAATATGGACAATCAGCATGTATTCTAAAGACTGTTATATAAATATGGACAATCAGCTTGTATTCTAAAGACTGCTGTATAAATATGGACAATCAGCTTGTATTCTAAAGACTGTTATATAAATATGGACAATCAGCTTGTATTCTAAAGACTGCTGTATAAATATGGACAATCAGCATGTATTCTAGAGACTGCTGTATAAATACGGACAATCAGCTTGTATTCTAAAGACTGCTCTATAAATATGGACAATCAGCTTGTATTCTAAAGACTGCTCTATAAATATGGACAATGAGCTTGTATCAAAAACTGCTGTATACATATGGACAATCAGCTTGTATTCTAAAGACTGTTGTATAAATATGGACAATCAGCTTGTATTCTAAAGACTGCTGTATAAATATGGACAATCAGCATGTATTCTAGAGACTGCTGTATAAATATGGACCATCAGCTTGTATCTAGAGACTGCTGTATAAATATGGACAATCAGCTTGTATTCTAAAGACTGTTGTATAAATATTGACAATCAGCTTGTATTCTAAAGACTGCTGTATAAATATGGACAATCAGCATGTATTCTAGAGACTGCTGTATAAATATGGACAATCAGCTTGTATCTAGAGACTGCTGTATAAATATGGACAATCAGCATGTATTCTAGAGACTGCTGTATAAATATGGACAATAAGCATGTATTCTAAAGTGTTGTATAAATATGGACAATCAGCTTGTATTCTGAAGATGGTTGTATAAATATGGACAATCAGCTTGTATTCTAGAGACTGCTGTATAAATATGGACAATAAGCATGTATTCTAAAGACTGTTGTATAAATATGGACAATCAGCTTGTATTCTAAAGACAGCTCTATAAATATGGACAATCAGCATGTATTCTAGAGACTGCTGTATAAATATGGACAATCAGCTTGTATTCTAGAGACTGCTGTATAAATATGGAAAATCACCTTGTACTCTAAAGACTGCTGTATAAATATGGACAATCAGCTTGTACTCTAAAGACTGCTGTATAAATATATACAATCAGCTTGTGCTCTAAAGACTGCTGTATAAATATGGACAATCAGCTTGTATTCTAGAGACTGCTGTATAAATATGGACAATCAACTTGTATTCTAATGACTGCTGTATAAATATGGACAATCAGCATGTATTCTAATGACTGCTGTATAAATATGGACAATCAGCTTGTACTCTAAAGACTGCTGTATAAATATAAACAAAAAGCTTGTAGTCTAAAGACTGCTCTATAAATATAGACAATCAGCTTGTATTCTAAAGACTGCTGTATAACTATGGACAATCAGTGTGTATTCTAAAGACTACTGTATAAATATATACAATCAGCTTGTACTCTAAAGACTACTGTATAAATATGGACAATCAGCTTGTACTCTAAAGACTGCTGTATAAATATGGACAATCAGCTTGTATTCTAAAGACTGCTGTATAAATATGGACAATCAGCTTGTATTCTAAAGACTGCTGTATAAATATGGACAATCAGCTTGTATTCTAAAGACTGCTGTATAAATATGGACAATCAGCATGTATTCTAAAGACTGCTGTTTAAATATGGACAATCGGCCTGTATTCTAAAAGCTGCTCTATAAATGTGGACAATGCTGATTGGTGCTGCCAACCACCATATATCATGGCATTAAGTAAACATTACCAAGTAAATATGTTTTACTTACTAGAAATACTTCATTGCCCCGATATATTCCAGGGAATGTCTATTTGAGGTGTTAAACGTTCCTTGTAGAGGTAGATGAGGTGATATGAGGTAGAAACTCCCAGTCTGATTCCGTGTTAAGCTGTCACAGTAATTGTCTAAAAATATAATACTAACAGTAAATATTCACCATAGCTGTATTCTGACAAATGTTCATCCAAGTTATACTGACAGTAAATATTCACCATAGCTGTATACTGACAAATGTTCATCCAAGTTATACTGACAGTAAATATTCATCATAGCTGTATACTGACAAATAATCATCAAAGTTATACTGACAGTAAATATTCACCATAGCTGTATACTGACAACTGTTCATCCAAGCTATATTGACAGTAAATATTCACCATAGCTGTATACTGACAACTGTTCATCCAAGTTATACTGACAATAAATATCCATCATAGCTGTATACTGACAAATGTTCATCCAAGTTATACTGACAGTAAATATTCACCATAGCTGTATACTGACAACTGTTCATCCAAGTTATACTGACAGTAATATTCACCATAGCTGTTTACTGACAAATGTTCATCCCAGTTATACTGACAGTAAATATTCATCCATAGCTGTATACTGACAAATGTTAATCCAAGTTATATTGACAGTAAATATTCATCACAGCTGTATACTGACAAATGTCCATCAAAGTTATACTGACAGTAATATTCATCATAGCTTTATACTGACAAATGTCAATTCAAGTTATACTGACAGTAAATATTCATCATAGCTGTGTACTGACAACTGTCCATTCAAGTTTTAATGACAATAAATATTCATCATAGCTGTATACTGGCAAACGTTCATCCAAGTTATACTGACAGTTAATATTCATCATAGCTGTATACTGACAAATTTTCATTCAAGTTAAACTGACAGTAAATATCCATCATAGCTGTGTACTGACAACTGTTCATTCAAGTTATACTGACAGTAGATAATCATAAAAAAATGCTCATAATAGTTTAACAAGAACAGCAAATGAAACTCGTATTTACTGGTATACAGATAGCAAATGACAATCATATTTACTGGTATACAGACAGCAAATGACAATCATATTTAATGGTATACTGACAGCAATTGACAGTCATATTTAATGGTGTACTGACAGCAAATGACAATCATATTTACTGGTATACTGACAGCAAATGACAATAGTATTTACTGGTATTCTGACAGCAAATAACAATAATATTTAATGGTGTACTGACAGCAAATGACAATAATATTTAATGGTATATGGACAGCAAATGACAATCATATTTAATGGTGTACTGACAGCAAATGACAATCATATCTAAATGTATATAGGCAGCAAATGACAATCATATTTAATGGTTTATGGACAGCAAATGACAATATTATTTAATGGTGTACTGACAGCAAATGATAATTTTATTTACTGGTATACTGACAGCAAATGACAATTGTATTAACTGGTATTCTGACAGCAAATGGCAATCATATTTAATGGTGTACTGACAATAACTGACAATCGTATTTACTGCTCTACTGATAGCAAATGGTGATCATATTTACTGGTATACTGACAGCAAATGGCAATCATATTTACTTGTAAATGGAGAGAAAATGATAATCATATTTACTGGTATACTGACAGCAAAAAACAATCATATTTACTGGTATACTGACAGCAAATGACAATTGTATTTACTGGTGTACTGACAGCAAATGACAATCATATTTATTGGTATATTGACAGCAAATGACAATCATATTAACTGGTATACTGACAGCAAATAACAATTGTATTTATTAGTGTACTGACAGCAAATGACAATCATATTAAATGGTATATTGACAGTAAATAACAATCATATTTACTGGTTTACAAACAGCAAATAACAATCATATTTTTTGGTGTACTGACAGCAAATGACAATCGTATTTAATGGTATATACTGACAGTAAATAACAATCATATTTACTGGTATACTGACAGCAAATGACAATTGTATTATCTGGTGTACTGACAACAAATGACAATCATATTTACTGGTATACTAACAGCAAATGACAATCACATTTACTTGTTAACTAATAGCAAATGACAATCATATTTACTGGTATACTGACAGCAAATAACAATCGTATTTATTGGTGTATTGACAACAAATGACAATCATATTTACTGGTATACTAACAGCAAATGACAATCACATTTACTTGTTAACTAATAGCAAATGACAATCATATTTACTGGTATACTGACAGCAAATAACAATCATATTTATTGGTGTACTGACAGCAAATGACAATCATATTTAATGGTATATTGACAGTAAATAACAATCATATTTACTGGTGTACTGACAGCAAATGACAATTGTATTTACTTGATATACTGACAGCAAATGACAATCATATTTACTGGTGTACTGACAGCAAATGACAAACTTATTTACTGGTAAACGGACAGCAAATGACAATTATATTTACTGGTATACTGACAGCAAATGACAATCGTATTTACTTGTATATGGACATCAAATGACAATCATATTTACTGGTATACTGACAGCAAATTACAACTGTATTTACTGGTTTGCTGACAGCAAATGACAATTATATTTACTGGTGTACTGACAGCAAATGGCAATCATATTCACTTGTATATGGACAGCAAATGACTGTCATATTTACTGGTATACTGACAGCAAATAACAACTGTATTTACTGGTGTACTGACAGCAATTGACAATCATATTTACTGGTGTACTGACAGCAAATGACAATCATATTTACTTGTATACGGACAGCAAATGACAATCATATCTACTGGTATACAGACAGCAAATGACAATCATATTTAATGGTATAGTGACAGCAAATGACAATCATATTAACTGGTATACTGACAGCAAATGACAATCATATTTACTGGTATAGTGACAGCAAATGACAATCATATTTACTGGTAAACTGACAGTAACTGATAATCACATTTACTGGTATACTGACAGAAAATAATAACCATATTTATTGGTAAACTGACAGCAAATGACAATTGTATTTACTGGTATACTGACAGCAAATTATTATACTATTACAGGTACACTGACAGCAAATGCTTATCCAAGTTATACTGACATAAATTATTTTACATTGACAGTAGATGTTTTCTTAAAGTTTATTGACAGCAAATAATCATGATAGTTTTACATTGACGGTAAAATTAATGTAACTAATTTGATGCTGGTTGTCAATCAAACATTGATGATCCAATCAGTGATCAACATTGGTTCCAGGCTCACCATTTTCCTTAGACAAGCAACCAGTGTCTAAGTAAACACTACATTGTATCACACAGTATTAACTTGGACAAACAACTGCACGTGGCCAGTGGGCAGAGCAATAGTCAGTCTCCCATCAGGTCAATTGTATGATTATACCAGTTGTACATAAAAATAAGAACATCCTGTTCTCCTACTTTAAATACAGAGAGTGGAATTCAAGCTTGAGCTGCATTGAATGACAAATGAGTGCACTCTCGACTACACTGACAAAAGAGTGCACTCTCACTTGCATTTACTGAACAAAGAAATCTAAACAGATACCACCATAGAAAACAAGATTTCTGGGAAGTACTACTTTATAAGCCTTTAGTCATATCAGATTAAATATGAAATAAATAAACATAAAACCGTTTAACGTCAATGATTCCATAATGGATAAAATTGCAACATTACATCTGTCCATCAATATGGCAGTTATATTAGAAATTCAATAAGACACTTTAAACTTGAATATTAACTAAAATGAGAGGAAGCAGTTACATACCAATATCTGATTGAGACGGCACAATCTCTCTAACTAGCTTTGACATTTATAGAAGAAAAGGTTTGTTTTATAGATGTTTCAAAGAGAAGAAATTATGGCTTCTGTATGTTTTAGAACCAGGTCAGGTATTTGTTTTGATCATTTGGAAATAAACAAAATTGTATATTTCAATCAAAATATAATTATGTACTATTAAAAACATTAGTGTAGTTTAAACTTATTTATTTTACTTCAATTGTGAAACAAGTTCTTACAACTTAGACAAATCACGCTCGAAGTCTTCCTGGGTAGAACCAGTACAAAGCATATGCGGAAAAAGTGTCTTGCTCAAGGACACCACACATATCCGTGGTGGAGGATCAAACACACGACCCTCCGATCATGGGTTCAGTGCTCTACCACTAGACCACGCTCTCCACATAGTAACCCTTTACTTCATATAGACGCCTTTGGACACCTAATATAGAAGGCTTTTGAATTATTGGGTGAATTATGTTTATATTAACTGACAGAGTGGAAAACAGTGCAGGAAGTGCAATTGTAATGAGCAATCTTAATTCTTCCTGCACTGTTTTCTAAGGCCTTCATTGATTGGTGTGGGAAAGCATGTATCTATGGAGTAAAGGGTTAAAACAATAAGAAGAACATGTTCGTCTTAATTACCCTTATAATCCAATTTCCAACATGAAGCTGAAATCAAATGGCCCCTACGAGCTGAATTTCATTGAGCTTTGCGACTCATTCAGGCTTAGTGTGGCCTTATTACTAAACTTGATATGTTCCTATCACAGTGAGATCAAGTTTTATTATCCTCAAGTGAGGGTCCTGTGGGGCTGAGTAGTCTAAGGCCCCATCTCAAGATCACTTGCCAATCACCACTGAGCATGTAACACCCTACGTACATGTATAATTTCTCTAAATGATTTCTTAAACTCTTCACACATTAAGTGATCACTCAAATTTAAAGTATAAAGTTACAGAATTTCAAACAAGAGCAATCTAGAAGACCACATGCTTGACAATTCCAATTCTTTGTCACAAAAGTACAAACTTTGATTGAGACAAATGACCAATCCAAGTAAACAAGGGTTGTTGGGCTTTCTAAATTAAGAAGGTCTTATATCTGCAAAACCTGGTATGAAGTTTCAACCCAAAACATGCAGTGACTGCTAAGATATCACCTTTATCAGAATTTTTATGTCACACAAGGGCCATAATTTGCAAAAAATCTGACATGAGTTATCCCACTTTGATTTCAAAACTATGAATTAAGCCATACATAAAGTTTCAATCAAATATATAGAGTAATTGGTGATATATGGACTTAATGGTACATGCATGCAAACCTTTAACCAGAATTTCTGTGTCAAACAAGGGCAATAGTTTGCATTATAGTAAAGCTAGAGTTATCCAACTTATTTATTGTAGTAGGTGTGGTGTGATCACTGGGAAAATCTTGTTTAAAGTTTCAATCGAATACATAAGAGTTGTTGGTCAGATAATTATGAACCTGCGCAAAAAACTTCAAACAAAGCCCATAATTTGCATTATATTGAAGCAAGAATTATCTAACTTAGTTATTGTAGTCAGTGTAATGACTGGTTAGTTTTGTTTGAAGTTTCGAATTAAATACATAGAGTGGCTGGTGAGATATGGACTCCATCACACTTGCAAGTAAAACTTCAACCTGAATTTTTAAATCAAGCAAGGGCCATAATTTGAAATATATTCAAGCAAGAGTTATCTAAATTAGTTATTGTAGAATCGGTAGAAATGATGACCGGGAAGTCTTGTTTGAAGTTTCAAATAAGTTGGCAAGATATGGACTTGATGGTACTTACAAGAAAAACTTTAACCAGACTTTCTAAGTCAAACAAGGGCCATAATTTGCATTACATTCAAGCAAGAGTTGTCAAGCTTAGTTATTGTAGTAGGTTTGATGACTGGGAAGTCTTGTGTGAAGTTTTAATGCAGTACAAGCAATGGTTACTGAGATATAATAAACAATTTTAACCCTTCTTATTCTTCAAATAATCGAGCTAAATACTCCCAAGTTGAGATGTTTAGTGATGCTTGGGCTTTGTCCCCAAACTTGCATTTTTTGTAGAATCATCACACATTTCAAACTGTAATTTTACCTGATTTGTTGGTGCAGTCCCAGGGTAGAACATTTCCACTCATCATGGATGTCATGGCAACTCCAAAGTAATAGATGGCCCATGTGACCTCCAGTATGTAGAAGGTGGATATGAGAAATGTTGTACAAACCATACAGTATCCCAGCCCTGGAATATCAACAACGGTATAATGATGATAAATGGAATGACAATGCTTACCTTCCCTTAGTGCTCTTCAGTGCACCATCTGAGTTAAATGCAGAAATGGTGGTGCTCAAGTACGGACTAACCTTCCAGGATACCAGGAAAGTGTTTTTATGTTATCTGATCTTCTGTTAGCTCATGATAACATAAATGTGACGTTAGATATTCAAACAAACAAACAAATCTCTGTTCAAAGTAAGAAATGGTAAATGTGCCACTGTGCCTTTACTATGATACACTCATGATAGACGTCATGGCACACATATTTAAGTTTCTTTACATACTTTGTTTTATCTTCAAACTCTCTACATTACACAGAATTTTAAGGCTGCCCTCAGACAAAATCTGTAAACAAAAATTACAAATTCTACCAAAGTTACAACACTGAGTACAGGAATATGAGTATGATTCAAAGTCAGTGTATCAGAAAAAACACTTTCACTGTCTTCCTTCACTGTCTTAAAAATAAAATTATATTTAAAAATGAATATAAAGCATCTCATTATCATTAGTTATTGAAACCTGAATGGTGAGATGTGGCAAAATCAGTATTGAAATTGGAGTGGTGAACTTCATTCTAAAAAAAGGCAGCTCTGAAAACTTGACAACCTTCACATCATCATACTTACCCTTTCTAAGATGACACAATTTTTGATATGTGCATAACAAAACAAATTGAAACCAAAATAGAATAATGTGACTCATTTGATATTCCACAAAATACGTTACAATTTTAAGCAGGAAATCTATTCAAGACTAACTACGCACATAGCCCAAGTTAAATATACTATTTTGGCATGTTGAAATATATATCCTTTTGCCAATATGGGGTCGGTGAGTACCTGTATATATAGGCATGATATATTGGAGAAAAATGCTTTTAGGAAATTTTAAAATTTTGAACAATCCTGATAAACATTATATTTGCTTTAAACTGTTCTTTTCCGAGTACAATAAAAAGACCTGTTTGAAATTGTTTTCTTCATTTTATTCCCAATTATTTATTTATTTATGGTGTACAAGATTACACACAAGATCAGTGCCTTATATTCAAAATGTCAAAGTGCTACCTCAACTGTTCAACTGGAAGTTAATATCAAATCTTTCAGCAAGGGAACCAGCTGTGTGAACAACAGTAGCCTCCGTAACCGACACATGCACCTGAGCACCCATGAGGGTGACAGCAAGGGAACCAGCTGTGTGAACAACAGTAGCCTCCGTAACCAACACGGCACCCGAGCACCCATGAGGGTGACAGCAAGGGAACCAGCTGTGTGAACAACGAAAGCCTCCGTAACCGACACGGCACCTGAGCACCCATGAGGTTGACAGCAAGGGAACCAGCTGTGTGATTAACAATAGCCTCCGTAACTGACATGGCACCTGGGCACCCATGAGGGTGATCACCATACCAGGCCATGTGTCTGTAGGATATAGAGATTATTCAATTGTCTGGGCAAATGACGGCGAATTCATTCACAAGTGGAGGCGTGGTTGTGTTTTACAGACCCACGTCACTCCTCTCGTGAATGAATTCACTGTCATACCCAGACGATTGAATAAACTATTTATTACATTCCAATCATTAAGTTTTTATGTTTTATTTTACATTGATCTCGTCCGGAAACACCTCATGAATATTTATGGATTTGGTGAAAATACTACCATTTCCTTATATGGAGTCTCGTGTAAATCAATACGCAGTAACTATGATACAAGACTTTCGCTCTATACATGAAAGAACTATAAATAATATTGGTTTTATTTTATTTAAATTCCATTGTTTCAATAAGAGTTTAATATACAAATAGCTCATCTGAGAAGAGGCCCGGTTGATAGTTATGTATTTATAATGAAAATTACACTTCCACCTAGATAGGGCAGTGATTAGGTCGTGTCAACCATTTTGAATATTGTCGCGTATTTTCAAATCTATATTTAAAACTTATCTGCATATGTGATGCAGATAAAACAAATTAGATGGGAAATGTCGACTTCTGAAAACGGGACCACTTTTCTGGAGTATATATATATATATATATTGTGGTATTAACATAATTGTCGAAGAAAAACTGTGCAAGACAATTTCTTGGAAATGGAAAAATATGTTGACAGACAGTGGGTGGAGAGTGTGTTCAACTATTCCAAGTTGATAAAGAATGACACTGCCATACATTATTGTGAGACACTGTTATATATTTTCTTTATTATTGTGAGAATCTCACAGGATTAATAATAACAACAACAACAAACACGAAAAACAGCTAAGTTAATTTATTATGTCAGATGATCACTGTCAGCTCACTACTGACCATTCACTGTCACTGTCAGCTCACTATTGACCATTCACTGTCACTGTCAGAGTAGATGATGGGCAATATGCACTTAAATTTCTTTCATGGTGGCTCCTCATCACCACCACTGATACAACTACCAGTATTCTGATACAACTACCAGTATTCTGATACAACTACCAGTGTTGAAAATGAAAGTGCCACCATTAATTGTTGTTGTCTCAAAATATGTTGACATCACTTGCTGACCGTAAGCATAGGAATCCATAGAAGATGTCGTTTGATCAAGTTGATTTTTCTAGAGTTTGTTCTGAATAAGTCAATATTAAGGGCCCAGCACATTTTGTTTTACCCAACACCTTAGATACCATTTTTTGTTTTTCATTGTTCATTCGACTGTAGTTATTAATGCTTTGTACATTTTTATGACCACTGATTTGAACCGTATCTATAGGTTCTAGTTGAAGATTGCAGCATTTCCGAACTAGATGTTTTCCGACACTGTGATTTGTAATTCGTCTGGTCGTTGTCAATCTCACTGCACTGTTCTTTCATATATTTTGTTAGTTGATAAATATTGTTGATGCCCATGGGACTGTTTTTGAATCAAACCTGGCCAGGCTTTAGGCTCTTTTACATTGAAAGCCAGGAAAAAAAGAGTGATTCTGGTGAAAGTATATTGGAAGACCTTTTCGATGCATACAGCTTGAATGCCTTTACAGGACATCTTTCAGGAATATCACAATTCCATGCCATTGGTTTAAATTTCCATTACATTTGTGATGTCCTAAACCGGTTCTTGTTTTAGTTGCCCGCTCTTTTACGTGAACCAAATATTCATCCCTATCTTCAGTCTGAAGCCAGTTCAGTATCTCCCCATTTCACATTGTTTTGCTCCTTGCCCGTGCATCCCTAAAACCAAAGAAAAGTTCAAGTGCAATATGTTTAAGACAGCCAAAGGAGAGATAAATGCTGATATGCCCTCGTTGAATAATTTGTCAATGTCACTGTCCATTAACTCATCCGAATCTTTGGGTTTATTTCCATAACTTTTCGCTTTAAGATTCTTTTGCTTTGTTATCAATGCTGCATTACTGTGAGGTAAATCAGGATTATTGAGCACTCTAACAGTGCAACCACAATTTTTCAAGTGTCTGTCTAAACTTGACATGAAATTTCCTAGAGAAGATGGCTCATATTCACTCTTGTCCTTGATTTTTCTGGCACCTAACAGAAATCTTTCTAAGTAAATATCAAGTTCCTGTTGTGGGAGTTGTTCAATATCCCTGCTCTCATTTTGACATGAAAGAAATGCATGAAACTAGCTCATTTTACTACGGCGTTTTCTTTTTTGTACTCTCATTTTCTTGATCTCCAGTAAATCTAGATCTTGTTCATCATCGTATACTACAAATTTTCCATTGTCTTCATCTAAAAGTATACAAATGTTTCATAGTGTATTATGTGACTCTTTGGTTAAAGTAATGATGATTTAAATTTATCTTTCATTGAGTCTGTCTTTAAAAAAATTTGTTTGTCAAGCTCTATGGGCTGCTGTTTTACAATTTAACCTCAATAAGTGATATCACTCATTTGAATTTGTGATATCACTTATTTGAATAAGTGATATCACTTATCCGAATAGGTGACATCACTTATTCGAATAGGTGATATCACTTATTCAATTTATCAAGCAAGGAAAAACAGACTGATCCCTGCTTAAATGATTCAGCAGTGAATAGATGATGAAAATGATTCAGCAGATATAGATATATGAGGTCCGGCAGTGAATATATGATGAAATATGTCTGAAGCAGCCAAAGAGCGTATTTTAGAATTTATAAAAAAAGTATTATTCAAATTTGTGGATCTACATTAATCGTTTCCTCTTGGACCAAAAGTATTAATAGTTGACCTATATAGATTGTCAATAGGCCTAACAATAAGCTCTTCATCCTCAGACTCTGAAGCCGCAATTTCATTATCAATGGCAGCGAGGGCTGTGTTTATTATGCCTTGCATGTAACCAGTAGCTTTCTTGTTTGATTGCAGCAGACAGAAGAGGACCCTCAGCCACCAAAATTAATGGTCTTATAAAATGATTAAAGAATAAACCAATATATATTCTACATTCACAATAATAAATATAACACAATATATTTTACACAATTTATTTGATATTTCCATTTTAGTCTCGTTATAGATCAACATCTATATTTCATTAAATATATTATCATCCTTGGGAGAAATCATTGTCTATATTCATTTCAAATAAGTGATATCACCTATTGGAATAGGTGATCACCTATTGGAATAGGTGATATCACTTATTCAAATAGGTGATATCACTTAATGAGGTTAAATAGTAAAACAGCACCCCATAGTGCTCTTATCTACAGACTCAAATTTGCAATTACCCAAAATAGTTTCAATCATTTTAGAGATATCATGATAAAGTTAATTGTACACTTTTGATAGTCTTTGAAATTAAATAAAAACACACTACCAACCCACACACTTGATTACTTGATTTCATTGTTATCTGTTTATTTTCCGGGTGCCACAGACCGTTTGGCCACCTCTCGCAACTAAGAAGGAACACTTAACATTGAAAATTGATTTTATTGTAAAATTAGACAAATAAATGATATCAAGACTTACTGTTTTTTTTTTGTTGACTGCTTGTTTTCATCTGGGAATTGGTCATAATCTTTCAGTATCTCATCGATATGCAGCCAGTCTATATCTCGCAATTTATCTGACATTTTAATGTTTGACGTTGTGACAGCATTTGTTGTGTGTTTACATAATTTGCATAAAAAGTAGTCCCACAAAAATCGCACATGCGCATTGGAGACTTGCTTATCTTCACACGTGTGTAATAACAATATTGTGAAATGATGGTGATATCTTTCAATGAGAGACTCCTAATCTTTCTCTGGATTAAAATGTAATAAATATTTTTTACTAATGATGTGTCGTCTGTCAAGAATGTTGTTTATTTCCTCATTATACAATAATCTCACACATGAAGCCTGCAGACCACTAAATGTCAGTCAAATTCAAATTCAGTCATTTTTATAAATTTAACTTTAAAACTACAGTGACCTTGAGCCATCAGTATAGTACAGGGTGTTCGAAAAGAAAGGTAACACTTTCTCACTTTCAGAACTTTGCTTTAATGTTAAAGAATTTGCATCAAAATACGCACACAAATAAAGAAAGATATAAGTTTTTTCTGTAAAAAGTGAAGTAAATATGTCCAACAACATCATTTTTACAATATTTTTAGTACAAAGTACCTTTTGTGTCAAATAGCGTCACGTCAATAATTAATGATGTTCTCAAGATGATGGCCCTTCAACACTTTTCCCTGTTGTACTCGCACTATGAAATTGTTTATAACATTTCCACACATTTCTTCACTGATTTTCTTCACTTCCCGTTTGATGTTTTTCAACAGCATATCCGTGTCCACTGGCTTTGGTCTGTAAACAGCCGACTTCAGGTAGCCTCAGAGAAAGTAATCGCACAGGTTCAGACCAGGACTGTGTGCGGGCCAAGATTGTCCACAATTCTTCACTTCAGGGTATCATCGGGAAATCACCTTATCGCTGAAAGTTTCATGAAGATAATCTAATACAATATTAGATGTATGTGCCATTGTACCATCTTGCATGAACCAGACAGGTACCGATGTGAATTCACAGTGTTCTTAAATACATATGGACCGATCACTCCGTGCGACGAAATAGCACACCAAACCGTTAATTTCTCACAATGTAATGGTCTCTCTGTAAAACAGTGAGGCTGTTCATTTGCCCAGAATCTCATGTTTTGTTTGCATACATGGCCAGACAGCAGGAAATGCGACTCATCTGTAAACCAAACATCATGAAATACGTCAGCGTAATTATCCACAACGTCAACTGCCCAGCGACAAAAATCTAATCTTTGAACCTGATCTGTGATATTTAAACTCTGCATAATCTGAATTTTATCAGGAAAAAGTTGAAGGTCCTTCTTTATTATGTCATGAACACGAGTTTTAACGATTCCAGTTTCTGAGGAAGAACGTCTCACCGACTTTTCTGGACTATTCAAAAGCATTTCTCTAAGCAAACACACGTTTTCGTCGCTCCTACTTGACCTCGGCCGATCTGCTATTGGAGCATCCGCTACTGACCCACGTCGCTCAAATTTATGTACTATCTTGTAGACATGTTTCCTGCTTACATTTGTTTTCTTAAAAAGATATTTAAACTTTCGCTGAACTTCCGTTACACATTTAGTTTCATAATAATGCTTGACGATAAAAATGCGTTGTTTCGATGTCAATCTCGCCATCTTGAAAATAAAGTGTATATTTGATGACGTCATGACGTCAAGACGTCATTTATTTTGGCGTGTTATTGTTACAAGTAATGAAAACTTACATTTAAGAACTTTTAATTGGTATAAATTTGATTAAAATAGCCCAAGATTAGGCAAAGTTTTGCAAACTTTAAAGTGTTACCTTTCTTTTCGGACACTCTGTAGTTAAAATTCCAGGAATATCAGTTTGTATTATTAAAATTTTTTTAACTAGTATTACCAAAACTAGTGTGAATTCTCTCTAGTTTTAATAACATGAGGGTTGTATTGACCTTGAATTGCTCACCTACAGTAGTAAAAACAATTTAAATAAGGCAATTTTTGATAAGGCAAGGGCCATTTTTCAGATTTAAAGTTCAGCTGAGATATTATAGCTACCTAACTACTGTGTAAGTTTGATAAACAGTGAGAACAGGATTACACAAAACATCAAATAGCACAGTATTGGACAATTCATGGGCTATACCTCCAACATTAGTTACACAATGTTACCAGTTCAAGAACTTGTTTAAGATATTAAGATTACATGTCTTGACTGTGTAAATTTAGTGAGTATCAAATTAACAAGAGCTGTTGGAGAGACAGTTTGCTTGACTATTTTTATGCTGTTCTAAACAACAGCTATTTCAGGAAATAAGTACGAAATGGAAGACAATATGAAAACTCAGGGGGTGGCAATATTAATCTATGGAATGGAATGGAAGTCTTTCTTTAAAGAGGGTTGCCCAATTAGTTTGAAACTAATCTTTCTTGGGGGCCCTCTAAAGATACATTTACAAATCATTTACAAAATATAATAGCAAAACACAATAATTATTGCTTGTATGTTAAAAATAAATAAACGAAGTAATTCAACACCAATATTTATTTTCATTATCAATAGTTTGTTTTGAAAACAACAAAGTGAACAGATGTCTCATATTGCCTTGAAATTATTTAATTCAGCATTTAGTTACATCAATTTTGTTCAAACTTAAAAATTGCTTTTTATATTCATTAACCATTGCTGACAAATAACCCGATAGGTGTGCCAATACCTAACTTATTGCACACCATGTATGTATAATCACTCTAATATTACAATTGTATGAACAGAATAATATAAACTTGTCAAGCATATCCAGAAATACTTACTAAACATTACCTGAAATAATTCCAGCAAGAAGTTAAAATATAAAGTAAGCTATAGTTGAGATAATCTTCTGTTTCAAGATAAGTTTATCAATGTTTTACATATGTGATATATGCACTACCTCCAAATCATATGGTAATATACCAGTTTTTGTAAATGGATCTATAGTCTTGTACAAACACATGCAGCTTATCAATGCTGGATATCCTTCCACATTCTAAGTTTTTTTCATTTTTTTACATGTACAATATAATTATGTACTAACATCACATCATAGGGCAATATATCAGTACCAAAATTTTCATGAAAATGGATCAATAGTTGAACATTTAATAATCTTGTACCACAGTTTATCACAGCTGGGTACCATTCTACATTCTACATTGTTTCAATGTTTTACATATACAATATATGCACTAACTTCACATCATAGGGCAATATACTGGTATCAGTTCATGAAAATGGAACTTAGTTGAAATAATCTTGTACCAGCATGGACAGTTTATCACAGGTGAATACCCTTTCATGAAAATGAAAAATAAGTTGTTGTTTTTGTTTTAAGAAGTGAAACATTATATCTGAGCTCCAGGCCTTCAACTTTAATAGTTTCCCACCATCACCATAACACTGTTTTAAATGTTGACCCCTTAGGTTGGGCTAATTCACCACCAGGGTCATGGTTTTTAACCATTTAAGAGAGGACCACAAACTGACCCTATTTGTAAAACATCTAAGCTTGAGGCCTTGTACTACAAACTTTATCCTGCTAAACAACTAACAAAATTTCTAAGCTTAAAAGTGTAATAATTCTGCCAAAATACAATCAATAGTTATGGTTCTTGTCTCTATGAGTTTCCTAGTTGATGTTGAACATATATGTTAAGTTTCATACATATCCAATGACAGGTTGATGAAATATGTACCTGCCCAAAAACCATAACTTGTTCAAAAACTCTAACCATAATTCTGCCAAAATGCAACACAGAGTTATGGATCTTGTCTGTGCATTCCATTGAAGATGCCGAACACACATGTGAAGTTTTATTCATATCCAATGAGTGGTTGCATAGATATCTTACCTGATAAAAAAACTTTAACACCAATGCCAGAGTGAGTACATTATAATTCCCTCTATTCTACGAACAATTCTATTCTATTCTAGTACAATTTCAATGATATTAAGGGGCGTGACTCTGACATTAATTATCTGTTTTGGCCACATCAAGAAAGTGCCAGAGATATAATTATAGCTACTGTCTAAGTTTGGTTAGGATAAAATGAATTATAGTCAAATAGTGTAATTATTGATGTTTTAAAGGACATAACTCTAAATTGACTGTTTTGATCAGTTAATGAAGTTATCCGAGATATTATAGTTAAATAAATACCAAATAAATTTGGTGAAGAATCAATGAAAAATGCAGTTTCTAGGGTACACAAAACAAAAGTTTGCAGGAGTATGGAGGATGGATGGAGGATGGATGGAGGGCAGATGATTAACACAGCGAGATCAGAATGTGTAACCGTGGACTTTGCTCAGGTGAGCTAAAAATGTTAATAACAAAAAATCCTTTTTGGATGTAAAACAATGTGATACAACTGTGAGACACATACTAAATGGGGAAAGTTTTAGGAATGGGGATGGAGCTGCCAGAAAAGTGGCAATGGCACTATAAACATTGGGACTTCAAATTGATCATCCACATCAAGTTTTGTCAAAAAGGGGTCATTGGTTGCAGAGAGGAAGCATGAGCAATAATATTTATCAACAAGCAAATTCGGGAATTTATGTCCACTGCTTTGTTCAAAAGATTTGATTCAGGCATTCTAAAGTTATTGCACTGAAACTCCCCAAAATAAATTTTTTTCACAAATTAAAGGGACATTACTGTAGAATGACAAATGCCACAACCCTTTAAATCAAACTAAGCATGTGCTTTGTCATTACAAACATTGTATTAAAATTTTAAAAGATTTGATTCAGGCGCTCTTAAGTTATTGCATGGAAACCCAAAAAAATGTGACAGACGGATCAAAATTACGATTTTTCACAAACTAAAGGGGCACAACTCTACAACACCAAAAGTCGCGACCCCGAAAATCAAACTTAGCCTGTGTTTTGTCATTATAAACATTGTATAAGAATTTCAAAAGATCTGATTCAGGCATTTTGAACTTATAACACGGAAATCAAAGTGTGACAGACAGACGAACAGATTCAAATTAGTGCCTCCCATTTTCCGCAAAGCAAGCGACAAAAAAATTCAAAGGGCCATCACTCAGCCAAGAAATGTGAACAAAAAAGCAAAAGGGATATTCAAAACTAGGCTTCAGGCTGATCCCTATGAACGAGTTTCAGTGATACATAACTCAAACTAAACTTTTCAATTCCGAAAATACAAAGAGCTGTGACTCAGTCAAATTTATTGAACTGGAATGCAAAAAGAATATGTGCAACTACACCTCACAGGGATCATTCACAGCAAGTTTAAGCAAAATCTGACAACAGAATAATAGGAGTTCTGGGGACAAAATGTTTAATTCCAAAAGTGAAAAGGGCCATATCATTAAACAAGAACACTAAATGGATATGCACAACTAGACCTCACACTGATCCGTCCTAGTATGTTTTGGCTAAATATCAACACAGATGTCAAAGAAGTTCTCCTGATAGGATGGCTTAATTCCGAAAATGCAAAAGGCCATAACTCAGTAAAAGAAATCATCAAACTGGTACAAAAAGGAACTAGACCTAATCTGACCACAGATGTCGGAGGAATTCTCCGAACAAGATTTTGTGACAGACAGACAGACAGATAGACAGTAAGCCATAAAATATGTCTGCATGAGCTTGGGAAAGACATAATTTCTTAAATACGAAGTGTCAGACAGTAATACTTGGGATTAATATCGTGTAGCTAATAATGTGTAGCTAATATTGTGTAGTTAATATTGTGTAGCTAATATTGTGATGTGATTTTACAGACACTAATACTTGGGATTAATATCGTGTAGCTAATATCGTGTAGCTAATATTGTGATGTGATTTTACAGACAGTAATACTTGGGATTAATATCGTGTAGCTAATATCGTGTAGCTAATATTGTGATGTGATTTTACAGACAGTAATACTTGGGATTAATATTGTGTAGCTAAAATTGTGTAGCTAATATTGTGATGAGATTTTACAGACAGTAATACTTGGGATTAATATCGTGTAGCTAAAATTGTGATGTGATTTTACAGACAGTTATACTTGGGATTATTATTGTGTAGCTAATATTGTGTAGCTAATATTGTGATGTGATTTTACAGACAGTAATACTTGGGATTAATCGTGTAGCTAATAGTGTGATGTAATTTTACATGCACAGATGTCAAATCAATACAATATCAGTATTGGTGTTTGTGTAGCGGATTAATATCGTGTAGCTAATATTATGTAGCTAATATTGTGATGTGATTTTACAGACAGTAATACTTGGGATTAATCGTGTAGCTAATAGTGTGATGTAATTTTACATGCACAGATGTCAAATCAATACAATATCAGTATTGGTGTTTGAGAAGTTTCTTATAAAGCCAGACTTATTGATCTTCCATATCTCACAACATTCAGGTGGTATTCAATATCCATACCTCTTGTGTAAGAATGACAAAAGAACTTTAAAAAGGAAATGGAACAAACTACAGAAACGGAACAAACTAGAAAAATGGAACAAACTACAGAAATAGAACCAACTACAGAAATGGAACAAAACTACAGAAATGAAACAAACTAAGAAATGGAACAAATGGAACAAACTACAGAAATGGAACAAACTACAGAAATGGAACAGACTACAGAAATGAAACAAACTAAGAGATGGAACAAACTACAGAAAGAAAACAAAAAAAGAAATGAAACCATCTAAGAAATAGAACAAACAACAGAAATGGAACAAACTATTTAAATGGAACAAACTACAGCAATCAAACTAAGAAATGGAACAAACTACAGAAAAGAAACAAACTAAGAAATGAAACAAACTCTAGAAATGGAACAACTTACTGAAATGAAACAAACTAAGAAATAGAACAAACTACAAAAATGAAACAAACTACAGAAATGGAGCAAACTAAGAAATGGAAAAAACTAAATAAATGAAACAAACTACATAAATGGACCAAATTAAGAAATGGAACAAACTACAGAAATGGAACAAACTACAGAAATGGAATAAACTTCAGAAATGGAACAAACTAATGAAGCAAATTACAGAAATAGAACAAATGATCAAAACAGAATGAACTACAGAAATGATACAAACTAAAGAAATAATACAAACTAAGAAATGCACTAAATAACAGAAATAAAACAAACTAAGAAATGGAACAAACTATAGAAATGGAACAAACTAAGAAATGGAACAAACTTCAGAAATGGAACAAAGTATAGAAATGGAACCAACTAAGAAATAAAAAATAAGACTTTAGTAATAAATGTTGTGGAAAAACTTTTAAATTTTCAATGTGTGTATTTCTTATAATGTAAATTAAAAATATCTTTTTTTTTCGGTTAATCTTTTTTTTTCGGTTAATTTTGTTGTTTGGGTTTATTTGTCTTTTGGGTAATTTTATTTTTTTTATATTTTGCCCATACTTTACATAATACAATTTTAATGTAACAGCGATGGGGAATAAATAACATGGTCCTTAACTTAATTTCTAGATTAGATGATAAATAAAATGAAAGACAAAAGGTTTCAAATAAAAAAAAAAGTTACAGACAACTCTGTGGGGGTCCTCCGTGGCCAAGTAGTTGAAGGCCCCATTTCAAGATCACTTACCTCTCATCGCTAATGTGGTAGCATTTAATGCTGCTCACTCCATAACCTTCATGTGAGAAAGTTTTCCAGTTACTTGTGGAAGGACATTGGCTCTACTCAGATTCATTCTGAGGTCGTCCTCCATCAATAAAACTGGATATATCTAACCTGAAATGTGTTAGTAATACTGCAAGAAACTGGCAAACTTTCTCACAAAAAGATTCTTAGAGCGAGTGGGACTCAAGCCTTGGACCTCAGATGTAACAGGTAAATGGTCTTGAGATGACATCTTAGACCACTGAGCCATGGACGACACCCTGGAGGAAACATAATCATACAAAAACAAGAGGGCCAGATTAGCCCTAAATTGCTTACCTGTTGCAGAGAAGACAATGCCAAAGGTGGCAATTTTTGATATATATATATATATATATAATCTTTATTAACCTCCAATACTGAAGAGTTACAAAAAACACATGAGAAAATGAAAAAGCAACATACAATTATACAAAACAATATATACATTACAATACAATACAATACAATATATCAATAAAGCAACACACATTTTCTCGCCCGAACACACGCACGAACATACACACACGCGTGTGCATTAATCAAAAGCGTGTTAATATTACCAGAGGAAAGGCCTCAAATGGGGAAAAAAACAGAAGACAAAACGGAATAACGAAACGTATGAGGAGAAAATGGTAATACAAACGATCTTAAAAGAATAGCAAGGACTCGTCATTCAATCCATCATGCGATGAAAATACCTTACAATAATCTTTAAACATTTTACTTGTAATTCGTCACAGATTAGAAATTGACGTAGGCCAGCGCATAGATGAGTTATTTGGCTTTTCATGTTAAGATTGATAAAGTTGTTAAAAACAATCGACCCAAACTGTGTGTAAATTACCTTCCACAGTGCCTCGCGCAAATCTTCATTGGTTATACATTCAAATACAATGTGTATTGCTGGTGAGTTCACAACTGCACCGCACTTAAAACAATTCTGATAATAAGAATTACGAGAGTACAACATACTTAATAGCTTCATGGTACTCTGACATTCACCCAAAAGCAATGGATATCTTTTACTCAACATCCACAGTGCTGACGGAGAAAACACATCAGTAGCGGCAATGTATTCAGTAAGTTGAGGATCTTCTAGCATGGCTATTTGACGAACATTATTTTCGTATACGCGGATAGAATGTTTAATTATAGTTTTCCAACAGTATTTTGATGGGAAACTTCCATCCTTTAAGAAATCATCGAATATATGTTGAAGACGATATTTTGCCAATACCCTATAAATATCAGGAATGAATCCACTTTTACGATATGGCGCATCGTTATATCGGACAAGTCTATTAAGGAATATATTCTTTGCAAGAAAATGACCCTGGAGATTACACAGTTGACCAAAAAATGTCAGTTTACGGTAATCTATCTCTGATTCTATAGACCTACTGCCTACCATGCATAAAGAAACGTGAGTCCGCGTATTTGTAGAAATGCCTTGCAAAAATTTAATGCACATTCGATGACAGCGTTCCATATCTAATAACTGTGCGCCATTCATGTAATTCCATAATTCGCAACCATAAAGAGCCTTTGGAAGAACAACAGATTTATAAATATTATATGACGTTAAGGGATGTAAGCCTTGCTCATGGACACCACTACATACAACGCCAAAAAATGCTCTTCTTAGTTTATTTGCGGCTTCGTTTATGGCCAACTCTGTATCATAATATTTATGAAAAGTAATTCCCAAATGAGTGTATTGGTCACACTCAGCTACATGTTTGGGACCTAATCGCCATGTGCGTTTAATATTTTTAAAATCACGATAGTCTTCATTAAAAACAACAACTGCGCATTTTTTTGCATTATAATCATAACGCCAGTGACAGGCATATCGGTAGCAAATGTTCATCATTTGATCTAGAGCGGACTTCGAAAGGGAGATCAAACACATATCATCTGCGACAGTCGGGCTGGAAATATTTAAATCGAACGAGCATAGACCTAAGCCTGAATCATGAAGCTCTTTTATTAGTCCATCAATGAATAATAAATAGAGCATGGGACTTGTTACCCCACCCTGTCGGGTTCCCTGTAGAACTGGGAACCAGTCTGAATAAAACCCCTGAAATTTGACACAGCTCTCTAAATCTGAGTATAGGCTCACGAAAGCTTTGTAAATCTGCATATCTAATTGAAGATCGTACAATTTACTAAACAAACCATCATGCCAAACCCTATCAAATGCTTTCTGTGCATCAAGGTAACATACAAACAGCTTAGAGTCTAACTCCTTACTTAGGCAAATGCATTCCTTTACAGTGTAAGATGTCATAACACAGCCCAATTTTTTTTGAAAACCGCATTGAAGACTGTTGAACTTTAAAGAGTTACCATCAGTATCAATTTTGTTAAGAAGTATAGTTTCATACAGTCTAACAAAAACGGAGGATAAGGTAATAGCACGGTAACTGTCGGGGTCATTTCTCGGTTTGTTACCACCTTTAAATAATGTGATAATTACACCCCTTTTCATGCTTCTAGGTATATATGATAATTGTAACATAGCAGTATATAGTTTAGAAAGTAATTTTCTGACAACTATACCACTATATATTAAATGTTCATAAACTACTTTGTCTATTCCTCCGGCTTTGGCCGTTTTCGCTTTACGCAATGCCAGATTGACAGATTCTAAAGACACCTGAGCTACTGATACAGTCGAACAGTTATCAACAAATATCTCAGAATTCACATTTGTCATTTTATTCTCAATGTCTGCTTTAAATTTTGGCTCATAGTTTAAATGATCAGATGGAGTGTATAACTGTTTAAAGTAATTACCCCAGTGCATTGTAATTTGTTCTGCATTTCTACAAAAACATTCACCAAATTTCATTTCATTACCTACAGAATTACACGATTTTTGCCGTCGGCTGTTTATAACCTTCCAAAATGTCATACTATCAAGTTCAAGGGATTCGTCAACTTCGCGGTTTAATAACAGTAAATATTCTTCAATAGCGCGTCTATGTTCCCTGCGAAAATTTGTTTTTGATTTTTTATATGAGATATATGTATCTGAATTAGTATCATGGGGTCTACCATTTTCGACCCAGGCTTTACGACAATCATCAACTTTACGACGGTAATTGGTCAATTTTGCTGACCAGTATGGCTTTAAATAATGTCTAAATTTAGCTTTTGGGATATATGTATGTGACGAACTAATTAACGATGATACTAGTGTCTCGTATAGAACATCAATTCCATTCGTATCAACAATATCACCTTGTAATAAATGAAGCAAATCCACATTTTGATCTAAAGACAAAGTGTACTGTAGTAGAACCTCGGGAGTCGCTTTTGACCATTTTAGTCTAGGCTCTGTATCAAAACTATTAGTGTTTAACTCAAGTTGTGGAACACACATACTACAGAACACAGGCCTATGTGTAGACACATTAACAGAGCTATCATCAATAATTTCACAAGCATTGATAAGATCAGTTTGCTCTTGTGAAATAAAAATATGATCTATTAAAGAGCTTTTTGTTCCATCATATGAAACGAATGAGTTACTAGCGCCAGTACACATGTCAAGGGAGTTAACTGATACTAGCGTATGGTTATTAATTAATGTCAGCAGTAATAGACTTCTGTCACCAATGTCCTTGGATTGTTTAGAAGAGTTGAGATGTGCATTTACATCTCCCATTAACATAACTCTACCCCTGGTTGAGTAGTAATATAGAAGTTCTGATAATTTATTTACAGATTCCTGAAATCTTTTTAAAGAATGGTTACAACTGGGTAAGTAAACTTGTAAGATATACATAAAACAGTTTTTTGAATATTCAAATTGAACACCTGTTATTCTATCGTCCTCTATTTGAAGGACTGAAACACTGCTAGCGTGTTTAACATTCCATAAGATAGCTACCCCACCCTTACGTACGTTGCACACACCGGGGACGCGCAAGTCATAGTCACATACAGCATGACATTTATATTTGCTATCGATACAGTCTAAAAAGTGTAAATCGATCTCTCTAAGCCAGTGCTCAGAGATACCGCAAAAATCAATGCTCTTGGCATTTAATATATCACATAAATATGTACAGCTGGACATGATTCCAGTTGCATTCCATGTTAAAATGTTCAAATTATCAATCATTAAAAAGTTTCTGAGTCGGGGTACAGATATGGGTTATAGTCCGTAATATCTGATCGTGTGTACTGACTATTATTGTACACTCTTGACATGCGTTGACTAGGATCATAATTCCTTTCTGATCGCTGGTTACGGCGATATTTCAATTTATTCCTTGTTACCCAAGGCCTGCATGTTACTCTTGGAGGCCAGAAGTTCGGGTCATCTAGCAGAGCGGAATACTCATCATCCTCAACATTTAGCTTAATAATAGCTGACCCGTATCGCAAGTTTCTAGTTATGAAAACCTTAGTCACTTTAAGGCCCCTCTTCCTGACAAATTCAGCAATCTTTGTCTCGGTGATCGACGGCTTGAAGCCCCCAATATAAAAACTTTTTGTCCGATTTCT
The DNA here is from genome assembly GCA_029582155.1 of Panopea generosa. Lineage (NCBI taxonomy): Eukaryota > Metazoa > Mollusca > Bivalvia > Adapedonta > Hiatellidae > Panopea > Panopea generosa. The sequence goes on from CM055896.1 coordinate 91,911,434, forward strand.
GATATATGTCGTAAAATCATCGTCGACATCATCCGTTTCCATGTCCCTATTTTGAGTTTTAGGCGAAGTACTTAATTTCCTATCCGGTTTATGTCTATAATTCGTTATAGTAGGTATGTACTGTGATTTAGCCGGCCTAGCAGAAACCTCAGCATAGCTATCAGAAATACGCGCCGGCAGCTTCTTGTTGCTATCAATGCCCGTAAAGCGGTCCTGTGACATCGGATTATCAGCAGCACCATGGTCACCACTGCTCACATTTTTACACGACATGTTTTTATTTACCTGGACATCAGCGGTATAGTTAAAACGATTCACATTATCACCGCTATTTAACAAGCCATTAACAACAGTTATGTTTGGACAAATATTACCGTCACGTGAAACAATAGGCATGGGACGCTGCTGCAAAGCAGTCTCAACGTTGATTTGTTCAATTCTTGATGACGTTTCCAGACAGACGACTGGCTGAATAGGGGTAGACAGAGCTGCATGGGAAATGTCACGTTGCACCATGACGTTCTCATAGGTGAGATAGTCCGGGTCATCATCTGGCGAGTTAGTATCGCCAGTGGGTAATGCTGATTGATTGACAGAAAACGAGCCGTCATAGTTGGCAGTAGCATGCACGCTACTGTGTGAACTTTTAGTAACACTTTCATCATGTGGAAAAGCAACCGAGTGAGACTCATTTTGGCACACATTTGAGTTAATATCATTTCCAGGTTTGGAACAATTTATAGTTTGAGTACCCGATTTAATGTCTTGTCTCGATTTCCTATTTGACACCTTTTCGAGAGAAACTAGTTTTCTGTTTAAATTATTCATAGATAATTCAAAATTGTCTTCACATGCTTTTACATTGCCTTTTAATACTTTCATTTCATTCTTTAATCTCACAACGCCGGTTAGCTTGTCCGACTCAACCCTTTCAATACACATATTAATCTGTTCTAAACTGTTTGACACAAAATTACCCAATTCCGCTAAGTCATTCTTCACACTAATTACAGTTTGCTTAAGGACATTGATTTGCTCTGTGCGAGCCGATTCGTTAGCAGAATATTTTTGCTTTAGATTTAGCATTTCTGCTTTCAGAGTAAAAACCGAATCTTGTAAAATGGCGAGATCCGGGGATGGAATCTTCTGCCTGGCAGGAGTTGAGTGATTCATAACATTCGGATCTTCAGTCGGTACCGAAACTGAGCGAGTGGATTTCCGTTTACTCATGAGCTCTTTCAAGTCGACTGTATTTAGATCTTCACCTTCGATGGCAGAGATCAGAGTGTGAATGTCACGTCCCAGCTTATCTGCCATAAGATCACCTTTCCGGGTTTTAATACGTTTTTTCATTTCAACATCTTTATATGGAAAACCTGGTATACGTTTAACCAGTTCGAACAGATCGACTCGAACGCTATCCAGCTTTACGTCACATTCCCCATAGGCCCGTCTGACCATCCCAATGAACATTGACGTTGGGAACCCGCGATATAGTGTCTTTAACTGATTCAATTGTTCATCAGTAAGTGCTGACACATGATAATTATAATCACTTTCATAAAGTTCATTTTGCATGGATGATTGCAAAAGCACAACCGCATCCTCTCGGTCCATAATAGTGCTGACATCGGCATCCCTTGGCTCTTTACTATGTACAAAAGGAATTTTGGCCTCAGTATTATCTGATAATATCACTGGTGTTAGTTCAGTATATACGATTTCATAATCAGTCGAGGATTCCATATTGTATATACATCCAATTAACAATGTTTGCTGGACATTACTCTTGACCAACTGTTATATCGACTGCACAGCGAAATTTCAGTGGCGTCACATCCGATTAACGGTTATTCAAGGCTGTGGTGAGCACCATAACGGTCCATGCCCTGAGGCGATGTAAAGAATACTCCAGCGTGACCCTTGTATTAAAGGTGTGATTTGAACTTTAACTATTTAGACAAAGGAAAATGATGAAAATGTTTGTTAATTCATAGATCAACGATCATAAGAGTCATTGTTTGAGTCATTGTTTGAGATATACAATAAACTTCACTTAGCTCATCATTTTAGTCCATTTCCTAATTTAGAAACCACATAAATAACACATAATTCCAACTTTTTCTGAGAGCCTAATATACAACGACATCTAGAAATGGAACAACTTACTGAAATGAAACAAACTAAGAAATAGAACAAACTACAAAAATGAAACAAACTACAGAAATGGAGCAAACTAAGAAATGGAAAAAACTAAATAAATGAAACAAACTACATAAATGGACCAAATTAAGAAATGGAACAAACTACAGAAATGGAACAAACTACAGAAATGGAATAAACTTCAGAAATGGAACAAACTAATGAAGCAAATTACAGAAATAGAACAAATGATCAAAACAGAATGAACTACAGAAATGATACAAACTAAAGAAATAATACAAACTAAGAAATGCACTAAATAACAGAAATAAAACAAACTAAGAAATGGAACAAACTATAGAAATGGAACAAACTAAGAAATGGAACAAACTTCAGAAATGGAACAAAGTATAGAAATGGAACCAACTAAGAAATAAAAAATAAGACTTTAGTAATAAATGTTGTGGAAAAACTTTTAAATTTTCAATGTGTGTATTTCTTATAATGTAAATTAAAAATATCTTTTTTTTTCGGTTAATCTTTTTTTTTCGGTTAATTTTGTTGTTTGGGTTTATTTGTCTTTTGGGTAATTTTATTTTTTTTATATTTTGCCCATACTTTACATAATACAATTTTAATGTAACAGCGATGGGGAATAAATAACATGGTCCTTAACTTAATTTCTAGATTAGATGATAAATAAAATGAAAGACAAAAGGTTTCAAATAAAAAAAAAAGTTACAGACAACTCTGTGGGGGTCCTCCGTGGCCAAGTAGTTGAAGGCCCCATTTCAAGATCACTTACCTCTCATCGCTAATGTGGTAGCATTTAATGCTGCTCACTCCATAACCTTCATGTGAGAAAGTTTTCCAGTTACTTGTGGAAGGACATTGGCTCTACTCAGATTCATTCTGAGGTCGTCCTCCATCAATAAAACTGGATATATCTAACCTGAAATGTGTTAGTAATACTGCAAGAAACTGGCAAACTTTCTCACAAAAAGATTCTTAGAGCGAGTGGGACTCAAGCCTTGGACCTCAGATGTAACAGGTAAATGGTCTTGAGATGACATCTTAGACCACTGAGCCATGGACGACACCCTGGAGGAAACATAATCATACAAAAACAAGAGGGCCAGATTAGCCCTAAATTGCTTACCTGTTGCAGAGAAGACAATGCCAAAGGTGGCAATTTTTGATAAGGCAAGCATCATACCTCAGACATTTAGATTTGGTCAGTTGAGATATACAAATACTGTGATGATCAAATGAAAACTGCATGTGCTGGAGTGTACATAAATTCATATAAAACACTTTTTTGCTAAATCAAGGGACATAACTCTATACATTAATGATCCAATTTAGTGGACATCAAGTGAAAGCTGCAAGTACTAGAGTGCACACAACATCAAATAACACAATTTTTTAATTTTTGGAACCCGGACAGTTCAAAACCATGTCCAAGATATTATGGTTAACACTTGTGTAAGTTTGGTGAGGATTAAACGAAAAATGCGGGTGCTAGAGTGCACACAACATCAAATAACTCAATTTTTTATGATTCAAGGGCTATAACTCTGACATTATTAATCCGATTTGGCCAGTTTATGAACTTGTCCAAGACATTATTGTTATACACGGTTATGTAATTTTAGTGGACATCAAATGAAAGCTGTGAGTACTAGGGTGCACATATCATCAAAATGCAATTTTTGATGATTAAAGGACCATAACTTAAGACATTAATTATTACCACATTTGGCCAGTTCAAAACCTTGTCCAAGATATTATGGTTATATAACATTTGTACAAGTTGGTGAGGATCAAATGAAAAATGCGGGTACTAGAGTGCACACAACTTCAAATAATGCAATTTTTATCTATTTAAGGGCCATAACTCGAACCTTAATTACCTGATTTGGCCAGGTCAAGAACATATCCAACATATCATTGTATAGAACTTCTGTGTAAGTTTGGTTAGGATCAAACAAAAAATGCGGGTGCAAGATTGCACATAAAGTCAAATAGTGCATTTTAAAATGATTCAAAGGTCAAAGTATGACATTAATAATCTGATTTGACCAGTTCAAAAACTTGTCCGAGATATTATGGTTATATAACTACTATATAAGTTTGATGAAGATCCAATAAAAATTGTGGTGCTATAGTGCACACAACATAAAGTTCACAGATGAATGACGGACAACAGGCAATCAGAATAGTTCACCTTGAGGTTTGCTCAGGTGAGCTAAAAATTAACCCTAAAATTGCAGGTGGAAAACAAGTTGCTTGTGAATGACAACCTTCACTTCAGTGATTCAAGTAATGTCTGAGTCAAAATAAAATCCCTTTTACAAATAATGACTGTGTGATCTTTTAGGAAAACCTGCCTCCTACCCACTACACAATATAAGGAATGTTAAACAGATTGGCAGTTTATTATAGTCAGCTGACTGCCTTTATAAATCTGTGTGTAAAAGTTAAAATGGAGGCATAAAACCAAACATCTCCCACATGGCAAAAAGGAGCATGTGGTCCAGTGGTAGCGCATCAGCGCCATGATCACAGGGTTGTGGTTTGATCCTCTGCCATGGCTATGTGTGGTTTTCTTGAGCAAGACAATTTTTTTGCATAATTATGTTTAGTACTTGTTCTACCCAGGAAGACTGAGCGTGATTTGTACAAGCTGTAATAACTTCACAATCAAAGTAAAATAAATAAGTTTAAACTAATTGTTTTAATTATAAACAAAAAAGTATAATTTGAGTTAATTTTCAAAATTTACAAAAAAAATATTTGGTTTTCTAACTCAAGTTATCTTAATTTTTGTCAGCAACAAAAAAGTAAGTTCCTATAACAGTAAAACCATTCCAAAGCTGGTACAGATTAGTTGTTAATTATGACTGTTTATTGTAAATAAATCTACATTAAGTCAATAAAAACCACTTTAACCCATGTTTATAGCCTTAATTTATATTCATGAGTAATTAAAAAATAATAAATTTTACCAATTACACAACAGCTTAAAAGAATAATTATACTGATTCTAGACTGGCTCCAGCACAACTGCATAATCAATGCCGACATTTTTTTTAAAAAAAGACTAACAAATCCCTTAACATAATTGTGCCAATCTATAAAACAACTCTTCACTTTTCCCCGACCACTGAAGGTGCATAAACCTTTCCATTGCGGGAAATTTGATGGCTTCCATTCAGAAGATTAATATTCAGTACCAACTTAGTCACCTTTAATGGATTGTAAACGCCTTACCTTCACAGGTGACCTTTACACTAAATGTACACACTTGATATTTTTCTTCTGAACTGGCAATTTCAATAGAAGTAAAATGGAAAAAGGTAAAAAGATGCTGCCACAAATCATCCTATAGTAGACTGTCAGCCTGACATCAATCAAGATATAGAGACAAGACATGCAACTGTTCAGGGAACTGCAGCTACTGTAGAGATCATGGATAATTACCCCACATTAGGAATACTTCCTTGTCAGCCTATACAGATGTATGAACAGTCTTGACATTGTTTAGTATTTTGCTGACTAAAAGTCTAATAATCGTTCAAAGAAAAAACAGCAAAATCATTGATTCTTAAGAAATAACTCAATAAGCCATTTTTGAAGCAACCATTCAAAGCAAATATTGCTAAACTAAATTATCAGCAACCACTAAAAGGAAATACAACAAAAACTGTCATACCGGTATACAAAATGACCTAACCAAATCTTTTACTAGTAACCAACAAACTGCAGTACAAGCATCCAAAGGAAATGACCTAACAAACTATGTTACTACTAGCAACCTTGGACCTGCAGTACATGCATCCAAAGGAAATGACCTCACAAAGTATGTTACTATAGCAACCAGGGAACTGCAATACAAGTGTCCAAAGGAAATGACCTAACCAAGTTTGTTATTACAGCCATCAAGAAACCGCAGAACAAGCATCCAAAGAAAATGATCTATTAAAGTATAAGTATGTTACTTTAGCAACCAGGGAACTGCAGTACAAGCATCCAAAGAAAATGGTCTATTAAAGTATAAGTATGTTACTTTAGCAACCAGGGAACTGCAGTAAAAGCATCCAAAGAAAATGGTCTATTAAAGTATAAGTATGTTACTTTATCAACCAGGGAACTGCAGTACAAGCATCCAAAGAAAATGATCTATTAAAGTATAAGTATGTTACTATAGCAACCAGGGAACTGCAGTACAAGTGTCCAAAGGAAATGACCTAACCAAGTTTGTTACTACAGCCATCAAGGAACTGCAGTACAAGCATCCAAAGAAAATGATGTAAGTATAAGCATGTTGCTATAGCAACTAAAAAACCTCAGAATAAGCATCCAAAGAAAAGGATCTAACAAAGTATAACTATGTTACTATAGCAACCAGGAAACTGCAGTACAAGCATCCAAAGGAAATGATCTATTTTTTTTTATTATTTTTTTTTTTAATCAGGTTTAATGCCGTTTTCAACACATTTCAGGTTTTATATTGCATATCCAGTTTTACTGGTGGAGGAAGACCTCAGACATATGTCATATCCAGTTTTACTGTTGGAGGAAGACCTCAGACTGATTCAGGTTATATATGGCATATCCAGTTTTACTGGTGGAGGAAGACCTCAGATTGAGCCAGGTTATATATGGCATATCTAGTTTTAATGGTGGAGGTAGACCTCTGACAGAAGAATTAGGTCCTTCCGCAAATAACTGAAATCTAACAAAGAAAAAGTATGTTGCTATAGCAACTAAGGAACTGCTGTACAAGCATCCAAAGAAAATGATCTAACAAAGTATAAGTATGGTACTATAGCAACTAAGGAATTGCGGTACAAGCATACAAATGAACTGATCTAACCAAGTCTGTTACTACCAACAAAGAAACTGCAGTACAAACATCTACAGGAAATGATCTAACAAAGTGTGTTAATATAGCAACCAAGGAACTGCAGTACAAGCATCCAAAAAGAATGATCTAACCAAGTTTGTTACTACAGCAACCAAGGACCTGCAGTACAAGCATCCAAAGGAAATGATCTAACAAAGTATAAGTATCTTGCTATAGCAACAAAGAAACTGTAGTATAAAACATCTACAGGAAATTATCTAACAATGCATGTTTCTATAGCAACTATGGAACTGCAGTACAAGCATCCAAAGGAACTTATCTAACCAAGTATGTTACAAGCAACAAAGAAACTGCAGTGCAAGCATCCAAAGGAAATGATTTACCATGTTTTATTAGAAACCAAGGAACTGAATGGTACAAGCATCCAAAGGAAATGATCTAACCAAGTCTGTCACTAGCAACAAAGAAACTACAGTACAAACATCTACAGGAAATGATCTAACAAAGTGTGTTACTACAGCAACCAAGGACCTGCAGTACAAGCATCCAAAGGAAATGATCTAACAAAGTATAAGTATGTTGCTATAGCAACAAAGAAACTGTAGTATAAAACATCTACAGGAAATTATCTTACAATGCATGTTTCTATAGCAACCATGGAACTGCAGTACAAGCATCCAAAGGAACTTATCTAACCAAGTATGTTACAAGCAACAAAGAAACTGCAGTGCAAGCATCCAAAGGAAATGATTTACCAAGTCTTATTAGAAACCAAGGTACTGAATGGTACAAGCATCCAAAGGAAATGATCTAACCAAGTCTGTTACTATAAAACACAGGAACTGCAGTGCAAGCATCCAAAGGGAATAATCTAACAAAGTATGTTACTATGGCAACCATGGAACTGCAGTACAAGCATCCAAAGGAACTTATCTAACCAAGTATGTTACAAACAACAAAGAAACTGCAGTGCAAGCATCCAAAGGAAATGATTTACTAAGTCTTATTAGAAACCAAGGAACTGAATGGTACAAGCATCCAAAGGAAATGATCTAACCAAGTCTGTTACTATAAAACTCGGAAACTGCAGTGCAAGCATCCAAAGGGAATGATCTAACAAAGTATGTTACTAAAGCAACCATGGAACTGCAGTACAAGCATCCAAAGGAATTTATCTAACCAAGTATGTTACAAGCAACAAAGAAACTGCAGTGCAAGCATCCAAAGGAAATGATTTACCAAGTCTTTTTAGAAACCAAGGAACTGAATGGTACAAGCATCCAAAGGAAATGATCTAACCAAGTCTGTTACATGTACTATAAAACTTGGGAACTGCAGTGCAAGCATCCAAAGGAAATGATCTAACAAAGTATGTTACTATAGCAACCAAGGAACTGAAGTACAAACATCCAAAGGAAAAAATCTAATCAAGTCTTTTACTAGCAACAAAGGAACTGTGCAGTACAAGCATCCAAAGGAAATGATTTAACAAAGTCTGTTACTATAGCAACCAAGTAACTGGAGTGCAAGCATCCAAAGGAAATGATTTAACAAAGTCTGTTACAATAGAAACCAAGGAGCTGCAGTATAAGCATCCAAAGGAAATGATTTAAACAAGTCTCTTACTATAGCAACCAAGGAACCGCAGTGCAAGCATCCAAAGGAAATGATTCAACTAAGTCTGTTACTATAGAAACCAAGGAATGCAGTATAAGCATCCACAGGAAATGATCTAAACAAGTCTTTTACTATAGCAACCAAGGAACCGCAGTGCAAGCATCCAAAGGAAATGATTCAACTAAATCTATTACTATATTAACCAAGGAACTGCAGTATAAGCATTCAATGGAAATGATATTATCAGTCTGATACAACCATTAGAAGGAACTGCAGTAAATCTGTATTTAGCAACCATCCACAACTAGTCTGAAACAAATGTAAGAGTGAATAGCAATGAAAAAATTTTTTCTTTAAGTAAGGCAACCACCTGAGGGAAAAGGTTGTCTTCCTTGATTTTTTTTAATGGGGTTCAATGCCATTATCACATGCTAGATTACATATGGTGTATCAAGTTTTATCATATAAATTTCGATGCACCAATGACGTATTTTTCATACTAACCTGCATGGTGTATTTCACATACAATTCCTCATACCATGAAATCATTCATTTTCATGGGGTACTAATTTTCGTGGATTTCGTGGGAAGCCTAGACAACAAAATCAAATACCAACGAACTTAATGTAATGCTGTTAATATACATTACCTCTCTATTCATATGCCTACGTGCATCGTATTGTGGTAAATAATCCATCCTTTATTTATATATTTTCTTTCGTCATATTGCATCAATATATACTTGATGATTTTGTAAATAGAACAATAATTTTTCATTACACATATCATCTTTAATTCATAGACGTGTGTGTGTAGTGAGATGTGTTATAATCAAATGTCAGAGTTGCTAAAAATAGACCGTCACCTTGCAGCAAAATGCTATTGAGCAATCGTGAAACATCGGGTATTTTCGTATCCTCCGTATATTACACCTCGTGTATAGCTCTAGAATACACCAATGCTATTCGCCTGTGTTACAAGTCTGTGTTCATTCGCGTGAAAGTAACAAATTATGTATACGTCATTAAGTTGAATATATGGCGTTATTATATCAATTTTTTTATTGATACACTCGACATGGGTCATGTTTATAATTTAATAATAATAAGTTTAAAATATCAGTCTTGATTAACTAACATTTATATTTTCAAAGTTCATGTATATAAGGTGGCATAAGGGGGCCGCGATTTTATTCTATCACGTGACTGAAAGAATTTCCAAAATGGCTCCTTTTTATGTCAGAGGTCTATTATGTAGCATAAAGGCCGAGGTGATCAGATTGGCTATCGAGTTGAAACAATGTGACGTATAGGCCTACGGTAAATATTGTAAAAAAAAATGTAAAACATTGTAAAAGGACAGTATGCGTGCGTACAAAAAAAACTAAAATACAAGTTCAAGTGAAGTAATATTTTCTAAACTTGTTTCATTTTATGATTAAATATATGGTGATACATTTTCAATGAATAAAACAAACAAATCTCTTAAAAGACCCAGCACATTAGTTTACTGTCCATTTTCACAGTCACGTGACGTGGCACTATTGTTATTTACACCGGGCCTGCGTTCTGAAACCCTTTCTGGATTAGATGTAGTTCTTCTCCTATCCTCACCTGGTGTTTGCATAACAATTAGTTCTTTATCGTACTTGTATATTACGCTACTAATTGGCATGTGTCAACTCTTATTTGCACAACGGGGTGCGATAAATCCTGATGCGCGACGTGTGAATTACAGCAAAGGTTAACAACTTGAACGCACTATGCGATGTCGAAAGTGTAAAAAAAAAAAGTTTTTTTAAATTATTTATCAGTCTCAATGGTCTATCAAAATCAATAAATAACTAAATATGTGTTTTCTATAAAGAAATAAGCAACTTGTTTATGAATGACAAGCATTTTTGTAAATTGTCATCGCCCTTCTGAGAAATTAAACAGCTGATACCTCTCTTACAAATAAATTGTGAAATAGACTGCGGCTGTTAACACAACTTGCTGTTCCATATGCAGACATGGAATTTATGTTGTCCTGTTTAAAGAAAAAATAAAAGTACAGATATTGCGTGTAAAAAAACCAACTGAAATCAAAAACACATTGAAACAGAACAGTAACTTGTACATTCATTGAAACAGAACAGTAACTTGTACAAACATTGAAATTAGAACAGTAACTTGTCCAAACATTGAAAATAAAACAGTAACTTGTACATTCATTGAAACAGAACAGTAACTTGTCAAAACATTGGAAATTGACCAGTAACTTGTACAAACATTGAAAATAGAACAGTAACTTGTACAAACATTGAAAATAGAACAGTAACTTGTACAAACATTGAAACAGAACGGTAACTTGTACACACATTGAAAATATACCAGTTACTTGTACAAACATTGAAAATAGAAAAATAACTTGTACAAACATTGAAAACAGAACAGTAACTTGTCAAAACATTGGAAATAGACCAGTAACTTGTACAAACATTGAAAATAGAAAAGTAACTTGTACAACCATTGAAAAAAGAAAAGTAACTTGTACAAACATTGAAAATAGAACAGTAACTCGTACAAACATTGAAAACAGAACAGTACCTTGTTAAAACATTGAAAATAGATCAGTAACTTGCAAAAACATTGAAAACAGAAAAGTAACTTGTCAAAACATTAGAAATAGACCAGTAACTTGTACAAACATTGAAAATGAAAAAGTAATTTGTACAACCATTGAAAATAGAAAAGTAACTTGTACAAACATTGAAAATAGAACAGTAACTCGTACAAACATTAAAAACAGAACAGTACCTTGTCAAAACATTGAAAATAGATCAGTAACTTGTACAAACATTTAAAATAGAACAGAAACTTGTCCAAACATTGCAACAGAACAGTAACTTGTCAAAACATTGAAAATAGAACAGTAACTTGTCAAAACATTGAAACAGAACAGTAACTTGTACATTGAAAATAGAACAGTAACTTGTACATTGAAAATAGAACAGTAACTTGTCCAAACATCGAAAATAGAACAGTTACTTTTCCAAAGATTGATACAGAACAGTTACTTGTCCAAACATTAAAACAGAACAGTTACTTGTCCAAACATTGAAAATAAAACAGTAACTAGTCCAAACATTAAAAATAGAACAGTAACTTGTATAAACATTGAAAATAGAAAAGTAACTTGTAAAAACATTGAAAGTAGACCAGTTACTTGTACAAACATTGAAAATATAAAAATAACTTGTACAAACATTGAAAATAGAACAGTTACGTGTACAAACATTGAAACAGAACAGTAACTTATCAAAACATTATAAATAGACCAGTAACTTGTACAAACATTGAAAATAGAACAGTAACTTGTCCGAACATAGAAACAGAACAGTAACTTGTACAAACATTGAAAATAGAACAGTAACTTGTCCAAACATAGAACAGTTACTTGACCAAACATTGAAACAGAACAGTTACTTGTCCAAACATTGAAAATAGAACAGTAACTTGTCAAAATATGAAAACAAAACAGAAACTTGCCAAAACATTGAAAATAGAACAGTTACTTGGACAAATATTGAAAATAGAACAGTGACTCGTACAAACGTTGAAACAAATCAGTAACTTGTCAAAACATTGAAAATAGACCAGTAACTTGTACAAACATTGAAAATAGAAAAGTATATTGTACCAACATTGTGAATAGAAAAGTAACTTGTCAAAACATTGGAAATAGACCAATAACTTGTACAAACATTGAAAATAAAAAAAGTAACTTGTACAAACATTGAAAATAGAAAAGTAACTTGTACAAACATTGAAACAGAACAGTAACTTGTCAAAACATTATAAATAGACCAGTAACTTGTACAAACATTGAAAATAGAACAGAAACTTGTCCAAACATTGAAACAGAACAGTAACTTGTACAAACATTGAAAATAGACCAGTAACTTGTACAAACATTGAAAATAGAAAAGTATATTGTACAAACATTGTGAATAGAAAAGTAACTTGTCAAAACATTGGAAATAGACCAGTAACTTATACAAACATTGAAAATAAAAAAATAACTTGTACAAACATTGAAAATAGAAAAGTAACTTGTACAAACATTGAAACAGAACAGTAACTTGTCAAAACATTATAAATAGACCAATAACTTGTACAAACATTGAAAATAAAAAGTAACTTGTACAAACATTGAAAATAGAAAAGTAACTTGTACAAACATTGAAACAGAACAGTAACTTGTCAAAACATTATAAATAGACCAGTAACTTGTACAAACATTTAAAATAGAACAGTTACTTGTATAAACATTGAAACAGAACAGTAACTTGTACAAACATTGAAAATAGAACAGTAACTTGTCCAAACATAGAACAGTTACTTGTCCAAACATTGAAACAGAACAGTTAATTGTCCAAACATTGAAAACAGAACAGTAACTTGTCCAAACATTGAAAATAGAAAAGAAACTTGTCCAAACATTGAAACAAAACAGTAACAGGTACAAATATTGAAAATAGAACAGTAACTTGTCCAAACATTGAAAATAGAACAGTAACTTGTACAAACATTGAAACAGAACAATAACTTGTACAAACATTGAAAATAGAACAGTAACTTGTCAAAACATTGGAAATAGACCAGTAACTTGTACAAACATTGAAAATAGAACAGAAAATTGTCCAAACATTGAAACAGAACAGTAACTGGTCAAAACATTGAAAATAGACCAGTAACTTGTACAAACATTGAAAATAGAAAAGTATATTGTACAAACATTGTGAATAGAAAAATAACTTGTCCAAACATTGAAAACAGAACAGTAACTTGTACAAATATTGAAAATAGAACAGTAACTTGTCAAAACATTGGAAATAGACCAGTAACTTGTACTAACATTGAAAATAGAACAGAAAATTGTCCAAATATTGAAACAGAACAGTAACTTGTCAAAACATTGAAAATAGACCAGTAACTTGCATAACATTGAAAATAGAAAAGTATATTGTACAAACATTGTGAATAGAAAAGTAACTTGTCCAAACATTGAAAACAGAACAGTAACTTGTACAAACATTGAAACAAAACAGTAACAGTTACAAATATTGAAAATAGAACAGAAACTTTCCCAAACATTGAAAATAGAACAGTAACTTGTACAAACATTGAAACAGAACAGTAACTTCTACAAACATTGAAAATAGAACAATAACTTGTCCAAACATAGAACAGTTACTTGTCCAAACATTGAAACAGAACAGTTACTTGTCCAAACATTGAAAACAGAACAGTAACTTGTACAAACATTGAAAATAGATAAGTAACTTGTACAACAATTGAAAGCAGAATAGTAATTTGTACAAACATTGAAAATAGACCAGTAACTCGTACAAACCTTGAAAACAGAACAGTAACTTGTACAAATATGAAAATAAAACAGTAAATTATACAAACATTGAAACAGACCAGTAACTTTTCTAAACATTGAAAATAGACCAGTAACTTGTAAAAACATTAAAAATAGAACAGTAACTTGTACAAACATTGAAAACAGAACAGTTACAAGTCCAAACATTGAAAATAGAACAGTAACTTGTCCAAACATTGAAAATGGAACAGTAACTTGTACAAACATTGAAAATAAACCAGTAACTTGTACAAATATGAAAATAGAACAGTAACTTGAACAAACATTGAAACAGAACAGTAACTTGTCAAAACATTGAAAATAGATCAGTAACTTGTACAAACATTGAAAATAGAACATTAACTTGTCAAAACATTAAAACAGAACAGTAACTTATTCATTGAAAATAGAACATTAACTTGTACATTGAAAAGAGAACAGTAACTTGTCCAAACAACGAAAATAGATCAGTAACTTGTACAAACATTGAAAATAGAACAGTAACTTGTCAAAACATTAAAACAGAACAGTAACTTATTCATTGAAAATAGAACATTAACTTGTACATTGAAAAGAGAACAGTAACTTGTCCAAACAACGAAAATAGAACAGTTACTTTTCCAAACATTGAAACAGAACAGTTACTTGTCCAAACATTGGAAATAGAACAGTAACTAGTCCAAACATTGAAAATAGAACAGTAACTTGTACAAACATTGAAAATAGAACAGTAACTTGTACAAATATGGAAATAAAACAGTAACTTGTACAAACATTGAAACAGAACAGTAACTTGTCAAAACATTGAAAATAGACCAGTAACTTGTACAAACAATGAAAATAGACCAGTTACCTATACAAATATGAAAATAGAACAGTAACTTGTACAGACATTGAAACAGAACAGCAACTTGTCAAAACATTGAAAATAGATCAGTAACTTGTACAAACATTGAAAATAGAACAGTTACTTGTCCAAACATTGAAACAGAACAGTAAATTATTCATTGAAAATAGAACAGTAACTTGTACATTGAAAATAGAACAGTAACTTGTCCAAACATCGAAAATAGAACAGTTACTTTTCCAAACATTGAAACAGAACAGTTACTTGTCCAAACATTGAAAATAGAACAGTAACTAGTCCAAACATTGAAAATAGAAAAGTAACTTGTACAAACATTGAAAATAGAACAGTTACTTGTACACACATTGAAAATAGAACAGTTAATAGTCCAAACATTGAAACAGAACAGTTACTTGTCCAAACATTGAAAATAGAACAGTTACTAGTCCAAACATTGAAAATAGAAAAGTAACTTGTCCAAACATTGAAAATGGAACAGTAACTTGTCCAAACATTGAAAATGGAACAGTAACTTGTACAAACATTGAAAATAGAACAGTAACTTGTACAAACATTGAAACAGAACAGTAATTTGTACAAACATTGATAATAGAACAGTAACTTGTACAAACATTGAAACACAACAGTAACTTGTACAAACATTGAAACAGAACAGTAACTTGTCAAAACTGTTCGGATCCAACTCTTCAATTATGAGTGTGGTGCTCTATCACTGGACCATGAGCTCCACCACACATAACCGTGATGACAGATCAAACTCTTCAATCATGAGTCTGGTGCTCTATCACTGGACCATGAGCTCTTCCACACATAACCGTGATGACGAATCAAACTCTTCAATTATGAGTCCGGTGCTCTATCACTGGACTATGAGCTCCACCACACATAACCGTGATGACGGATCAAACCCTTCAATCATGAGTCTGGTGCTCTATCACTGGACTATGAGCTCCACCACACATAACCGTGATGACGGATCAAACCCTTCAATCATGAGTCTGGTGCTCTATCACTGGACCATGAGCTCTTCCACACATAACCGTGATGACGGATCAAACTCTTCAATCATGAGTCCGGTGCTCTATCACTGGACTATGAGCTCTTCCACACATAACCGTGATGACGGATAAAACCCTTCAATCATGAGTCTGATCCTCTATCACTGGACTATGAGCTCCACCACACATAACCGTGATGACGGATCAAACTCTTCAATCATGAGTCTGGTGCTCTGTCACTGGACTATGAGCTCTTCCACACATAACCGTGATGACGGATCAAACCCTTCAATCATGAGTCCGGTGCTCTATCACTGGACTATGAGCTCCACCACACATAACCGTGATGACGGATCAAACCCTTCAATAATGAGTCCAGTGCTCTATCACTGGACCTTGAGCTCCACCACACATAACAGTGATGACGGATCAAACCCTTCAATTATGAGTCTGGTGCTCTATCACTGGACCATGAGCTCTTCCACACATAACCGTGATGACGAATCAAACTCTTCAATTATGAGTCCGGTGCTCTATCACTGGACCATGGGCTCCACCACACATAACCGTGATGATGGATCAAACCCTTCAATCATGAATCTGGTGCTCTATCACTGGACTATGAGCTCTTCCACACATAACCGTGATGACGGATCAAACCCTTCAATCATGAGTCTGGTGCTCTATCACTGGACTATGAGCTCCACCACACATAACCGTGATGAAGGATCAAACCCTTCAATTATGAGTCCAGTGCTCTATCACTGGACTATGAGCTTCACCACACATAACCGTGATGACGGATCAAACCCTTCAATTATGAGTCCGGTGCTCTATCACTGGACTATGAGCTCTTCCACACGTAACCGTGATGATGAATCAAACTCTTCAATTATGAGTCCGGTGCTCTATCACTGGACCATGGGCTCCACCACACATAACAGTGATGACGGATCAAACCCTTCAATCATGAGTCTGGTGCTCTATCACTGGACCATGAGCTCTTCCACACATAACCGTGATGACGAATCAAACTCTTCAATTATGAGTCCGGTGCTCTATCACTGGACTATGAGCTCTTCCACACATAACTGTGATGACGAATCAAACTCTTCAATCATCAGTCCGGTGATCTATCACTGGACTATGAGCTCTTCCACACATAACTGTGATGACGGATCAAACCCTTCAATCATGAGTCCGGTGCTCTATCACTGGACTATGAGCTCCACCACACATAACCGTGATGACGGATCAAACCCTTCAATCATGAGTCCGGTGCTTAATCACTGGACTATGAGCTCCACCACACATAACCGTGATGATGGATCAAACCCTTCAATTATGAGTCCGGTGCTCTATCACTGGACTATGAGCTCCACCACACATTACCGTGATGACAGATCAAACTCTTCAATCATGAGTCCGGTGATCTATCACTGGACTATGAGCTCTTCCACACATAACTGTGATGACGGATCAAACCCTTCAATCATGAGTCCGGTGCTCCATCACTGGACTATGAGCTCCACCACACATAACCGTGATGACGGATCAAACCCTTCAATCATGAGTCTGATCCTCTATCACTGGACTATGAGCTCCACCACACATAACAGTGATGACGGATCAAACCCTTCAATCATGAGTCTGGTGCTCTATCACTGGACTATGAGCTCTTCCACACATAAATGTGATGACGGATCAAACCCTTCAATCATGAGTCTGGTGCTCTATCACTGGACTATGAGCTCTTCCACACATAACCGTGATGACAGATCAAACCCTTCAATCATGAGTCCGGTGCTCTATCACTGGACTATGAGCTCTTCCACACATAAATGTGATGACGGATCAAACCCTTCAATCATGAGTCTGGTGCTCTATCACTGGACTATGAGCTCCACCACACATAACCGTGATGACAGATCAAACCCTTCAATCATGAGTCCGGTGCTCTATCACTGGACTATGAGCTCTTCCACACATAAATGTGATGACGGATCAAACCCTTCAATCATGAGTCTGGTGCTCTATCACTGGACTATGAGCTCTTCCACACATAACCGTGATGACGGATCAAACCCTTGAGTTTGGTGCTCTATCACTGGACCATGAGCTCCACCACACATAACCGTGATGACGATCAAACCCTTGAGTTTGGTGCTCTATCACTGGACCATGAGCTCCACCACACATAACCGTGATGACGATCAAACCCTTGAGTCTGGTGCTCTATCACTGGACCATGAGCTCCACCACACATAACCGTGATGACGATCAAACCCTTGAGTCTGGTGCTCTATCACTGGACCATGAGCTCCACCACACATAACCGTGATGACGATCAAACCCTTGAGTCTGGTGCTCTATCACTGGACCATGAGCTCCACCACACATAACCGTGATGAAGGATCAAACCCTTGAGTCCGGTGCTCTATCACTGGACCATGAGCTCCACCACACATAACCGTGATGACGGATCAAACCCTTGAGTCTGGTGCTCTATCACTGGACCATGAGCTCCACCACACATAACCGTGATGACGATCAAACCCTTGAGTCTGGTGCTCTATCACTGGACCATGAGCTCCACCACACATAACCGTGATGACGATCAAACCCTTGAGTCTGGTGCTCTATCACTGGACCATGAGCTCCACCACACATAACCGTGATGACGATCAAACCCTTGAGTCTGGTGCTCTATCACTGGACCATGAGCTCCACCACACATAACCGTGATGACGATCAAACCCTTGAGTCTGGTGCTCTATCACTGGACCATGAGCTCCACCACACATAACCGTGATGAAGGATCAAACGCTTGAGTCCGATGCTCTCTCACTGGACCATGAGCTCCATATTGTATTAACAACATAATCATTGCTACTTATGTACAATGCTCACTAGGTCTCAGTACTTTAATAATTTGATTCCAAAGTGCAATGTCAATAAATGCTTATACACTGTTTCAATTTAAAGTATTCAGATTCTGTTTTGGAGTTTGTCAATACAAAAACACTTAAGAAATGCTAAATAGGGAGAGGTATCATGTATGAATTATTGATCTGTGTTGAGCTTATTATCTCACCAATAATCAACTGAACAGGGATCTATATACAATAACTGTCATATTAACGAGACAACAAACTTTACTGCAGACAGAATTAATAACGCATGCCTTGTTCTGTTGCTATGAAACACTGTGTTGCATGTTCATACTATCTATAATGCCTCTTCTCTCGTCTAATGACAAGACAAAATTTGCATGTTGACCTCATGCATCATTAGTCACTTCTTACACGAGTCATTGAACTCCACAGGCTGTAATGCCTTAATGGCACAGTTTCATAAGCTCAGTACAAGGAAAGCAAAAAAGTACTTATGGGCAAGTAGTTAGAACTTTGATTTGTTTTGAAGATGTAACAGATGCGTAGAAGAGTTCAAACTTGGTAGAGGTTCACCTATGGTAAATGTCAGTGAAATTACATCAAAATCAGGTCAGTAGATTCTGACAAGGCTTTTGAAGTTTTTACTATATATACGCTTAGTCTTCGAACTAAGATAAAAATCCAGTTCCAGTACAAAACTAACCTGTTATGTTTGTGAAAGGTTTCATACTAAAGCATTAGACTAAACTATTGTGCATGAAACAATCCACAGTTCCAGCACAATAATATTCCTTTGAGTTTCAAACACAGGCTTTCCCAAAGTATATCACTTGAAAGAATCTTTGTCACAGCGCACTCTCCCCCTAAAACAAATAAGCTCCTCCTCCAAGATTTCAAGTACACTTTGACACTGAAAATCTGTTATGAAACTGGCTAGAAATATGGTCTTTATTATGAACTGTCTGAAACAGTAAAACTCTGACTTTTATATTCAGATTAACACCTGTTATAAAATTGGTTTAGATATTAGAATAATATGAATAATATTTCAATCATTGATTATAATTGTATCATTCATCTTTTTATGATGAATTATCTTTTAAAACTTATATCTTGTATAATATTGTATAATAATAGCAAAAGAAAAGTTTATTTAAAGAGTTTATTACCTCTTCTTATAATAATTGCTATAAACAGACATTTATGCTATAAAACAGGGGGGATAATTTGACATAAAACTAACCCCACCCCCTGGCTGCCATGTTTTTTAACAAATCAAGATGAACAAACTTGGTAGAGAGTCACCCAAGGAACATTTCTGTGAAATTATTTTAAAATTGAGCCAGTAGTTTCTGACAAGAAGATTTTTTAAGTTTTTACTAAAGCTTATATAGTGAACTAACCCCAACCCCTGGCTGCCATGTTTTTTGACGAATCAAGATGGCTTGAACAAACTTGATAGAGGGTCACCCAAGGAATATTTCTGTAAAATTATATCAAAATTGGCCCAGTGGTTTCAGAGGAGAAGTTGTTAAAAGCTAAAAGTTAATGACAGATGATGGACGACAGATGACGGACACCAGGCAATCACAAAAGTGAGCTAACAAGAGGGCATATTAGGACCAAGTGGCTCAAATGGTTTTCAGTTGTCAAATGAATGAATAGGGCTTTACGATGTACCAACACATTATAGGTTATTCGACGCCAACAGGAAGAAAGATTCCAGGTTCACTCTACATGTACAAAAACAACAAATTAACATACAGACTTTAAAAAAATACACCAACAAATGAATATGCAGAATGAACCTAGAACCTTGGTACATGTACCTGCAGAACTGCAGACTTTCAGCAAATTCTATCGTATAACTGAAATTGTCGCTTCTTATGACATGCATGAGCCACAGTGGTCCTATTCTTGCCATCACTCATATGGCTCCCTGAAACCACACAGGGATTGATAATTTAACCACAATAGTGAACATGACAAAAAATGATAAAATGAACATGACACCCATTCAGAGATGCTATTCTTGGCTGGAACCATGCAGGCTTCAGTTGTCGAGTATTTTTCTATTTTTAAAAAGAATTAAAACACAACCATGTAAAAATCAAAGTATATTTAAGATCTACCGGTATTACATCAGCTTTATTTAAACGAATATGAAACATCTGTTAACAGAGACACTTTCAGCCAATTATCAAAGTACTTCTAGCACTTATAATCTCAGGTAAACTTCCATACACATCATATGTACAGCAACCTCAAAAGAACTGCTAATGAGAGTAAAAAATTTAGTTGTTGTTTCTTGAGAAAAAGGGTTTTTTCAACTCACAAATAAACCATCCAGTCCTCTACTCACCCTTTCCAAACACCTATCCAAAACTGAATTCAATGAATCATACCTCAACTAGCCAGTGCCTCAGATTTTTTTATGTTGAATATAACCCTTGTTAAATAACATGAAAGAAAAAAGAATTATTTCCCTATAGAGTTCCTATATAAAAATCAAAGATTGCTCCCTTGATTTGATAAAAAAACAATGCCTATTCTTATGATTCATGTAAATTTGGCTGCCATTTCTTACAATTTAAACTATCACGGAAAATATAGCAAATATCAAATCTTAACTGCTATGCCTTGGCAATGATTAACAACACTTGTTGAATAAAACCATTGCTAAAATAGATAAGAAAATTATATATCATTGTATTCCAGTAGTATTATAGTGTAAAAAGTAAGTTCCCCTTATAGGGAGACCATAATGGACAACACAAACCTCTTAATGTGCACAAACCCCTTAATGTTAACAAACTTAGAACTGCTATTCCTACAATAGTGAATACCATATATAAATACTTTTAAAGTCCTGCTCTATGACAATTTTTGAAATTCACACTTTACAAAACCCATTACAACTATAAAACCCCATCAGAACTTGAACAAACCCGATACTGTGTGAGCAAAAAATGCTCTGTGAAACTTTTAGTCAAAATCTTGACTGCTGTTACTGAGATAAATTGCTTGAAAAAATATGAAGGACATAGCACCCATAGCCTTCTTCTCAGGCGAGTTACAACAACCAGTCAGGTTAACCTACAGCCGTTTGCTTAGATGAGTTAATCTTTATATAAAATTAATGGTTTTATATGATACAGAAATAAATATGGTTTTAAACAATGACAATAGATACAGAAATATATGCTACTGGAATATTAGCTAATTTCTTCACCTAATTATATTGCACATATTTCTCAGATATATAAGGAAGAGTGGAAGTTCTCATGAATGATATTTCGGGCACAATATGAACACAGTTGACCTGGAAATGTATTTACACTTAAGGCCAGTCTGAGACACCCCTCATTAAGTAACAATCATTATGATTTGGCCAATGTCTACCAGCCAATGTCCAGCTAACAATGATGTTGTCTGCTAGTTACTACCAGTTACTATACACAGGTGTATATTTATCACATGTATGATAGGGCTAGATATTGATGTGTACACAACTGGTCTACCACCCAATGTCCAGCTAACAATGATGTTGTCTGCTGGTTACTACCAGTTACTATACACAGGTGTCTATCTATCACATGTATGGTAGGGCTAGATATTGATCTATGCACAACTGGTCTACCAGCCAATGTCCAGCTTACAATGATGTTGTCTGCTAGTTACTACCAGCAACTATACACAGGTGTCTATCTATCACATGTATTGTAGGGCTAAATATTGATGTGTGCACAACTGGTCTACCACCCAATGTCCAGCTAACAATGATATTTTCTGCTAGTTAATACCAGTTACTATACACATGTGTCTATCTATCACATGCATGGTAGGGCCAGATACTGATGTGTACACAAGTGTACCAGCCAATGTCCAGCTAACAACGATGTTGTCTGTTAGTTAATACCAGTTACTATACACAGGTGTCTATCTATCACATGTATGGTAGGGCTAGATATTGATGTGTACACAACTGGTCTACCACCCAATGTCCAGCTAACAATGATGTTGTCTGTTAGTTAATACCAGTTACTATACACAGGTTTCTATCTATCACATGTATGGTATGGCTAGATATTGATGTGTGCACAACTGGTCTACCAGCCAATGTCCAGCTAACAATGATGTTGTCTGCTAGTTAATACCAGTTACTATACACAGGTGTCTATCTATCACATGTATGGTAGGGCCAGATATTGATGTGTACACAACTGGTCTACCAGCCAATGTCCAGCTAACAATGATGTTTTCTGCTAGTTAATACCAGTTACTATACACAGGTGTCTATCTATCACATGTATGGTAGGGCCAGATACTGATGTGTACACAACAAGTGTACCAGCCAATGTCCAGCTAACAATGATGTTGTCTGTTAGTTAATACCAGTTACTATACACAGGTTTCTATCTATCACATGTATGGTAGGGCTAGATATTGATGTGTGCACAACTGGTCTACCAGCCAATGTCCAGCTAACAATGATGTTGTCTGCTAGTTAATACCAGTTACTATACACAGGTGTCTATCTATCACATGTATGGTAGGGCCAGATATTGATGTGTACACAACTGGTCTACCACCCAATGTCCAGCTAACAATGATGTTGTCTGTTAGTTAATACCAGTTACTATACACAGGTTTCTATCTATCACATGTATGGTAGGGCTAGATATTGATGTGTACACAACTGGTCTACCAGCCAATGTCCAGCTAACAATGATGTTGTCTGTTAGTTAATACAAGTTACTATACACAGGTTTCTATCTATCACATGTATGGTAGGGCTAGATATTGATGTGTGCACAACTGGTCTACCAGCCAATGTCCAGCTAACAATGATATTGTCTGCTAGTTACTACCAGTTACTATACACAGGTGTCTATCTATCACATGTATGGTAGGGCTAGATATTGATGTGTAGACAACTGGTCTACCACCCAATGTCCAGCTAACAATGATATTGTCTGCTAGTTACTACCAGTTACTATACACAGGTGTCTATCTATCACATGTATGGTAGGGCTAGATATTGATGTATACACAACTGGTCTACCACCCAATGTCCAGCTTACAATGATGTTGTCTGCTAGTTACTACTAGTAACTATACACAGGTGTCTATCTATCACATGTATGGTAGGGCTAGATATTGATGTGTACACAACTGGTCTACCACCCAATGTCCAGCTTACAAGGATGTTGTCTGCTAGTTACTACTAGTAACTATACACAGGTGTCTATCTATCACATGTATGGTAGGGCTAGATATTGATGTGTAAACAAGTGGTCTACCATCCAATGTGCAGCTAACAAGGATGTTGTCTTCTAGTTACTACAAGTTACTATACACAGGGTTCTATCTATCACATGTATGGTAGGGCTAGATATTGATGTGTACACAACTGGTCTACCACCCAATGTCCAGCTAACAAGGATGTTGTCTTCTAGTTACAAGTTACTATACACAGGTGTCTATCTATCACATGTATGGTAGGGCCAGATATTGATGTGTACACAACTGGTCTACCAGATTCAACATAGAACCTGTTGCAATCAGATAGATATCCAAAAATCAATATTAGATAAAGAAAAGTGCATTTGAAGTCAAAATTGACATTTGTCTGATTTTGACACAATAATGTCCAGTAATGTACCATAATCTATAAGGACATTTAATCATGTCAATCAATAAACCATTATTTACAAGGACACACAATCATGTCAATCAATAAAACATCATCTATAAGGACACACAATCATGCCAATCAATAAACCATTATCTATAAGGTCACTCAATCATGTCAATCCATAAACCAGCATCTATAAGGTCTCCCAATCATGTCAATCAATAAACCATCATCTATAAAGACACACAATCAAGTCATCATATATAAGGACACAAAATAATGTCATCATCTATAAGAACACACAATCATGTCATCATCTATAAAAACACACAATCATGACATCATCTATAAGAACACACAATCAAGTCATCATCTATAAGAACACACAACCATGTCATCATCTATAAGATTTCAAAATCAAGCCATCATTTACAAAGACAAACAATCAAGCCAACATGTATAAGGACACACACAATCATGTCAAACAATTAAGTGTGCTGAATAAAGCATATTGATGTCTTTCTTTGTTTCAACGGTATAAAACAAAATCAGAACACTTTTTTTGGTTCGGGCCACTAGATTTGCCACAAACCCTCCAGATACCTTGTGAAAGAAGTGACAGGGCTATATAGTCATTCATACTGTTGTTACTGGTTAACTTGCTAGGGACCAATGTCAGTAAAAGTGTAATTGTTCTTTTTATTACATTGAATAGAAAAATGATTGCTTCTTAACGATATCCACTAAATTGAATTACTGACAATGAATGTCTCGATTTGACAAGTTACAATGTTTGACTGTTGATTTGCCTTTTATCTATATGTATATATTGTATGTCTATGCCATATGTGATTCCATATCTATTACAAATGGCCACAGGCAACAGTATTGAAATGAAATTATAAAAAGATACTTTTGACTAATGTCTTTGTAGATGTTTTGAATGTATATACTAGTATTATACAGTTAAAAAAATGACTCAAAACATTGTCTCTGTATGTATGATGGCGTACTTACTGACTGATAAAAGATTGCATGATCTGATACAATCAAATTGATATTGTTCACTGAAAAGAAAGTTTCAATTACCAAACCTTACATCATTGATCATGTCAATATAAATAGCAAACAAAGATGCAGTCAGTTATGTATCGTGGGTACTGGAAGGAGAGTTACTTATGAATCATATACACACAATGAAGCATTATTTCAGTTTTATTGGCTCTCTTGTTGAGTTTATACATATTTTATTCACAAACTGTATACAACTACATTGAACATACCAACTATTAGTTAACACATGTGTACACAATCAATAAAGAAATTCAGAAGAAAGTTTACAGCTTTTGTGAATCTGTCTCCCAAATATCAGCAGATATAAAGTATGTGACAGTGATTCAATATGACAGAGTTTATGAATTAATTAATTACACCTAAACAAAACTGAATTCTTCAAAGAATATTTTTTAATAAGAAAAATATATTATTGCTTCATCAACAGATGAAAAATGAATGATAATGACAATGTTTAAAATGTAAAACAATAATAATGGCGATACAAACATGGAAATATGATAAAATCACAGTATAAAATCAATTTTATTGTGAAACTGTTCTCAATTCATGTTATGTGCCTTCAGGCGTGTAAACTACTCAAAAGTACATTTTCTTTTACTGAATGGGGTTTAACACTGTTTTCAACACATTTTAGAAAATATATCACAGTTGTATTGGTGAAGGAACACCTCAAAATGAATCTAAATAGAACCACTGTTCTCCCACAAGTAACTGGCAAACTTTCTCAAATAAAGTTTTTGGTGCAAGTGGGACTCAAACCTATGACCTTAATGATAAGAGCTAAGTGATCTTGATGGCACCTAGACCTGACTTGGCCATTGAAGATCCATTCAAAAGTGCAAAACAAATTATCAGTTTATATGAATACTCCAAATTGTTATTCTAAATAATGTTTCTCAGACGTGATGTCACACTACATCGTGTGCTGTTTAGCAGTCCTGTACAATTAACAACTGACGACATTCAGATTAAATAGGAAAGTAACAAATGATTTAATAAAAAGATTGTGCCATAAATATAGGTTTGTATATAAATGAGAGTATGAGGATCTCAGGATTTTTATTACATCTCTTGTTTAAATACTTTGAATTGCAAATCTCTGTATTAAAATGTTACTGTAAAAGTTGATCAATTAGCACCTACTGACGTAATTAGAAATTTAGACAAATTAACACAATCATAGTTTAGCACCTGGCTATATTGTGTTAGCACACCCAGCTGTGCAAATATTTACATTTTCTGCCATATAAACAACAATCCTGAAAATTTTGTGAAAAAAGTTCTTATAACCCCATACATACCAAGATCAGTATAGAACCATTATAAAACGTGCCTATTTCTTGTATACCAGACAGGATTTCCTAAGTTTTTAATGGGTACAGATATTTCATCCTCTATCCCCTCTGAGTGCCTTTTCTACAATCCTCACACTGTGACGTGACGTATAAACAAATGTGACGTTAATACTATCATTTGATATCTTACAAGTAATTGTGGTAAACTGATGATGAATTAAACTGGAATGTTTATTCAATGTTCTTAGTATACAAGAAAAACATGTTGATTACAGTGAAATATAATTTTTAATTCATCGAGTGAGCTCTGCAGTCAAAGGGCTACGTTCACAAGTTAACATGTCAATTTTGGTGTTCAAAACAGTAGAGTTTAATTGATATTTTTCTAAAATTAACAATAAAATTAACTTTTGATTTAAAGTTGAAATTATTAAAATCACCATTAATGATTTCACTACTTTTGAACAGTGAAATTACTAAAGATAATTCACTGATAAATCTTCATTGAAAAAGATAAAATAAACAACCATACACAAAATATTTCAGTATAAACAACAATTTTCAATTGTCAGTTTTCTCTTTAACTAGCTGGACCTAGTTAGCTCAGTCAGTAGCATGTCTAACTATAAATCTAGGGGTCATTAGTTTGAATCCTGCAGCTACAGTGATCGTCATGATGACTGACGTATGACATTGCATTCCATTATCATTCATCTCTCATTGCTGATTCAAGTGGAAAGTTATCAGTTACTGGCATAGATGGTGTGCTTGAGTGCTAATTAACCTTCCAGGATCCCAGGAAAGACTGGTTAACTTAACTGATCATCTGTTAGCCCTCGATGGCAAAACAATGATGCTAAATATTCAAACAAACAAACTAACTTTACAACTTTCTACATAAAATCATACAAAAGGAATCGTTTCTTGATGCATGAACAATTATTGGCTGAAGTATGTCTGGGTGAGTTTTGTGTATTGATCTTGGACAGTTTAATCACAGCTGTTTACTCAATAAGGAACTTTGCCATTTTCTCTACAATATAATTTACACTTCAAACAGTTATTAATGCCAATATCAACAAAGGTCCAATGTTAACATTTCTTGTTCGACAGTGCCAGTTATATTACATAACTTGTTTCTCCTAGTAAAAATAAAGTTTTAATACTTGCTGATAGGTCATAAAGCATTCTAACAGTTTATCACAAGATATATTTGGGACCACTTTAACTTTTACGTTCATTATTTAAGTTGCAAATAAATACATGACTTTTTGTTTGATTTGTTTGTACTTTACAATAAGGATGGATATCTATTAATGCATGCCAAAATAATTGGTTTTCCGAACTAAGTTGACATACCAAGGTTAGACTAAAATAGATTTCCTGGTTAAAATTTAAATCCATTTTATAATGTATCAAATGAATAATGTGACTTCAATTTGATCTGTTATGATTGGTCACATCATTATTGATTTACCTAAGAAATAGTCTGAATGTAGAGGTGAAGGTCATCAAGCAATGCATGCATGTGATTTATTTCTAAAATTGGGATTTATTTTTGATTTCACACTCCAATTAAAGTATCAATTTGTGTCAGATCTGGAACTCCAAATCATACAAGTTTAAGTTACTGCATCAATGGTATCTGCTGGGTCCAATTAGCTCAGTCGGTTATGCATCTGACTATCGTGAGTTTGAATCCCTGCCTAGCATCAGTCTTATGATTGATATACAACATTGTGCCTCATTATCAATCATCTCTCACTGCTGATTCAAGTGGAAAAGTTATCAGTTACTTGTGGAGATGGGTTGTGCTCAAATACTGGTTAACCTTTCAGGATCCCAGGAAACAGTGATTAGGTTAACTGATCGTCTGTTAGCCCTCGATGGCATAAAAATGATGCTAAATATTCAATTAATCCATCAATCAATCAATCAATCAATGGTACCGTTAAGTTACATATCAATGGAAACTAGATGCTTTATATTCGTTTCAAATTTAACTTTTATCTTTTTTAAGACAATTAACACTTTAACACTTACAGTATATAAAACATTTCTAACACCCTTCATTCAGAAATTTCCTGTGATTTCATTGGTTGGTGGTTTTAGATTTGTGGGTATTAAAAACTGCATATAATCACCAGGTTATGGTGCTCCATGTATTACTTTGTCATTGGTTTGCAATGTCACCGGAAATAGTGTAAACAGTAGTTTTAAAAATCTGTTGATTTAAATTACTATTTATTTGTAAAATGTTAAAAACATAAAGATGTATTAAATATTTTAAACAGTTTGACAATTAAGTTTGATTTTTACCAGAAACAACTTTTATAGCGCATCATTTGCTGATATGCAGCATTCGGATAAACGTTAAGTTCAATTTGAACACTAGTCGCTCGAGTAACTTCGTTCAGCAAGCGAATATCAATGATAAAAGGTATAAATGTGTTAGAACAGGGTTAAGTATGTCGCTGTTAAGAATATTAATTGGGACCATTAAAAACTTCATATGCAGTTGCAAATTTCAGTATGCTTATATTATAGATTATACCCTATATAATGTTTGATTATTGAAATTTATTTTATGTCAGACATTTTTTATTTTCAGTGTACAGATTATTTTACGCATACATGTGATACCTCACGGCGTGAGACAAAACCTCAGAGTTTTTTTACCAATTCAGGGTCTCACAGGTCGTGATCAAAATCTCACGGTAAAACCATTTTTCGAAAGAAGAAGAGAAATTGACTGCTATTTTCTGAGTTCTACAGTAAAGTCCACCTTTTAGCTTGTTTACACTTATTGTTTTTGGGGAACAAATCTGAGTAAACCGAATGACGCGCTCAATAGTATGCCTGTGGAGTAGGTGTTTATATATAATTAAAGGATTACAACTGGAACATAAATGAAGAGAGTTTATGACTTAAAGTAAGCACAATGGTCTCAGCAGATCATATAGCAAACAGGTACTTGGTAGATGGAGGATTTGCGAGCAATTATCGGTGAGTTAACAGATAGAAGAGATTTGTAATGTATTTTAATCTAATATAATAAAGAATGTTTGAGAAAATAATTGATTATTTAAACTAAAAACTCCTTGAATTTATCAATTATTAATTGATGCTTGAAGGTCAGTCTTTGATGTTTTGTACATGTTTTCGTATTTTCAAAGCAACATGTACATTGCATTTACTCAGATGATTTATTTTTATGTACTACCAGGTTGTCGTGGGAAAGATTATTACACGTTTGTCATTCCATGAAGGTGTTCTTTGATACCTGAACTTCCACTGTTCAGAGACTAGACATAGGGTGTCTATTTTGAAAGTTGTGTATATATTTTTTAGGCTCACCACTGAATGCACAAGACCAGGATAAAAAATATTCATATTGAAGTGGATACTAGAATTGCTTAAACATGGCAAAATTCAAATAATTAAAATTATATTTAATATCACAAATGATTTTGAATAAAAATAATCAATATCAGAATCAACCTGTAATGTATCCTGTCACTTCCAATAGCTTATGTGAAACCACTAGTTAAAACATTGTAGATAAAAAAAGTTATTTATTTTATGATAATTATATTTTCAGTTATGAAGCTGTGCTAATGATTCAGACCAGTATTGTCCATCAACCAGGATGAGGGAGAGACTGAAGAATACACCCTTCCCCCAAAAACAGAACTACTAGTTTTGAATAGTAAAACAATTCACTCTTTTGAGTGTCAAAATCAATAATCTGTCAAAAGTACCAAACTTTCAAACTGAACAAGTGTCTTTATTTAAGAGAGTGTGCAAGGAATTATATAAAAAAGGCCTTCTATACAAATCCTTGGTGTGTGTTATTTAACTTAAAGTATGGAGCTGAAATGTGAATATCAAAATGACAGAAACCATGAAAATAAAGTATGATATAAAAAAAAAAAAGTATTTGCTTTTGAAACGTCTTTTCCTGTTAGATGTTGTTAATTGCTTAATTATACACAGTCTTAATCCTAAACACCATTATGATGTTCATAATTAAATCCATTTATCCACATAAAAATTATGTAATTTTTTATTAAAATGATTGAATTTCATGTGGTAAAAATATATGTTAAAAAACCTCACAGTTTTAAAGAATCCCCAGTAATCAACCACTAAACTCTTAGGTTGGGGTCCCATAAATACCACATGTATGTTTAAGGAGGTGGAAAAAAATCAGAAAACTGTAAAATGCTGGAAATAATAAAATAGATAAAAAATTACAGACCCTAGAAGTCAAATTTGTTATTTATTTAACTTTTAGGTGTTTTAAATCCTCTTAACAAAAACTGGCACTGGATTATACGGTCTTCTATACAAACAACAATTTCTGTCCAACTAAAAAAATAAAATGACTTGCATTGTCTCCCAATTGCCCTCTATCCACATGTAAAGTGTCACAAACCTAGCTTTGATGTTTTTAGTAAACTTTTCAGCTGCATGCCAGAAGGACAACATGTAGTCCCCTAAACTGGTATGAGGCAAAGAATGGGCTGACTTTTTTCCTTTTTATTGCAATCACACAGCAAGTGAGATTTTGTTATAATCATACAGCAAGTGAGATTTTGTGATAATGTGATAATCATACAGCAAGTGAGACATTGTGATAATCATACAGCAAGTGAGACATTGTGATAATCATACAGCAAGTGAGATTTTGTGATAATTGTGATAATCATACAGCAAGTGAGATTTTGTGATAATCACACAGCAAGTGGGACATTGTGATAATTACACAGCAAGTGAGACATTGTGATAATCATACAGCAAGTAAGATATTGTGATAATCATACAGCAAGTGAGACATTGTGATAATCATACAGCAAGTGAGATTTTGTGATAATCACACAGCAAGTGGGACATTGTGATAATCATATAGCAAGTGAGATTTTGTGATAATCACACAGCAAGTGAGATGTGATAATCACACAGCAAGTGAGATGTGATAATCACATAGCAAGTGAGACGTGATAATTACACAGCAAGTGAGATGTAATAATCACACAGCAAATGAAATGTTGCAATAATCACACT
Organism: Panopea generosa; assembly: GCA_029582155.1. Classification (NCBI taxonomy): domain Eukaryota; kingdom Metazoa; phylum Mollusca; class Bivalvia; order Adapedonta; family Hiatellidae; genus Panopea; species Panopea generosa. Next base: position 91,943,309 of record CM055896.1, read on the forward strand.
TAGTGAGATGTTATGATAATCACACAGTTAGTTAGATGCTGTGATAATCACACAGCAAGTGAGATGTGATAATCACAAACATCCAATTGAAGTATTGAACACAATCAGAAGAAGAACATAGCAGACTTAGATTTACTGAAGCTGGCATCAAAACAAATGTTTTTTATATCTGAACCCACACAGTTCATTACATTGACAAAACCGTTGCTTTTAGTGTCATCATTATAAAAGGCTATTGTGGTACTACAACTGATTGATTGATTGAATATTTAGTGTCATTTTAATGCCAGCGAAGGCTGACAGACAATCAGTTAACCTAACCACTGTTTCCTGGGATAAACCAGTACTTGAGCACACCCTATCTCTACAAGTAACTGATAACTTTCCAACTTGAATCAGTTGTGAGAGACGAATGATAATGAGACACAATGTTGTATATCTATCATCACGGAGACTGTGGTACTATCAGGAAGATTTACATGGTCAGAATTGTAAATAGCATGACCTAATATATTAAAGAAAAGTTGCTAAGGAAACACCTTCCTTAGAACAAAGCACCATATCTTGATACAATGGTATTTTGAATACATGGTAAAGACAACGATACACTATAGATGGGAACAAAATACAATATTTTCAACTTTTTGAAACCACCTTGATGTAAATGTCAAGTATCTGACCTTGAAACAATGGTATGACCTTCCAGGCTGTTACTGGTCCACCATTTGCATATTGTCCGAGGGTTGTCTCCAGGTACACCAGAGGGCAGCCAAACAATACCATACATATCACATAGGCAACGAAGAAAACACCTGTACAAATAAACAAAATTTCCTATCAATTTACAAAGTACATGATTGTACTATATAATTTTATTGATTGTTTTCTTGTTAAATTCTCTACCAAGAGAATTCCACAGTATCAAATGTCTCATCTATATCGCTTTATGTGACAACGTCGGTCTATAAAATTACTTGGATCTTTTTGCGTTTTTTTTTTAATGTGGGTTAACACCATTTTCAATACATTTCAGGTTATATAATTATGGCATATCAAGTTTTATTGGTTGAGGAAGACCTCGGAATAAATCTGAGTAGAACCACCGTTCTTTCACAAGTTACTCGCAAATGGGTCCATAAAGTATTCTGTAGGCTTATTCTCCATAAAGGTCAAGGTCATCTTGAAAAATTCTGCATGGTTCAGAGTTGAGTCATAACCAATACACAGATTTGGAAAAAAAAAGATGAACTAAATACAACCAATCAGTAGGCAAAGTTAATCATCACCAGCAAGTCAAGGTCATCCAGAAGACTGTCACATGGTTTCAACTCATTTAACAAATGAAGAACAAAGTAAGTGAGTAGGGCCCAAGCAGTTTCAAAGAAACAAAAATAATCAAAAACTTAACATAAATTTGGTAGGCTAAGTTAACTATATGTAGAGGTCACCTAGAGGTCACCTAGAAGATTGCTTCAACAACTTTAGACCAGATTTTTCTCAGTCTGGGACAAACAGAATCAAAGAAATGGAGCTAATGTGAAAACTTAACGCAAAAACTTTACATAATGTGACAGATAAACGCAAAACTTTTACATTGTCTAGGCCATGTTAATTATCCATAGAGGTTCAGGTCAGATGGAAAAGTACAAAAACATGGACTGAAGTTGGCAAACAGTTTCTTAGAAAATGAGCTAAACACGCTCGTACCAGTGTTTAACATTTTGAAGACCAAGTGAATAATATATAAAAGTCAAGGTAATTCAGTAAAATACAGCATAGTTTTGAGTAATACATACCTTAACACAACTATTGAAAACATTTGCTGATTCCAGACTTAATAAAATACAAAAACTTAACATTTTGTAGAATAGATTAAAAAGGTCAAAGTCATTCAGAAAAAAATACAACATGTTTTTAGTAATACTACCCATTGTACAAATACGGTCAAACTACCTGATAAACAAAAATGACTCCCGGTCAAACAGTACCTGATAGATAAACAAAAATGACTCCAGGTCAAACAGTACCTGAGAAACAAAAATGACTCCAGGACGAACAGAACCTGAGAAACAAAAATGACTCCAGTTCAAAAAGAACCTGAAAAACAAAAATGACTCCAGGACGAACAGTACCTGATAGATAAACAAAAATGACTCCCGGTCAAACAGTACCTGAGAAACAAAAATGACTCCAGATCAAACAGAACCTTAGAAACAAAAATGACTCCCGGTCAAACAGTACCTGAGAAACAAAAATGACTCCAGGTCAAATAGTACCTGAGAAACAAAAATTACTCCCGGTCAAACAGTACCTGAGAAACAAAAATGACTCCCGGTCAAACAGTACCTGAGAAACAAAAATGACTCCTGGTCAAACAGAGCATGAGAAACAAAAATGACTTCAGGTCAAACAGAACCTGAGAAACAAAAATGACTCCAGGTCAAACAGTATCTAAGAAACAAAAATGACTCCAGGTCAAACAGTACCTGAGAAATAAAAATGACTTCAGGTCAAACAGTACCTTGCAAAAATGCAACAACTTAACATTAAATGTTGAATTTAAGATTGTCAGTTATTTATTTAGATGGTCAGTTATTTATTAAGATGATCAGTTATTTTATATTAAGATGACCAGTTATTTATTTAGTTGGTCAGTTATTCAGCTGATTATTTAGATTATTAGTTATTCAGATTGTCAATTACTCCCATAATCAATTTGGCAAAGGATTGTTTATTCAGACAGTCCATGAACCAGATGGTCAATGATCCAGATGGTCAGTTATTTAGATATTCAGTTATTCAGATGATCAGTTATTAAGATTGTCATTTATCCAACTGGTCATTTATTCAGATAGTCAATGATCCAGACAGTCAATGATCAAAATGGTCAGTTATTTAGATATTCAGTTATTAAGATAATCAGTTATTGAGATTGTCATTTATCCAACTGGTCATATATTTAGACGGTCAGTTAGAAGTATTTTAATGTTCAATAACAGAGATGAGGCTTATAAGCATACCCACAGGCAATTAAATGGAAATATGGTATTATTTTATGAGTAGCCATATTGTAGCCCATTTATGTACATTTTCACAAATACACAATATACATACATATTAGTTATAATAAAAGAGAGTGAACGAGAGATGGAGAGGTAGAGTGAAAGAGAGATAGAGAGAGAGACACCACAATCCATTTTTTTGTCCTTGGCCAGACACACACGCACCTACACAGTTTTTCCTTTATTACTTGATACAGAGCATCTTGCTACTTTGACATTTCAAATTCGACAGTAAATATTTTGCATAACTAATTAAATACTTCCATAGATTTTCTATCATGTCATAACTCTATAAATCTCTCTAATGGCCAGAATGTGTCAATATATCATATTACAAAATTGGCATCATATTATAAGATTGCCCAGTGGAACCATTACATCATAGCAATTGATTTCTGTTCAGTTTCATAACAGTTTCAACTAACAAATATTTTACAGGAAATAAGTAAGAATTAAGAGTAACGAGACATCATAGCAATTTTAGTACTCTTGTGTCTTTAGTTAGCCAGTTTACATCTACAGTTGGCATTACAAAATATCAAAAGGCCATGTATGGGTGCAGCAGATTTCAGAGGGTAGTAATGAATAGTTTCATAAAGTCTGGTTGTTCATCAAGGTAGTAATGAATAGTTTCAAGAAGTCTGGCTACTGATCAGGGGTTTATTCATAAACAATTATTTTGATCAATCAATGGAGGATTTTGTACAAGTTTTCCTAAGTACTGTTCTCGATTTATACAATTACATTTACTTTTTTTAGGATAAGTAATAATCATGTGTTATATGGCTTACATACATGTACAAGTGGTGTTCAAGAATTGCGTTTATTTTTCAAGATATAAAAATAAATTTAGTTTCATTAAAATGCGCTTTCCATTCTTAATAACCTGCAACAATAATTTTATTATTGTTGTTATATCTCAGCCAAAGTGAAAGTTCATTTACCATAGTAATGCATACCTTGAGCAGGGTACCAGGAGCAGCATACCTGGAGCAGTGTAGCTGGAGCAACAAACCTAGACTAGGGTACCAGGAGCAGGGTACATGGAGCAGGGTACCAGGAGCAGGGTACCTGGAGTAGGGTACCAGGAGCAGCATACCTGGAGCAGCGTACCTGGAGCAGTGTACCTGGAGCAGTGTACCTGGAGCCGGGTACCAGGAGCAGGGTACCAGGAGAAGGGTACCAGGAGCAGGGTACCTGGAGCAGGGTACCAGGAGCAGGGTACCTGCAGCAGCGTACCTGGAGCAGGGTACCAGGAGCAGGGTACCTGGAGCAGCGTTTCTGGAGCAGGGTACCAGGAGCAGGGTACCAGGAGTAGCATACCTGGAACACCGTTCCAGGAGCAGGGTACCAGGAGCAGCGTACCAGGAGCAGGGTACCAGGAGCAGGGTACCTGAACCAGGGTACCAGGAGCAGCGTACCTGGAGCAGCATACCTGGAGCAGGGTACCAGGAGCAGGGTACCAGGAGTAGCGTACCTGGAGCAGGGTACCAGGAGCAGGGTACCAGGAGTAGTGTACCTGGAGCAGGGTACCAGGAGCAGCATACCAAGAGCAGGGTACCAGGAGCAGGGTACCTGGAGCAGGGTACCAGGAGCAGGGTTCCTGGAGCAGGGTACCAGGAGCAGGGTACCTTTTGTCAAGATATTAAAACTATGATCATTGAAAACGTTCAAAACTTCACCAAACACGTACGTTGTACTATTTTAATGTCAATAGAAAATTGGACATTAAACACACGTTAGATTCAAGTGAAAACAACTCTTATTGTGACTGCACTGCCTAGCATTTTAAGCATCTAATAGATGTGACAGGTCGGACAATAGTTTGAGCCGAGTCATCAAATTCTGAAAGGATCTAAGGAAAACACCAACAGAGACATATAAAATTTCTCAAAATACACAGAGAGAATGTTCTGTAAGCAGAACTCTGGATTTCAAATGATACATTATTGACGGGAATCTCTTGATGATGATGAAGGGCATGGGAGAAAGTCTTAAAGTAGTAACTCAAAATTCAAAAAGATCCTAAATTGACAGTCTGGTCGCTTTCTGATAAGCTTAAAATTGGTGTTGGAACTACACATTTTAAAAACAACATTTGAATACGACAAAAGTGCACGACAGATGGATTCTGCTGAAGGATAATGAGAAAGAAAGATGAGTGAATCTATCAAGAGCATTTGTTAGGTGATATAGGAAAGAAGGCAAAGAATTTTTTATATTGAATAATCACTACGGACGAGACGTGGTTGCATTTCTATGATCCTGAGATCTAGAGTCAGTCTTCAGTCTGGAAGTGCCCAACATCACCACCTCCAGAAAAAGGGGGCACAGTATCATCAAAACTGTGCCAACACATATTTGTGTGCTTTAATGTTTATGTTTTATTAGAAGGTCACTCACATGATATATGAATTTCACATACGTTCATGTTTTATTAGAAGGTAACAATGTGATGGTATGTGAGTTTTCACATACGTTCATGTTTTATTAGAAGGTAACAGTGTGATGGTATATGAGTTTTCACATATGTTCATGTTTTATTAGAAGGTAACAATGTGAAGGTATGTGAGTTTTCAGAGTTTGCAAGTCAAGCTATGTGTTTAGGGTGTAAAATGAAAATTAAGCCAGTGCAGATATTTTTTGGCTCAAATTATGATTCTAGAGGGGATGAAACCAATCAATGACTCCTAAAATCCATTTGTGGATCTGATGCTATACCAACAGCTTTGTTGATATTAGCATCATTTTATGCCATTGAGTGCTCAGTAAACCAACTACTAACCAGTGAACCATATCCCCCCCCATCTTTATATCAATAGTTCATACCTCCGCCATGCTTCACAGTTAAGGTGGTTGACTGAAGAAGACATCCGAGTCCGTTAACGAAGCCCATACATGACAGCAGGTACTCCCTCTGTACATCCCAGTTGAACGGTTCCTCATCTCTAACGCCGCTGTCTTCCAGGATATCAACCATGTGTCGCACCCTGGGGCCACGCCCCTCGCTGTCTGTTCTCGGCGGAGGAAGAGGCTTGGAAGTAGTGCTTCCTGCATCATCAACGTCCTGTACAGACTGATCCTACAAATTAATTTAGAGTGGATTTTTTGATACTACGTGTACAAACACAAAGATATGCTGAGAACCCTCCTGCAGGTTAATCATAATGAAGTTAACAAAGAACCTTTTAATACATAAACATTTTACCATTTTGACAAATTTTTGATTGAGTTTTGTATCAATTACCAAAGTTTACATAATCAGTATGTTGTTGTTGTATGGTTTTTAGTGTCGCTTTCAAAATTTGATGGTGTCTACTTGAGAAAGCATCTAGGTGCTGCTACACTGACGCATCATGCTGCAAACACAGGGTATAATATCCTACCAAGTCACATACTGACACTTGGGCCGACCAGACCGAGAACTATCCTCTAAAGGCTGAGAACCAAACGAGGAAGGTTGTAGTACCAATTTTCAAGTCTTTAGAATGACCCTCTACCACCAGATCACACTACAGTTAGTAGTAGTATGACAATTTGTTATGAAACTTGAATGTATTAAATCTCAAAGTACTTTGATTAATAAAATCATCTTTCTGTAAGATATATTTGAGGGATGACCAACCCTGATCCTCTTAAAACAATTACGGGGAGAATAAATAAACCACCAGATGGTGGCCCATTCAAGACCCTCACCTGAGGCCACCCTTAAAAACTTGCTTGTTTACCAATGTTTACCAAAATGTTGTCAGTCCTGTTCCATGATCACATACAGAATGTTGTCAGTCCTGCTCCGTGATCACATACAGAACGTTGTCAGTCCTGTTCCATGATCACATACAGAATGTGGTCAGTCCTGTTCCATGATCACATACAGAATGTTGTCAGTCCTGTTCCGTGATCACATACAGAATGTTGTCAGTCCTGTTCCGTGATCACATACAGAATGTTGTCAGTCCTGTTCCGTGATTATATACAGAATATTGTCAGTATGTTTCCATTATCACATACAGAATGTTGTCAGTCCTGTTCTGTGATCACATACAGAATGTTGTCAGTCCTGCTCCGTGATCACATACAGAACGTTGTCAGTCCTGCTCCGTGATCACATACAGAACGTTGTCAGTCCTGTTCCATCATCACATACAGAATGTGGTCAGTCCTGTTCCATGATCACATACAGAATGTGGTCAGTCCTGTTCCTTGATCACATACAGAACATTGTCAGACATGTTCCGTGATCACATACAGAATGTTGTCAGTCCTGTTCCGTAATCACATACAGAATGTGGTCAGTCTGTTTCCATGATCACATACAGAATGTTGTCAGTCATGTTCTCTGATCACATACAGAATGTTGTCAGTTTTATACAGAATGTTGTCAGTCCTGTTCTGTGATCACATACAGAATGTTGTCAGTACTGGTATCACATACTGAATGTTGTCAGTCCTGCTCCACGATCACATACAGAATGTTGTCAGTCCTGTTCCATGATCACATACAAAATGTTGTCAGTCCTGTCACATGATCATATACAGAATGTTGTCGTCCTGTTCCTTGATCACATACAGAATGTTGTCAGTCCTGTCACATGATCATATACAGAATGTTGTCAGTCCTGTTCCATGATCACATACAGAATGTTGTCAGTCCTGTCACATGATCATATACAGAATGTTGTCAGTCCTGCTCCGTGATCACATACAGAATGTTGTCAGTCCTGTCACATGATCATATACAGAATGTTGTCAGTCCTGCTCCATGATCACATACCGAATGTTGTCAGTCCTGTCACATGATCATATACAGAATGTTGTCAGTCCTGCTCCGTGATCACATACAGAATGTTGTCAGTCCTGTCACATGATCATATACAGAATGTTGTCAGTCCTGCTCCATGATCACATACAGAATGTTGTCAGTCCTGTCACATGATCATATACAGAATGTTGTCAGTCCTGCTCGATGATCACATACAGAATGTTTTCAGTCCTGTCACATGATCATATACAGAATGTTGTCAGACATGTTCTGTGATCACATACAGAATGTTGTCAGTCCTGTTCCATGATCACATACAGAATGTTGTCAGTCCTGCTCCGTGGTCACATACAGAATGTTGTCAGACCTGCTCAGTGATCACATACAGAATGTTGTCAGTCCTGTCACATGATCATATACAGAATTTTGTCAGTCTTGTTCGGTGATCACATACAGAATGTTGTCAGTCCTGTTCTGTGATCACATACAGAATGTTGTCAGACATGTTCTGTGATCACATACAGAATGTTGTCAGACCTGTTCCGTGATCACATACAGAATGTTGTCAGACCTGTTCCGTGATCACATACAGAATGTTGTCAGATCTGTTCTGTGATCACATACAGAATATTGTCAGTCCTTTTCCATGAGGGAAAAATAATAATGAGATGCAATGTTGTATATCAATCATCATTGTGGCCTGACAGGAATATGAAGTCAAGATATGCTACCAACTGAGCCACCCGGGACTGGCACCTAATCCAGAATAAAGGTACTAAATAACTGATAAATAAACTTTGTTAACATAAAATGGACATGACCTTCATCATGATTCACCTAGCTTATACAAGGTACAAGTAATATAACATCTAATGGACATTCAACAAATAAACGGCACTCCAAACTGGGCAAATTTGACAGCCTTAAATGGTTTTTAAACAAGACATTATGATATTTTACTTCCTTTTCAACTGCTTTAATGACAATACTTATGTAACAGTGATTTTCTAAAACTTACATTGATGCATTATGGGCATTTCTAGACAGATTGATACAGTTTGCAGCCAGTTATGCATACATAGGTTCTATATTTGGCATCTTTATTTGATTAATGTCTCATTATTGACAGGAATATTCCTGCTGCTGGTGAAACAGACAAGTCAGGTGACAGACAGATAGAGGTAAAGTCAAAACTTGCCTTCTGCTGCAGAGATCTGTGTGATACATACCCTGGGTGTGATACATGTCACAGGTGTGATACATACCATGGGTGTGATACATGCCACATGTGTGATACATACCATGGGTGTGATACATGCCAATTGTGTGATACATGCCACATGTGTGATACATACCCTGGGTGTGATACATGTCATATGTGTGATACATATCATGGGTGTAATACATGTCACAGGTGTGATACATACCATGGGTGTGATACATGTCACAGGTGTGATACATACCATGGGTGTGATACATGCTACATGTGTGATACATACCCTGGGTGTGATACATACCCTGGGTGTGATACATGCCACATGTGTGATACATACCCTGGGTGTGATACATGTCACATGTGTGATACAAATCATGGGTGTGATACATGCCACATGTGTGATACATACCCTGGGTGTGATACATGTCACATGTGTGATACATAACATGGGTGTGATACATGTCATGGATGTGATACATACCCTGGGTGTGATACATGTCACAGGTGTGATACATATCATGGACATGATACATGTCATGGGTGTCATACATACCCTGAGTGTGATAAATAACACAGGTGTGATACATACCCTGGGTGTGATACATGTCATGGGTATGATACATGTCATGGGTGTGATACATGTCATGGATGTGATACATGTCATGGGTTGGATACATACGCTGGATGTGACTGATACCCTTTTGGGATACATACCCTGGGTATGATACATGTCACAGGTGTAATCATGCCCTAGGTGTGATACATACCCTGGATGTGATTGATACCTTGAGGTGATAAATGCCATGGTTGTAATACATGCCACAGGTGTGATACATACCCTGGGTGTGATTGATACCCTGAGGTGATACATGTCATGGATGTGATACATGCCACAGGTGTGATACATGTCACAGGTGTAATACATACCCTAGGTGTGATACATACCCTGGATGTGATTGCTACCCTGAGGTGATACATGTCACAGGTGTAATACATGCCCTAGGTGTGATACATACCCTGGATGGGATTGCTACCCTGAGGTGATACATGTCACAGGTGTAATACATACCCTAGGTGTGATACATACCCTGGATGTGATTGCTACCCTGAGGTGATACATGTCACAGGTGTAATACATACCCTAGGTGTGATACATACCCTGGATGTGATTGCTACCCTGAGGTGATACATGCCATGGGTGTGATACATGTCCTGAGTGTGATACATGCCTCAGGTGTGATACATGTCATAGGTGTAATACATTTCATGGGTGTGATACATGTCACAGGTGTGATACACACCAAGTTGCAACAGAACTAAACTAGACATGTGTAAATAGGACATGGATGCCACCAGCTTGATGCCAAACTTAAGTTGAACAAGATCTGTCAGAGGGACAGCATGCTTGACAATTTTGATGCAGTCCTAAAGCAACAGCTTTTTCAGGAAATAACCAAATAGATGACAATTAAAGCTCAGGGATGGTAAAATTAAACTATTAGTATTGTTTATCTGGTAAAAATAAATCAGCAAAATAATTCACCAACATTATTCTTTTTCATTAGCAACAGTTATGTTTTTTTTGAAAACAACAAAGTGAATGGATGGCTCGTATTGCCTTAATATTATTCAATTCAGCATGACATATAGGCATATGCACTAATTTCACCTCAGAGAGCAATATATCAGTACCAGTTCATAAAAATGGATCTAAAGTTGTAATAATCTTGTACCAGCATGCACAGCTTATCACAGCTGGATACCCTTTCATGAAAATGAAGAAAATAACAATAACAGGATTAAACTTTACAAAAAAGAAGAAAGATTAAATTTAAAAAAAAAGTGGTTTTGAACAAATTTGAGAGAGGACTACAGACTGATCCTATTTGTAAAACATCTAAGATCAAGGCTACAAACTACATACAACCTGCTAAAAACAAAATTTCTAAGTCTAAAAGAGAAATTATTCTCCCAAACTGCAATCAAGAGTTATGGTTCTTAACTGTATGAGTTTCCTGGAGGATGTTGAACACACATGTGAAGTTTTATTCATGTCCAATGATAGGATGATGAAATAAGTACCAAATCAAAAACTTTAATCTCTAAAAATCTCTAAGCAAACTTTCTAAGTCCAAAAGGGTAATAACTCTGCCAAAATGCAACCCAGGGTTATGGTTAAGTTTCATTCATATTGAATGAGTGGTTGCATAGATATCTTACCTGATAAAAAACTATAACCTGAAGAATTAAGTCCAAAAAGGGCAATAACTCTGCCAAAATGTAACCAAGAGTTATGGTTCATGCCTCTGTGAGTTCCATTGATAATGCTGAACACACATGTGAAGTTTCATTTATATTGAATGTGTGGTTACATAGATATCTTACCTGATAAGCAACTTTAACCTGAAAAATTAAGTCCAAAAAGGGCAAAAACTCTGCAAAAATGCAACCCAGAGTTATGGTTCTTATGTCTGTGAGTTCCATTGATGATGCTGAACACATGTGAAGTTTCATTCATATCAAATGAGTGGTTGCATAGATATCTTATCTGATACAAAACTTAAACCTGAAAAACCAATACTGACGCTGGGGCGAGTACAATAGCCCCCCCCCCCCCCCCCCCCCTTTTCTTCAAAATAGTCAAGCTAAAAAGGACCATGGCTCTTGTGAAATTTACTGATGTTGGGAAATATAGAACTTGGTCTGTATTTTTATAATTAAACAGCTGCACACAAAATATCAATTAACTGAAAACCCTTTCAGAAGTAAATGACCACACAAAATTTAACCTTGGATGGACAGATGGATGGACAGATGGAGGGACAAATTCACTTATATGATTCTTAGTTGTCTATGAATACTCTCGGACAAATCAATTTGATTGGCGAGTTGGTCACATTGTCAAAATAACCTGTACGAAAAGAAACATTGCGTCAGCCAATCAGTGAGCTCAATAAAGGTTTTAAGTCCAGGCTCCCCTTGTAGAGATTTTTTCCATTTGGAAATGGTTATAGATTTGAGTTTATAGCTCATCTTGTAAAAATATTTCCTTCAAGAAAATTATTCCAGATTCAATTACATAGTTCAGCTTGTAGAGTTTTTTCCATAGCAAAGGGTTCTAAAGTTGAGTTCATAGATTCTAATCTACAGCACTGCTTGCAGAGCTTTTTCCACATAGCAAAGGGTTCTACAGTCAAGTTCATAGATTATAATCTACAGCACTGCTTGTATAGCTTTTTCCACATAGCAAAGGGTTCTAAAGTTGAGTTCATAGATTCAAATCTATATCACTGCTTGTATAGCTTTTTCCACAAAGCAAAAAGGTTCTAAAGTTCAGTTCATAGAATTGAATCTACAGCGCTGCTTGTATAGCTTTTTCAACATAGCAAAAGGTTCTAAAGTTGAAATCACAGAATTGAATTTACAGAGCTGCTTGTATAGCTTTTGCCACATAGCAAATGGTTCTAAAGTTGAGTTCATAGATTCTAATCTACAGTGTTGCTTGTAGACCTTTTTCAACATAGCAAAGGGTTCTAAAGTTGAGTTCAAAAATTCCAATTTACAGTGCTGCATGTATAGCTTTTTCCACATAGCAAAGAGTTCTTAAGTTGAGTTCATAGATTTGAATCTACAGTGCTGCTTGTAGACCTTTTCTCACATAGCAAAGGGTTCTAAAGTTGAGTTCAAAAATTTGAATTTACAGCACTGCTTGTTAAGCTTTTTCCACATAGCAAATAGCTCTAAAGTTGAGTTCATAGATTCTAATCTACAGTGCTGCTTGTAGACCTTTTCTCACATTGCAAAGGGTTCTAAAGTTGAGTTCAAAAATTTGAATTTACAGTGCTGATTGTAGACCTTTTCTCACATTGCAAAGGGTTCTAAAGTTGAATTATAAAATTTGAATATACAGCACTGCTTGTAGACCTTTGACCATATAGCAAAGGGTTCTAAAGTTGAGTTTATAGATTCTAATCTACAGGCTTCTTGTAGAGCTTTTTCCACATAGCAACAGGTTCTAAAGTTGAATTTATAGATTCAAATCTATATCACTGCTTGTATAGCTTTTTCCACATAGCAAAAGGTTCTAAAGTTGAGTTCATAGAATTGAATCTACAGTGCTGCTTGTATAACGTTTTTCACATAGCAAAAGGTTATAAAGTTGAGTTCATAGATTCTAATCTACAGCACTGCTTGTAGACCTTTTTCCACATAGCAAAGAATTCTACAGTCGAGCCCACAGATTTGAACATACAGCGCTGCTTGTATAGCTTTTTCAACATAGCAACGGGTTCTAAAGTTGAGTTCATAGATTCAAATCTATATCACTGCTTGTATAGCTTTTTCCACATAGCAAAGGGTTCTACAGTCAAGTTCATAGATTATAATCTACAGCACTGCTTGTATAGCTTTTTCCACATAGCAAAGGGTTCTAAAGTTGAGTTCATAGATTCAAATCTATATCACTGCTTGTATAGCTTTTTCCACAAAGCAAAAAGGTTCTAAAGTTCAGTTCATAGAATTGAATCTACAGCGCTGCTTGTATAGCTTTTTCAACATAGCAAAAGGTTCTAAAGTTGAAATCACAGAATTGAATTTACAGAGCTGCTTGTATAGCTTTTGCCACATAGCAAATGGTTCTAAAGTTGAGTTCATAGATTCTAATCTACAGTGTTGCTTGTAGACCTTTTTCAACATAGCAAAGGGTTCTAAAGTTGAGTTCAAAAATTCCAATTTACAGTGCTGCATGTATAGCTTTTTCCACATAGCAAAGAGTTCTTAAGTTGAGTTCATAGATTTGAATCTACAGTGCTGCTTGTAGACCTTTTCTCACATAGCAAAGGGTTCTAAAGTTGAGTTCAAAAATTTGAATTTACAGCACTGCTTGTTAAGCTTTTTCCACATAGCAAATAGCTCTAAAGTTGAGTTCATAGATTCTAATCTACAGTGCTGCTTGTAGACCTTTTCTCACATTGCAAAGGGTTCTAAAGTTGAGTTCAAAAATTTGAATTTACAGTGCTGATTGTAGACCTTTTCTCACATTGCAAAGGGTTCTAAAGTTGAATTATAAAATTTGAATATACAGCACTGCTTGTAGACCTTTGACCATATAGCAAAGGGTTCTAAAGTTGAGTTTATAGATTCTAATCTACAGGCTTCTTGTAGAGCTTTTTCCACATAGCAACAGGTTCTAAAGTTGAATTTATAGATTCAAATCTATATCACTGCTTGTATAGCTTTTTCCACATAGCAAAAGGTTCTAAAGTTGAGTTCATAGAATTGAATCTACAGTGCTGCTTGTATAACGTTTTTCACATAGCAAAAGGTTATAAAGTTGAGTTCATAGATTCTAATCTACAGCACTGCTTGTAGACCTTTTTCCACATAGCAAAGAATTCTACAGTCGAGCCCACAGATTTGAATCTACAGCGCTGCTTGTATAGCTTTTTCAACATAGCAACGGGTTCTAAAGTTGAGTTCATAGATTCAAATCTATATCACTGCTTGTAGAGTTTTTTCCACACAGCAAAGGGTTCTACAGTCGAGCTCATAGATTTGAATCTACAGCTCTGCTTGTATAGCTTTTACCATATAGCAAATTGTTCTAAAGTTGAGTTCATAGTTTAAAATCTATATCGCTGTTTGTAGAGCTTTTTCCACATAGTAAAGGGCTCTACAGTCAAGCCTATAGATTCTAATCTACAGCGCTGCTTTTAGAGCTTTTTCCACATAGCAAAGGGTTCTACAGTCAAGCTCATAGATTTGAATCTGCAGCGCTGTTTGTATAGTTTTTTCCACATAGCAAAGAGTTCTAAAGTTAAGTTCATTGATTCTAATCTACAGAACTGCTTGTATAGCTTTTACCACATAGCAATGGGTTCTAAAGTTGAGTTCATAGATTCTAATCTACAGTGCTGCTTGTATAGCTTTTTCTCACATAGCAAGAGTTCTAAATTTGAGTTCATATATTCAAATCTACAGCGCTGCTTGTATAGCTTTTTCAACATAGCAAAAGGTTCTAAAGTTGAGTTCATAGAATTGAATCTATAGATTCTAATCTACAGCACTGCTTGTAGACCTTTGACCACATAGCAAAGGGTTTTACAGTCGAGTTCATAGATTCTAATCTACAGCGCTGCTTGTATAGCTTTTTCCACATAGCAAAGGGTTCTAAAGTTGAGTTCATAGATTCAAATCTATATTACTGCTTGTAAAGCTTTTTCCACATAGCAAATGGTTCTAAAGTTGAGTTCATAGATTCAAATCTATAGTGCTGCTTGTAAAGCTTTTTCCACATAGCAAAGGGTTCTACAGTCGAGCTCATAGATTTGAATCTACAGCGCTGCTTGTATAGTTTTTTCCACATAGCAAATGGTTCTAAAGTTGAGTTCATAGATTCTAATCTACAGCACTGCTTGTAGACCTTTTTCCACATAGAAAAGGATTCTACAGTCAAGCCCATAGATTTGTATCTACAGCGCTGCTTTTAGAGCTTTTTCCACATAGCAAAGGGTTCTACAGTCAAGCTCATAGATTTGAATCTGCAGAGCTGTTTGTATAGCTTTTTTCCACATAGCAAAGGGTTCTAAAGTTTAGTACATTGATCTGCCTGTATAGCTTTTTCCACATAGCAAAGGGTTTTAAAGTTTTGTTCATAGATTCTAATTTACAGTGCTGCTTGTAGACCTTTTCTAACATAGCAAAGGGTTCTACAGTCGAGCTCATAGATTTGAATCTACAGTGCTGCTTGTATAGCTTTTTCCACATAGCAAATGGTTCTAAAGTTGAGTTCATAGATTTGAATCTACAGTGCTGCTTGTATAGCCTTTTCCACATAGCAAAGGGTTCTACAGTCGAGCTCATAGATTTGTATCTACAGCGCTGCTTGTATAGCCTTTTCCACATAGCAAAGGGTCATAGATTTGAATCTACAGTGCTGCTTGTATAGCCTTTTCCACATAGCAAAGAGTTCTAAAGTTGAGTTCATAGATTTAAATCTACAGCGCTTGTAGAGATTTTTCCACAGAGCAAAGGGTTCTACAGTCAGGTTTATAGATTTTAATCTACAGCGCTGCTTGTAGAGATTTTTCACTGTTGCAAAGTTTTTTGAACAAGGTTTGAATTCATAGCTCTGAGCTTGAAAAGCCTTTTCTCTAAAGCAAATGGTCCCAGATTCGAGTCCATGACCGTTTCAATTCATTTCTCATACTTTGTGTCAGCATATCCAATCAATCTTTGTCAATATCATATTTGTATTTTTACATAACTACCAACTTCTCACGGTCTCAACTTAAACTCTAAAACTAGCTTTTTGTAGAGTTTCTTGTATAAATGAGTCCACCAACACCAAGGAACAGCAGGAAGCCCATAATTCATCAGAATCTCCAGCAGACGGTGATATTAAACCTACTAACAACACCCATTATGACATGGCTGTAATTGTTATTTAGTGCAAAAACAGAAACTGGCTTCATTAAAGATTTATCACTTGGTAAATATCACATATTCATATTGTAAAAGATCAGTAAATGACAAATAATTTTCATTACATTCAAATGCTGAGATCATGCACCAAACTCCCATTTTGACAAATTTGGCTGAATTAGACCTTTATCAGTCTCATCAGCTTTTATTACAAATGAGACACCTTAGACCTCAAAGGCTTCTTATTCCAGCATGAAGATTTCTTTAATTGATTTTTTGCCTTTTTTGGTTCTTTTGTGAAATGTGAACATTAGTGTGATGCCTAATCAGAACTGAATCACTATTTTTTTTGACTTTTCACTAGCTAGGCAAATAGAAAAGTTGCTATTTCCCCATACCTGCAAGTTCTTACATCTGTAATAAGTTCAGGAAAGACAACTACAATAAAATTACTATAACATGAGTGGGAAGCCTTTCTCGATTTTGGAGCGACAATTTTCCCTAGATATGAGCCAATAAAGTACCTCAGGTTCAACCTCTCTGTCAGCCTCATCTTCATCCTCCCCTTCATCATCATCTTCACTGACTACACAATCATCCTCACTAATACACTGATCATCATCAGGTTCTCCCTCCAGTACTGGAGCACCCCCAGTACACGGGTCATTTGGCACGGATATCTCACGAACATCTATATCAAAGTTGTTTGCTCGTTTGTCAACCATGCCACCAGTCTTCACTTTCATTCTCTGGAAAAATAAACAGAATTGTAGTTAAAAGGAAGTATATCAAGATTTTTCAAAATTTTAAAATTAACTAGAAATTTTTTTTGCAATATATCATGCCTAGGCAGTTCTTTAAAAAAAATTGTTTGCCATAGTCCTACCTACTCACTCAAAATTGCAGCTACACAAACTTTTTTATTGACTCTCAAAGCATTGAATTTTTTTTCATCATTTCTGTCCATTTTTGTTTAAGTGACCTATTGCGATTGCCTTTTGTCCGTCGTCGTGGCGGAGCCAAAACAGTCGAATTCAAAGTAAGCTTTAAAAATCTTCTTCTCAATATAGGAAGCACTGGGAAACAAATGGTCAGCATGATTATGGACAAAATTATGAATTGCATGACCCTAGGTCTTACGGTTTGACCCTGGAGGTGGGGGCCTTCTTTACTAAATCTATATAAGAGAAATTGACAAAAAAACTTATTTCTTATGATTGAAAAGACGTATGTGAATGTGTTTTGGATAATCAGATGACCATTATTGCCAATGGGGCTCTTGTTTGCATTAGATAGATACCTTTATTTTAAGACAAAGTCTCAGGTGACCTAAAAATATACATTAAGAAAATATTTTTTCACTTTAGGCACCCATGTTAGACTACAATAGTTATTTTGTGACATATCAAATGAGTTATCAGTATGTGATTCCATTTGTTTCTGATTTAATCCATTATATTTGTTAACATAAATTGTAAAACTTATTTCATCCTAGAAAGACCTCAGCGGTGGGTCGAGCATCCACATGCAGGTTCCACACTGGACCATACCAAAGACTTAAAAATGGTACTAAAAGCTTCCTCACTTCGCACTCAGCATTTAGAGCATGATACTCCAGTGTGGCAGCACTTAGAATACTGTCTCAAGTAGACAACGTCACAATTTAGCTGAACAATAATTGTTGAAAATTACGCAAAACACTTTACAAACATCATATCAGAAAGATTCCGAATGACATGGTGAAGGTTGTCAAGCTGTATTTAATTGCTGTCTTTTCTTAGAATGGGGATTTTGTTTCGATTTGACCATTCCCGATTAAATTGTATTTTTGCATCATGTTTTGATGTATATACCCCTTTACTCTATAGATGAGCAATCTGAACACTTCCTGCACTGTTTTCCACTCTGTCAGTTGATATAAACATAATTCACCCAATAATTCAAAAGCCTTCTATATTAGGTATCCCAAGGCGTCTATATTAGAGGTGTCCAAAGGCGTTTATAAGTAAAGGATTACTATACCAAACCATTATGATTTTACTGAGGAATGATAATGTGGTGCTTCATATCAATTTTGATCACAATTACAGTTTGTAAGACATTAACAGATTGTTCATGATATACTGCCATACAATCAACTCAATGGCATGAAATTATTTGTAGATGCTCCCATACTAGTGATGTCAAACAAGGTTAATATGCAGAATATTGAGCATATATACTGTCAGAAAGGCGGATGCAGACAGTGTTGAGCACATACTGTCAGAAAGGGGGATGCAGGCAGTTAAGCATATATACTGTCAGAAAGGGGGATGTAGGCAGTGTTGAGCATATATACTGTCAGAAAGGGGGATGCAGGCAGTGTTGAGCACAATATACTGTCAGAGAGGGGGATGCAGACAGTGTTGAGCACATATACTGTCAAAAGGGGGATGCAGGCAGTGTTGAGCATATATACTGTCAGAAAGGGGGATGCAGGCAGTGTTGAGCATATATACTGTCAGAGAGGGGGATGCAGACAGTGTGAGAACATATACTGTCAGAAAGGGGGATGCAGGCAGTGTTAAGCATAAAAATTGTTAGAAAGGGGGATGCAGACAGTGTTGAGAAAAAGTTATAATATTTAAGTCATGTATGATTTATACAGTTTGAATACACAAGGTTTATCTATTAAATTTTAAATTCTAAAATATGTTTAATATGTCACATTTTAGTACTTTTCGAATTGACATAAAATTTGATGTTCTAAATCTATATAAAAAAAATTGTAACAGTTTCAGTGCCCTAGATAAGCTCTATTTCGGGGTATTTAAGCATTGAAATTTCTGAATAAATCATTGAAATTTAAAGTTAGTGGCAAAATAAGCATTGAATATTGACAATTTAAGCATTGATTGGTTTATTTACATAGCAATTTTGATTAAAATATTCATTTTTACCCTTAATATTTTGAAAAAAAGCATTGCATACAAATGTGTCAAGTAAAATACTCGTTTGAAGAAATGCTTATCTGGAGCACTGGTAACTTTTGCCAGTTTTATGTAAACACATAAATATATTTCAAATACACTTCTAACTATCATTGTCCTAAACTACAGTGTTATTTCTGGGCGGCTGTAATCACCTAGCATAATAATATTGATAACTGATTGAATATTTAGTGTCATATTGTGCCATTGAGGGCTACCATATCGTAAGTAACCTAATCACTCTTTCCTGGTTAATCAGTACTTGAACAACCCCATCTCCACAAGTAACTGATAACATTCCCACCTGAATCAGTGGTGAGAGACAAATGACAATGAGAAGCAATGTCATATATATCATTATTATATAATCTATAAATAAATGAATTCTGATTGGCCAGAATGATCCCTCACTGAACAAAATACTATATGATATTGAACAGTTTTTACTTTGGGTTTTGCAAAACTGTGCATAAAATTACGACATACCACGCTTACTGAAAATAGCTGTTGAGAATTCCAAGTATTAGCAAAGCAATGATGAAAACCGAGATGTTCCAAATGCGGTGTTGTTTTCAAATGGCTACCAACAAGAGATTCGCGGACAGGTGAAAAGTCCATAATTGTATAATCAATACTGTGACAGTGGCCAGGTAGGGATTCAAACTTACAACCCATGAATTAAAAGTCAGATGCTCTATTGGCAGAGCAAGCCAAGCCAGGTAAAGCTGCCATGTAATAAATCAATAAGCTAGTTTTCAATCATCAAAACATAAATTGTATCATGACATTGAACACAACTTACATTGTCATCAGAGAGACCAGCTGTCAATGTATCATATGCTGAAAAATAACATCTCCCTTGTCTTGAACTATTTGCACAGACAGACACTGCCACACCAACTATGACATTACCAATCCTCCACTCACCATGTAACATTACACATTTCTCCAATATTAATAAAACCCAACAAAACCCAAGATGAAAGTAAAGCACTTCTGGGAGCACATGTCAATGTACCAACTAACCATCTCATCACTTCAGTACAACTGTTAGTTAGACATCTGCACATATGTTACAACCTGGAGTTGCTACGGTGATACAGTACAACATGATAAGGCCATATTAAATTAATTGCTAGATTAACATCCCCGCCAACTCTAATTTTCATACTGCCTTGACCTTTTTTTATTTTCATTATTTCTTTTTTATTTTTTTAAAAAATCCTCCCCGCATTTTAATGGAGTACTCTTTCGCTGCCAATTTTCTTGGAAAACACACTTTCCGGTGCCAAATATATTTCTGGTAAAATAGTGAAACTGGGTACATAGTCATGTTTAATTAAACTTCACTTAATCACCTTATCTCAATAAAAATAGTACATTGTTTCGTATCTTTTTGAATCTCCCAGATTTACTTACATATAAAGTGTCATCGCTTTGTGGTACCTCCATTGGTAAAATGTGTTGTTTCATTGTGGGGACCAAACAGAGTATCTAGTTGCCAGTTGGAGACAATAGCACTGGGCGGTTTGTTACTGATCTGTGACTTGGCAGGGAACAAGTTAACACCATTTTCAGCACATTTCAGGTAATATATGGTATATCCAATTTTACTGGTGGAGACCTCAGAATGAATGTGAGCATAACCACCGTCCTTCCATAAATAACTGGCAAACTTTCTCCCATAAAGTGTTTAGAGTGAGTGAAAGTAATATCTTCAGTTACTCACTGTCATGTTGCTTTATAATATTTTATTTATTTTATGTACTGAAATTGCTATCTTTATTAAAATGTAATTTTGGGGTTGGGGGGAGGAATAGTCTATATACATAGTCTAACCTGTGTTAAGCAACCACCCAAGGGATGTGGTCAAACTGGCTGCTCAGCACAGGACTGCAGGTACCCTCTTAACAGTGTGTCCATTTATGAATGGTGCAGTTGCAACAATGGGTCTCTATTTTATTAGATTATTGTTGTTTTTAAAAATATATTTTAATGTATAATTTGTTATGTTTAAAAGTTACAACTGATATGTTTGATATCGTGGTGAAGATAATTTTATTTTTCAGTTAATATTCCTGAATTTCCAGATGAATTTCAATTTTATAAAAGTACCCGTTAATAGTTAATTATTTTTTCCATGGCCACTAAAACATCCCTTATAAACGGAAACACATTTTCCAAAAACTTGATGGCACCAAATTTTAGACCGGTTCCTGATGACATCTAAATAATTTTAAAAGGTGTATGTCAGGAAAAAATGCTACAAAAATGTCTTTAAAATAAAAGATTTAATAAAACGGATAAAAAGCATCTCATTATCATAAGTAAATAAATTCCGAATGGTTTGTTTGTCAAATCCACCAAAAATGTGACCAAATCAATATTTAAATATAAGTGGTAAACTTGAAACGAAATCCCCATTCTAAAAATAGACAGCACTTAAATAAATACTTCTTGACGACCTATGCATCGTTATTCGGATTCTTTCTAAAATGAAACAATTTTTACTACATGTAAACCTGTAAAACGAAATGAATTGAAATCAAAATGAAATAACGTTAACTCGTTAATTTGTCACAAAATATGTTTAGTCTAACCTAGCTAGGCGTGTATATATAGGCACGATTTATTGGAAAAAAATGTTTTTAGCCAATTTTAAAAGTTTGAAAAATCATGGTAAATTCCCTTTAAACAATTAATGAAAATGTTATTATAAACCTTTTCAAGTGGTGATTTTATATTACTAGCTTTGTTGAAATTAAATGATGCTGAGAGAACCTTTTAGGGTGTCATTGTTTTATTTACTAGTTCTAGTTGTCTTAATCAAATTTTCACTTTGTGATTTTTTAAAAATAATGGTTAATTTTGTCAAAGCTGAGAATAATAAAGAAGGCAATAAATATGTATAATAAAAAATATTAATGAGTCATTTTCTGCTGTTTCAGGTTGTTCTGGGTGATTTATTGACCGCATTGAGAAGCTGCTCATTCTGTAAAGTAAAGCAGAGTCCCTAATTTTTCATCAGGACAATGCCCAAATGGCTGTTTTATTTTTTTTGTAATTAGATTACAAGATCGTTTCTTCTTTTACTTTACAAATTAAAAACTTGCAAGCTCTATTTCTCAAAATGTTAATTGAATGATCACAACCAACAGCTTCTAAATATGATGTGTTGAGTAAATTCTGTTGGTGAAGAAAAACTAGCAAAAAGCAAGCTAACTTTTACAATAGCATTCTTTTGGACTCTGGGCTCATAACCATGGCCTTGGCTTTTAGAGTGTCAGATCTTGAGATGAAACCTTGGCAACAGAAGACTAAAAGCTTGTTGGTTGTGATCATTCAATTAACATTTTGAGAAGTGGAGCTGTGTAAATATATACCACGAAGGTAGAAAGACCAGTGTTGGGCTGTGTAAATATATACCACCAGTGTTGGGCTGTGTAAGAAAGACCAGTGTTGAGCTGTGTAAATATATACCACAAAGGTAGAAAGACCAGTGTTGGGCTGTGTAAATATATACCATGAAGGTGAGAAAGACTAGTGTGGGGCTGTGAAAATATATACCACGAAGGTAGAAACACCAGTGCACTCTGTGAAAATATATACCACGAAGGTAGAAAGACCAGTGTTGGGCTGTGAAAATATATACCACAAAGGTAGAAAGACTTGTGTTGGGCTGTGAAAATATATACCAAGAAGGTAGAAAGACTTGTGTTGGGCCGTGTAAATATATACCACAAAGGTAGAAAGACTTGTGTTGGGCTGTGAAAATATATACCACAAAGGTAGAAAGACTTGTGTTGGGCTGTGTAAATATATACTATGAAGGTAGAAAGACCAGTGTTGGGCTGTGAAAATATATACCATGAAAGTAGAAAGACTAGTGCTGGACTGTGAAAATATATACCACAAAGGTAGAAAGACTTGTGTTGGGCTGTGAAAATATATACCACAAAGGTAGAAAGACTTGTGTTGGGCTGTGTAAATATATACTATGAAGGTAGAAAGACCAGTGTTGGGCTGTGAAAATATATACCATGAAAGTAGAAAGACTAGTGCTGGACTGTGAAAATATATACCACAAAGGTAGAAAGACTAGTGCTGGACTGTGAAAATATATACCACAAAGGTAGAAAGACTAGTGCTGGACTGTGAAAATATATACCACAAAGGTAGAAAGACTAGTGCTGGACTGTGAAAATATATACCACAAAGGTAGAAATACTAGTGCTGGGCTGTGAAAATATATACCACAAAGGTAGAAATACTAGTGCTGGGCTGTGAAAATATATACCACAAAGGTAGAAAGACTTGTGTTGGGCTGTGTAAATATATACCACGAAGGTAGAAACACCAGTGCACTCTGTGAAAATATATACCACGAAGGTAGAAAGACCAGTGTTGGGCTGTGAAAATATATACCACAAAGGTAGAAAGACTTGTGTTGGGCTGTGAAAATATATACCAAGAAGGTAGAAAGACTTGTGTTGGGCCGTGTAAATATATACCACAAAGGTAGAAAGACTTGTGTTGGGCTGTGAAAATATATACCACAAAGGTAGAAAGACTTGTGTTGGGCTGTGTAAATATATACTATGAAGGTAGAAAGACCAGTGTTGGGCTGTGAAAATATATACCATGAAAGTAGAAAGACTAGTGCTGGACTGTGAAAATATATACCACAAAGGTAGAAAGACTTGTGTTGGGCTGTGAAAATATATACCACAAAGGTAGAAAGACTTGTGTTGGGCTGTGTAAATATATACTATGAAGGTAGAAAGACCAGTGTTGGGCTGTGAAAATATATACCATGAAAGTAGAAAGACTAGTGCTGGACTGTGAAAATATATACCACAAAGGTAGAAAGACTAGTGCTGGACTGTGAAAATATATACCACAAAGGTAGAAATACTAGTGCTTGGCTGTGTAAATATATACCATGAAGGTAGAAAGACTTGTGTTGGGCTGTGAAAATATATACCAAGAAGGTAGAAAGACTTGTGTTGGGCTGTGTAAATATATACCACAAAGGTAGAAAGACTTGTGTTGGGCTGTGAAAATATATACCACAAAGGTAGAAAGACTTGTGTTGGGCTGTGTAAATATATACTATGAAGGTAGAAAGACCAGTGTTGGGCTGTGAAAATATATACCATGAAGGTAGAAAGACTTGTGTTGGGCTGTGTAAATATATACCATGAAGGTTGAAAAACTAGTGTTGGTCTGTGTAAATATATACGATGAAGGTAGAAAGACCAGTGTTGGGCTGTGTAAATATATACCATGAAGGTAGAAAGACCAGTGTTGGGCTGTGTAAATATATACCATGAAGGTAGAAAGACCAGTGTTGGGCTGTGTAAATATATACCATGAAGGTAGAAAGACCAGTGTTGGGCTGTGTAAATATATACCATGAAGGTAGAAAGACCAGTGTTGGGCTGTGTAAATATATACCATGAAGGTAGAAAGACCAGTGTTGGGCTGTGTAAATATATACTATGAAGGTAGAAAGACCAGTGTTGGGCTGTGTAAATATATACCATGAAGGTAGAAAGACCAGTGTTGGGCTGTGTAAATATATACCATGAAGGTAGAAAGACCAGTGTTGGGCTGTGTAAATATATACCATGAAGGTAGAAAGACCAGTGTTGGGCTGTGTAAATATATACCATGAAGGTAGAAAGACCAGTGTTGGGCTGTGTAAATATATACCATGAAGGTAGAAAGACCAGTGTTGGGCTGTGTAAATATATACTATGAAGGTAGAAAGACCAGTGTTGGGCTGTCTAAATATATACCATGAATGTAGAAAGACCAGTGTTGGGCTGTGTAAATATATACCATGAAGGTAGAAAGACCAGTGTTAGGCTGTGTAAATATATACCATGAAGGTAGAAAGACCAGTGTTGGGCTGTGTAAATATATACCATGAAGGTAGAAAGACCAGTGTTGGGCTGTGTAAATATATACCATGAAGGTAGAAAGACCAGTGTTGGGCTGTGTAAATATATACCATGAATGTAGAAAGACCAGTGTTGGGCTGTGTAAATATATACCATGAAAGTAGAAAGACCAGTGTTGGGCTGTGTAAATATATACCATGAAGGTAGAAAGACCAGTGTTGGGCTGTGTAAATATATACCATGAAGGTAGAAAGACCAGTGTTGGGCTGTGTAAATATATACCATGAAGGTAGAAAGACCAGTGTTGGGCTGTGTAAATATATACCATGAAGGTAGAAAGACCAGTGTTGGGCTGTGTAAATATATACCATGAAGGTAGAAAGACCAGTGTTGGGCTGTGTAAATATATACCATGAAGGTAGAAAGACCAGTGTTGGGCTGTGTAAATATATACGATGAAGGTAGAAAGACCAGTGTTGGGCTGTCTAAATATATACCATGAAGGTAGAAAGGCCAGTGTTGGGCTGTGTAAATATATACCATGAAGGTAGAAAGACCAGTGTTGGGCTGTGTAAATATATACCATGAAGGTAGAAAGACCAGTGTTGGGATGTGTAAATATATACCACGAAGGTAGAAAGACCAGTGTTGGGCTGTGTAAATATATACCATGAAGGTAGAAAGACCAGTGTTGGGATGTGTAAATATATACGATGAAGGTAGAAAGACCAGTGTTGGGCTGTGTAAATATATACCATGAAGGTAGAAAGGCCAGTGTTGGGCTGTGTAAATATATACCATGAAGGTAGAAAGACCAGTGTTGGGCTGTGTAAATATATACCATGAAGGTAGAAAGACCAGTGTTGGACTATGTAAATATATACGATGAAGGTAGAAAGACCAGTGTTGGGCTGTGTAAATATATACCATGAAGGTAGAAAGACCAGTGTTGGGCTGTGTAAATATATACCATGAAGGTAGAAAGGCTAGTGTTGGGCTGTGTAAATATATACCATGAAGGTAGAAAGGCTAGTGTTGGGCTGTGTAAATATATACCATGAAGGTAGAAAGACCAGTGTTGGGATGTGTAAATATATACCATGAAGGTAGAAAGGCTAGTGTTGGGCTGTGTAAATATATACCATGAAGGTAGAAAGACCAGTGTTGGGCTGTGTAAATATATACCATGAAGGTAGAAAGGCTAGTGTTGGGCTGTGTAAATATATACCATGAAGGTAGAAAGACCAGTGTTGGGCTGTGTAAATATATACCATGAAGGTAGAAAAGCTAGTGTTGGGCTGTGTAAATATATACCATGAAGGTAAAAAGACCAGTGTTGGGCTGTCTAAATATATACCATGAAGGTAGAAAGGCTAGTGTTGGGCTGTGTAAATATATACGATGAAGGTAGAAAGACCAGTGTTGGGCTGTGTAAATATATACCATGAAGGTAGAAAGGCTAGTGTGGGGCTGTGTAAATATATACCATGAAGGTAGAAAGACCAGTGTTGGGCTGTGTAAATATATACCATGAAGGTAGAAAGGCTAGTGTTGGGCTGTGTAAATATATACCATGAAGGTAGAAAGGCTAGTGTTGGGCTGTGTAAATATATACCATGAAGGTAGAAAGGCTAGTGTGGGGCTGTGTAAATATATACCATGAAGGTAAAAAGACCAGTGTTGGGCTGTCTAAATATATACCATGAAGGTAGAAAGGCTGTGTTGGGCTGTGTAAATATATACGATGAAGGTAGAAAGACCAGTGTTGGGCTGTGTAAATATATACCATGAAGGTAGAAAGACCAGTGTTGGGCTGTGTAAATATATACCATGAAGGTAGAAAGGCTAGTGTTGGGCTGTGTAAATATATACCATGAAGGTAGAAAGGCTAGTGTTGGGCTAAGCTCTCAAGATATACCTGTACTTGAAGATAACAATGAAAAACTGACATTAGGTTTTGCATTTCAGGGATGTAAAATTTCACTCAATTGCTTGCATTATTGGCAGTCAGGAGTTTGTAAATGCTAGTCTGACATGGCCAGTACATTTCCGTTGCATAATTATTCCAAAATGTGAAAAATTATTGTTAAATAAAAGGGTCATGATTGCAAAACAGAAGGCCCAATTAGCTCAGTCATGAGCACGTCTGGCTATCAATCCAGGGGTCACGCAGGGTCATGCATTCAAATCCCCACCCGGCCGCAATCTCTGTGATGGTTGATAAAGGACATTGCATCTCATTATCATTGGTCTCTCACTGCTGATTCAAGTGGGAAAATTATCAGTTACTTGCGGAGAAGGGGTGTGCTTGAGTACTGGTTAGCCTTCCAGGAAACAGTGGTTAGGTTAACTGATTGTCTGTTAGCCCTCGCTGACATAAAAATGATGCTAAACATTCAATCAATCAATCAATTATTGATTGCAAAACAGACACCTCTTCCATTCCCACAACATAATTACATTTTAAAATATAAAACACAGAAAGAAAATAGTCAAAATTGTCATATTTTTATAAGGGTGAGTGACAGTTCACTGAAGACAGGTATATTTATTGGTCAATAATAGTACAGTATAAGTAACTTTTTATCAATTTTACAACCTAGCAATTTAGCATGATTGTTGAAAAAATATTTTCACACCTGCAAATACCTGTTGTCATAATTGATTTTCATATTGTTGATTTCTGTGACGGGTTTCAGTCTTTCATTTATTTAGAATGGCTATATACATTACTATAATGTATGTTTTTATTTTGTATTGTATTGTTTGTATATAGATGAGATACAAATAAAGAATAAAACAAAGTCATGACCTATATTGATTACCATTGCTGTATTGGTTATTTGCAAGTGTAATAACATTAAGAGCACCTGTGGCCATATTTGTTCGTTTTTAAGCATGATGTAGTACTACTTTACAACTTTGTAGTTCTGCTTCGCAATTATTGAATGATTTCTTTCAACTCTACAATAATTTTATTTGAAGTTGAGATTTGAATTCCATGATTTCACTACAGTTTATGCGTTTTAACGTTACACAAGTTAATCTCAACATTCCATCAATGAATAGATAATGTCTAAATCAAAGAATAAATAATGTCTAAATCAAAGAATAAATAATGTCTAAATCAAACAATAGATAATGTTCAAATTAGAGAATAGTTAATGTCCAGATCTGGTTACATGTCAGGTTCTTCATTTAGGAAAGTTGTTTATTGAAAATTGCTCGGTTAGAAAGTAAATTAAGTTTATCTTCAAAGCTGACTTAAAGTTTCTTTGCTGGGATCAAACCAACAATCTCATTGGTAACAGGTCAGTGGTCTTAAGACAACTGTCTCTGAGACCCTTGGACAAGTAGGACCCAAAACAATAACAGTTTCTTATACCACTCAGACAAGTAGAACCAAAAACAACAACAGTCTCTTAGACCACTGAGACAAGTAGGACCCAAAACAACAACAGTCTCTTAGATCCCTTGGACAAGTAGGACCCATAACAACAACAGTCTCTTATACCACTCAGACAAGTAGAACCAAAAACAACAACAGTCTCTTAGACCACTGAGACAAGTAGGACCCAAAACAACAACAGTCTCTTAGATCCCTTGGACAAGTAGGACCCAAAACAACAACAGTCTCTTAGACCACTGAGACAAGTAGAACCCAAAACAACAACAGTCTCTTAGACCCCATGGACAAGTAGGACCCAAAACAACAACTGTCTCTTAAACCACTCAGACAAGAAGAACACAAAACAACAACCGTTTTTTAGACCACTAAGACAAGTGGAACCCAAAACAACAACAGTCTCTTAGACCCCTTGGACAAGAAGGACCCAAAACAACAACAGTCTCTTAGACCAGTCAGACAAGTAGGACCAAAAACAACAACAGTCTCTTAGACCCCTTGGATAAGTAGGACCCAAAACAACAACAGTCTTTTAGACCACTTGGACAAGTAGGACCCAAAACAACAACAGTATCTTAGACCCATTGGACAAGTAGGACCCAAAACAACAACAGTCTCTTAGACCACTTAGACAAGTAGGACCCAAAACAACAACAGTCTCTTAGACCCTTTGGACAAGTAAGACCCAAAACAACAACAACAGTCTCTTAGTCCACTAAGACAAGTAGGACCCAAAACAACAACAGTCTCTTAGACCACTCAGACAAGTAGGACCCAAAACAACAACAGTCTCTTAGACCACTGAGATAAGTAGGACCCAAACAACAACAGTCTCTTACACCACTCAGACAAGTAGGACCCAAAACAACAACAGTCTCTTAGACCACTCAGACAAGTAGGACCCAAAACAACAACAGTCTCTTAGACCACTCAGACAAGTAGGACCCAAAAGAACAATAGTCTCTTAGACCACTGAGATAAGTAGGACCCAAAACAACAACAGTCTCTTAGACCACTCAGACAAGTAGGACCCAAAACAACAACAGTCTCTTAGACCACTCAGACAAGTAGGACCCAAAACAACAACAGTCTCTTACACCACTCAGACAAGTAGGACCAAAAACAACAACAGTCTCTTAGACCACTAAGACAAGTAGGACCAAAAAAACAACAACCATCTCTTAGACCACTCAGACAAGTAGGACCCAAAACAACAACAGTCCCTTAGACCACTCAGACAAGTAGGACCCAAAAAAACAACAGTCTCTTAGACCACTCAGACAAGTAGGACCAAAAACAACAACAGTCTCTTACACCACTCAGACAAGTAGGACCCATAACAACAACAGTCTCTTAGACCACTAAGACAAGTAGGACCCAAAAAACAACAGTCTCTTAGACCCCTTGGACAAGTAGGACCAAAAACAACAACCATTTCTTAGACCACTCAAACAAGTAGGACCCAAAACAACAACAGTCTCTTAGACCACTCAGACAAGTATAACCCAAAACAACAACAGTCTCATAGACCACTTGGATAAGTAGGACCCAAAACAACAACAGTCACTTAGACCACTTGAACAAGTGGGACCCAAAACAACAACAGTCTCATAGACCACTCAAACAAGTAGGACCCAAAACAACAACAGTCTCATAGACCACTCAAACAAGAAGGACCCAAAACAACAACAGTCTCTTAGACCCCTTGGACAAGTAGGACGAAAAACAACAACCATTTCTTAAACCACTCAAACAAGTAGGACCCAAAACAACAACAGTCTCTTAGACCACTCAGACAAGTAGGACCAAAAACAACAACCATCTCTTAGACCCTTTGGACAAGTAGGACCCAAAACAACAATAGTCTCTTAGACCACTCAGACAAGTAGGACCTAAAACAACAACAGTCTCTTAAACCACTCAGACAAGTAGGACCCAAAACAACAACAGTCTCATGGACCACTTGGACAAGTAGGACCTGAAACAACAACAGTCTCTTAGACCACTCAGACAAGTAGGACCCATAACAACAACAGTCTCTTAGACCACTAAGACAAGTAGGACCCAAAACAACAACAGTCTCTTAGACCACTGAGACAAGTAGAACCCAAAACAACAACAGTCTCTTACACCACTCAGACAAGTAGGACCCAAAACAACAACCATCTCTTAGACCACTAAGACAAGTAGGACCCAAAACAACAACAGTCTCTTACACCACTCAGACAAGTAGTACCCAAAACAACAACCATCTCTTAGACCACTAAGACAAGTAGGACCCAAAACAAAAACCATCTCTTAAACCACTCAGACAAGTAGGACCAAAAACAACAACAGTCTCTTAGACCACTCAGACAAGTATAACCCAAAACAACAACCATCTCTTAGACCACTCAGACAAGTAGGACCCAAAACAACAACAGTCTCTTAGACCACTCATACAAGTAGAACCCAAAACAACAACCATCTCTTAGACCCTTGGACAAGTAGAACCAAAAACAACAACCATCTCTTAGACCACTCAGACAAGTAGAACCCAAAACAACAACAGTCTCTTACACCACTGAGACAAATAGGACACAAGACAACAACAGTCTCTTAGACCACTGAGACAAGTAGAATCCAAAACAACAACAGTCTCTTACACCACTCAGACAAGTAGTACCCAAAACAACAACCATCTCTTAGACCACTAAGACAAGTATAACCCAAAACAAAAACCATCTCTTAAACCACTCAGACAAGTAGGACCAAAAACAACAACAGTCTCTTAGACCACTCAGGCAAGTATAACCCAAAACAACAACCATCTCTTTGACCACTCAGACAAGTAGGACCCAAAACAACAACAGTCTCTTAGACCACTCATACAAGTAGAACCCAAAACAACAACCATCTCTTAGACCCTTGGACAAGTAGAACCAAAAACAACAACCATCTCTTAGACCACTCAGACAAGTAGAACCCAAAACAACAACAGTCCCTTAGACCACTCGGACAAGTAGGACCCAAAACAACAACAGTCTCTTAGACCACTCAGACAAGTAGGACCCAAAACAACAACAGTCTCTTAGACCACTCAGACAAGTAGGACCTAAAACAACAACAGTCTCTTAGACCACTGAGACAAGTAGAACCCAAAACAACAACAGTCTCTTACACCACTCAGACAAGTAGTACCCAAAACAACAACCATCTCTTAGACCACTAAGACAAGTATAACCCAAAACAAAAACCATCTCTTAAACCACTCAGACAAGTAGGACCAAAAACAACAACAGTCTCTTAGACCACTCAGACAAGTAGGACCCAAAACAACAACAGTCTCTTACACCACTCAGACAAGTAGTACCCAAAACAACAACCATCTCTTAGACCACTAAGACAAGTATAACCCAAAACAAAAACCATCTCTTAAACCACTCAGACAAGTAGGACCAAAAACAACAACAGTCTCTTAGACCCTTGGACAAGTAGGACCCAAAACAACAACAGTCTCTTAGACCACTCAGACAAGTAGAACCCAAAACAACAACAGTCTCTTACACCACTCAGACAAGTAGTACCCAAAACAACAACCATCTCTTAGACCACTAAGACAAGTATAACCCAAAACAAAAACCATCTCTTAAACCACTCAGACAAGTAGGACCAAAAACAACAACAGTCTCTTAGACCACTCAGACAAGTATAACCCAAAACAACAACCATCTCTTAGACCACTCAGACAAGTAGGACCCAAAACAACAACAGTCTCTTACACCACTCAGACAAGTAGTACCCAAAACAACAACCATCTCTTAGACCACTCAGACAAGTAGGACCCAAAACAAAAACCATCTCTTACACCACTCAGACAAGTAGGACCAAAAACAACAACAGTCTCTTAGACCACTCAGACAAGTAGGACCCAAAACAACAACAGTCTCTTAGACCACTCATACAAGTAGAACCCAAAACAACAACCATCTCTTAGACCCTTGGACAAGTAGAACCAAAAACAACAACCATCTCTTAGACCACTCAGACAAGTAGAACCCAAAACAACAACAGTCCCTTAGACCACTCGGACAAGTAGGACCCAAAACAACAACAGTCTCTTAGACTACTCAGACAAGTAGGACCCAAAACAACAACAGTCTCTTAGACCACTCAGACAAGTAGGACCCAAAACAACAACAGTTACTGTGAAAGTTGTATTAACCTACATCTGATTAGGCCATTATAAATCAATTGCTAGATTGTCATCCAAAAGGGGAGTTGGGCCATTCTTAAAAAAATGTTTGTTTGCCGTGCTCCGACCGAGTATTTTTCATGTGGGTAGGTAGATAGCTATTTTTTTCTTTTGCCAGATCTTAATTTTGTGTAGTTAATTTTAGAAAAAATGGACACAAACCATGAAAAAAAAATTCAATGCTTTGAAAGTCAATTAAAAAATTTGGGTGGCTATAATTTTGAGAGTAAGTAGGAGCATGGAAAACAAATATTTTTTAAGGACTGGCCTGGGGGAGGATTTTGTTATTTTTATCTTTTTATTTGATTTTTTTTAATGAAAATAAAAAGGGTCGAGACAGCATAAAAATTAGTGGGCAGGCGGAAATGATAATCTAGCAATTAATTTATTATGGCATTATGAAAAATAAAATAATTCTGGGCTGAGCCTATTTCCATTGCTACTGGTTCAATGTCAATTAAGATATGATAAACTTCCAACTTGACTTTTAATCATGCTTACAATAATACTCAAACAGGAATATTTTGCCATGGATATATTATTTCAATTGGAATTATATGTGTATTACAAAATTTTGAAGTAAAACTATTACTTACGGAACCTCATTGACTGCTAAGAGCAGAGATAAAAATGTGTGTTGTGAGGGTCAAATAATTAAATTTTATGAATAATCAGGACATTGTATACTCAAAATACATGTATGTACACATATGTAGCTTTGTTGTTGTTTATTATAACAGAGTTTATGCGACTCCAGGAAGGCGATGACTCAGATTCATGGTTTGTCCACAGAATAAAATAAAATGCAGTCTCCCTTCATTTCGTGTTTTACAATAGCAACATGTGATCTTCCAGATGTTCAGAATTTAAATGGCTCACTTGTATAGGTCTCACTACACAGTTGGGCCCCTTTTTTGCCACGGTAGCAAGATTTTTGCTCTTAAAAATAAGTTTTATGTACGAGGTATGTCCTTAAAGTAGTAGGATGACCCTGTCATATTTGTATTTAGGGTGTTACATGCAAACCAATGCTTTCAGTGGATAGATCTACATATCTTCTATTGTCATAAAACATCAAATCAACTTTCAGTCATTATTAAGTTCATGCAAAAGTCACCATAGTAACGTGAGTTTAAAAGTATGGGGGACTTTGAAATTAGACACCATTTAAAAAAACAACATTGCCTTGTAAAGCAGGCAACTTCCTCAATGTCATGCCATTATGCTATGAAATAACAGTGGACATAATTTCAGATCATCGGCGAATGTTGTTTAAAAATATGATGTTATCGATAAACATTTGAATATTGTGTGCACTTTTGAAATAACAAATGCAAATTTAAATTGTAAAAAAATCGCATGACGTCAAGCCTAGAGTGGAAATTTAAAGTGTGGTAAAATGTGTTCGGTGTAATGTGACCCCACAGAATACTCTGAAGTTTATTTCACAAAATTCTTTAACAGAAGGCTTATCCTGGAGTCTATCTATTAGTGGTACAAACGGGTTTCCGATGGTGAGGCGAAAGGAACTGACCATCAGCGATTTGAACAACCGGAATCTTGTGTGGTTTTCCTGGGATTCGAGTCAGATCTTCGTGAAAAGTGCTTTCAGTACCTTCGGGCCATGTGTCAGTGTACATTCTGTGGTTAGAATCTAGAGTCATCATAGTATCGTGACATGTACAAGAAGTGGGTGCAGTACCACAAAAATTGTATTTTGCACAGCAGTTCATACTATGAAAAAAAATGACTTTCATTTGAATGTCAACTGAGCATCGCACAAATAAACGTCAAACTGCCCCGTACTTTGTAACATATAAATTTTGACTTGTCAAAATTAATGTTAAATGGTGGTGTACAATATTGACATTTTGCATGCTTATAGTTTAAATATGAAAACTATATTCATGCCAAGTTTTGTTTGCATTGAAACACTAACAAGACTTGTCAGTAGACGAAAAGGGCCATAACTGTGTCAAAATGCAATCGAGAGTTATGGTTCTTATCTGTGTGGGTTCCATTGATGATGGTGAACACACATGCAAAGTTTCATTCACATCCAATGAGTGGTTGCATAGATATCTTAAACTTAAACGCAAAAGTTTAATCTGGGTGTTTACAGACGACAACGATGCTGGTGACGCTGACGACGTTGGGGTCATGGCAATAGCTCTCCTTGGACTTGTCCCAGCGAGCTAAATAGTATATTTCTTAATGCGTCCTATTACTTTTTGGACATAACTTGTAATTTGGTTTGACATATTTCCATAATTGTTCATGGAGGCTGTACTGACTAAAGCAAAAGTTGGCATAGCATATACTGTAACAAGATATTATTGGGGTTATAAAGTGACTTTTACAAGATTTTAACAAATGGGTGCATTTATGAGCATTTGAAGACTTCTTTTTAAAAAAATTCTCTGAAATGCTCTGCTAAAATCATGGTAATTTGGCATCAAAAGCTTTCTTGGGTAATTATTTCTTGGAAATTCATGAAACACTGTAATTATGTGTCTAAAAAATTTTAAAGCCATTCTAATACTATGAATTATTGATAAAAATGTACATCATAAAATTTCACTTAAATTTTTAGGGACAATATTAAATCTGAATTTTGATGCCAGTTGGGCTATGAAAGGTAATGGGTTTGAGGTTCAGATAGAAAATATGGTACCGAGGGGTAACTGTTTTGTTGGGAGCAAGTCTCTGCCAAATTCAAGAAAAAAAACAGCTATCCTAAGGGATCAGTTTTTTTTTTATCATAGCTGAAAAAATCATGAATGACTTTATTTCTTCGATACAAAAAATATTAAATATATATCATATAAATTAACTCATTATTAGTACTTTATCACAAGACATCAAGCTATATAATTTACCTCATAAGTTTTAACATGTCACATATTCAGAGATAAGAAATTCATCGT
Source organism: Panopea generosa (assembly GCA_029582155.1). Lineage (NCBI taxonomy): Eukaryota > Metazoa > Mollusca > Bivalvia > Adapedonta > Hiatellidae > Panopea > Panopea generosa. The sequence goes on from CM055896.1 coordinate 91,979,213, forward strand.
GGCCCTATGTGGGAGATGGACATTCCTTGTACACAGGATAAGGATATCTGCATTTTTACCGGAATGAGATAAAATTCTCGCGCTATGACGTTAAGACTTATTTATGACATAATGTATAAAATATATGACATAAATCATATTGTATAATGTCTTAAAAATGAATGTTGTAAAAATTTTATGATAAATTAAGTTAAAATAATTATTTAATGTGGTGTGTTTGCAAGAAAAATATTCATTCATGGCTTTTTTGGTTCAGATAGAAAATTTGTTCCCTTTGGATAACTGTTTACGTGGTTATCCCGCGGGACATAAAAAACCCGTAGATATCCTCATCTGATGTGCAAGGAATGTTTTTCTAAGACGCTTCTGACAATCAGGAAGAACTGACACTCTGAACAACAGTTAACCGGGAAAGGCACAAAATAAAAAAAAAATTCTCACAGTTTCAGTTAGGAAAATTGGTTTGAACACTATTAAAGAATCAAGAGTTAATTGCAAAACATAGGAAAACAAAGATCAACACAGTCTTTGATTGGATGTAATTTTGCTTCAGTATCCAGACTAAACCTTGTCTCTATAATGTCTGAATTCTTTTTATTAACACATTTTGTTATTTGCCTGATTGATCAGCACTGTAGGATTTGCCTGATATTTTACTGTCTAATGAGTGAATGAAGTCTAGATATTTATCATAAAATATTTTATGTTATATTTTACTTGTAAGAGGACAGAATACATCTGCAGACAGAAATATCAACATGTGCTTGATGACTATAGAGACACACATTATTTTTTTGTTGTGTTTTTTTTTATGGGGTTTAATGCCATTTTCAACACATTTCAGGTTATATTGTGGCATATCCAGTTTTTATTGGTGGAGGAAAACCTTATAATGAATTTTAGAAGAACTACCATCCTTCCACATGTAACTGGCAAACTTTCTCACAAGAAGTTGTTGGAGTGAGCAGGACTCGAACCTACATCCGTAGCAATGAGAGGAAACAAGATCTTGAGATGAAGCCTAAAATAGAGCACTCAGCCATGGACGACCCTCAGCACACATTGAATCATTCTTTAAAACAGACCACTCGGCCATGGACGACCCTCGGCACACATTGAATCATTCTTTAAAATAGACCACTCGGCCACGGATGACCCTCGGCACACATTGAATCATTCTTTGAAATAGACCACTCGACCATGGATGACCCTCGGCACACATTAAATCATTCTTTAAAACAGACCACTCGACCATGGATGACCCTCAGCACACATTGAATCATTCTTTAAAATAGACCACTCGGCCATGGACGACCCTCAGCACACATTGAATCATTCTTTAAAACAGACCACTCGACCATGGATGACCCTCAGCACACATTGAATCATTCTTTAAAATAGACCACTCGACCATGGATGACCCTCAGCACACATTAAATCATTCTTTAAAACAGACCACTCGACCATGGATGACCCTCAGCACACATTGAATCATTCTTTAAAATAGACCACTCGGCCACGGATGACCCTCGGCACACATTGAATCATTCTTTAAAACAGACCACTCGACCATGGATGACCCTCAGCACACATTGAATCATTCTTTAAAACAGACCACTCGACCATGGATGACCCTCAGCACACATTGAATCATTCTTTAAAATAGACCACTCGACCATGGATGACCCTCAGCACACATTAAATCATTCTTTAAAACAGACCACTCGACCATGGATGACCCTCAGCACACATTAAATCATTCTTTAAAATAGACCACTCGACCATGGACGACCCTCAGCACACATTGAATCATTCTTTAAAACAGACCACTCGACCATGGATGACCCTCAGCACACATTGAATCATTCTTTAAAATAGACCACTCGACCATGGATGACCCTCAGCACACATTAAATCATTCTTTAAAACAGACCACTCGACCATGGATGACCCTCAGCACACATTGAATCATTCTTTAAAATAGACCACTCGGCCACGGATGACCCTCGGCACACATTGAATCATTCTTTAAAACAGACCACTCGGCCATGGACGTCCCTCGGCACACATTGAATCATTCTTTAAAATAGACCACTCGGCCACGGATGACCCTCGGCACACATTGAATCATTCTTTGAAATAGACCACTCGACCATGGATGACCCTCGGCACACATTAAATCATTCTTTAAAACAGACCACTCGACCATGGATGACCCTCAGCACACATTGAATCATTCTTTAAAACAGACCACTCGGCCATGGACGACCCTCAGCACACATTGAATCATTCTTTAAAACAGACCACTCGGCCATGGACGTCCCTCGGCACACATTGAATCATTCTTTGAAATAGACCACTCGGCCATGGACGTCCCTCAGCACACATTGAATCATTCTTTAAAACAGACCACTCGGCCATGGACGACCCTCAGCACACATTGAATCATTCTTTAAAATAGACCACTCGGCCACGGATGACCCTCGGCACACATTGAATCATTCTTTAAAATAGACCACTCGGCCACGGATGACCCTCGGCACACATTAAATCATTCTTTAAAACAGACCACTCGGCCATGGACGACCCTCAGCACACATTGAATCATTCTTTAAAACAGACCACTCGGCCATGGACGTCCCTCGGCACACATTGAATCATTCTTTAAAACAGACCACTCGACCATGGATGACCCTCAGCACACATTGAATCATTCTTTAAAATAGACCACTCGGCCACGGATGACCCTCGGCACACATTGAATCATTCTTTGAAATAGACCACTCGACCATGGATGACCCTCGGCACACATTAAATCATTCTTTAAAACAGACCACTCGACCATGGATGACCCTCAGCACACATTGAATCATTCTTTAAAACAGACCACTCGGCCATGGACGACCCTCGGCACACATTGAATCATTCTTTAAAACAGACCACTCGACCATGGATGACCCTCAGCACACATTGAATCATTCTTTAAAATAGACCACTCGGCCATGGATGACCCTCGGCACACATTGAATCATTCTTTAAAACAGACCACTCGGCCATGGACGTCCCTCGGCACACATTGAATCATTCTTTAAAATAGACCACTCGGCCACGGATGACCCTCGGCACACATTGAATCATTCTTTGAAATAGACCACTCGACCATGGATGACCCTCAGCACACATTAAATCATTCTTTAAAATAGACCATTCATCCATGGACGACCCTCGGCACACATTAAATCATTCTTTAAAAAAATGTTGGTTTGCCATGCTCCTGCCTACATGCACAAATATTGGAGCTATTCAAAGTTTTTTATTGACTTTCAAAGCATTGATCTCTTTTAAGACTTCTGCATATCATTTGTTTAAAATGGCATTTAAAAATCCTAATCTGGCAAAAAAAAAAGTTTTACCTACTAACTATCCACAGGTTGTTGTTGTATGGTGTTAAGTGTTGCTTTTAACATTTTTCAGTCCTATCTTGATGGTGTCTACTTAAGACAGTATTCAGAGCACTGTCAAACTGGTGTAACTGTAACAAAATAGGTTATTGTGGCCTAATTTAGTAGTGTCAGCTAGTATGTGTCTATTGGAATGATATAGGCTATATTTAGAACAGGTAGCGTGTAATTGTTAAAACGTATCGAAAGCCTGATAGTAGTAACAGTTTTAAGATGTTTTAACATAATCATTCTTTGATTAAAGAATAAATCATTTTGATGTTTTTTTCATGAAAATGCATTAAGTATTCAGAAAGTTAGAACAATTAAATGGGTTTATATTTTATAAAACTAATTTAATTTTACATTTGGCCTAACAGCGTAAAAGCCGCATCGTACCATATCATATGATATATTGAAAGTTTGTTGTTTCATAATTTGCACGAAATTCACTAAGGTATGTGGAGTGTTTTACTATATATGTCCAACTGTATTATGGAAACACTGTCCTGTCTAGCAGAAACATATTTCGGAGTTGTCGTGATGAGAAGGATTGAGAATGTTACTGTTCCATTACTTAATGGCAGATGGGTATGTGAATTTTATATTATGCTGTATGTGGTTGAGTTATTTAAATGTCTGATATATATTTTGACATAATCAGATCTAAGCTAAGTTTTTAAACATTTCATATCCATTCCGGCAAGAATGTCTTATTTAATTTCACATCCACAGTATTGAGAGTTGTTTTGTGAGAATATAGGCCGAGGAATCTGAGAATGTATTTTGAGCTGTTGATATTGTGTTTACAATGAAATTCATCAAGTTAGAATTGATTGATATTTGTGATTAAATTTTGCGGATGATTATCTATTATTCACAAAGTGAATAGATACAGAATTGGTCGGTAACTGTGTATATTATAAATGAGAAATTATGTAGTGATATAATTGCTATTTGAGATTGATGGAAGTTCATATATGAGATGTTGTTTAAACTACCATTAAACTGCAGATAGTAAGAATTGAATGAACTGTTATCATATATTGATGAATCTACCATGAAACTGTTAGATGGTAAGAATTGAATGAACTGTTATCATATATTGATAAATCAACCATGAAACTGTTAGATGGTAAGAATTAGTTTAAACTTATTTATTTTACTTCGATTGTGAAACAAGTTCTTACAACTTAGACAAATCACGCTCGAAGTCTTCCTGGGTAGAACCAGTACAAAGCATATGCGGAAAAAGTGTCTTACTCAAGGACACCACACATAGCCTTGGCGGAGGATCGAACCCATTGCCCTCCGATCATGGGTTCGGTGCTCTACCACTTGACCATGCGCTCCACATATATGGTAAGAACTGAATGCACTGTTATCATATATTGATAAAATGCCATGAAATTGATAGATGGTAAGTAATAGACGCCATGTCATTATGTATTGAGTAACTAGTAAATCTGAGTTTATATATATTGTAGCCATTTTTAGACGTACGGGAGACATGTGTCCGCTATGTTAACGACGTATCTAGATGTGACAGGAAGTCAGCTGATGTTTGTACAAACATACTCATTATATGGACGATTTGACGATCCTGGCATAGGAGTATAGTTGAAATATAGTCGGTACGAGTCAACGTAACGCCAGATAACTAAGTACAGAATTCTAGGGAAGATAACCTTGTTTATATAGCCATCGCCACGAGGGACAATTGACGCTAAATCTACGATAATCTGGACGTGGCAGTAGTATCTTAAATACAATATTAGTGTATTTCAAAAACAGTCACAGAATTCTCAAACAATGTTTTTGAACTACACTAACCAGGCCCAATTAACTGAGCCAGTAACCCATCTGACTATCAATCCAGAGTCCTGATTTTGAATCCCCGCCCAGGAACAGTTTCCCTGATGATTGATATATGACATTGTGTCTCATTATCATTCATTTCTCACCGCTGATTCAAGTGGGAAAGTAATCAGTTACTGGCAGATATGGGGTGTGCCTGAGTACTGGTTAACCTTTCAGGATCCCAGAAAACAGTGGTTAGGTTTACTGATCATCTGTTAGCCCTTGATGGCATAAAAATAAGGTAAATATTCAATCAATCAATCAATGAACTATGATTAAAGAGGAAAGTTAAAACTGAGACACTACAGCATCATAAATAAAGGAACTACACAAGGATTTGTGGATCTGTGTTGATTATAAATACTGGTAACATTAACATGACAGTAAACGTAGTGTTAATCAGACATTCTTTAATGGAACTGTAAATGCCCCTTGAGGAGAAACTGTCTCTCATGTAGGCAACTGTGCCAGACTACCACCAGGCGTGTTATATTGGCTATTCTGGCAAGTGTTCATCACAATGACTCACTGCACTGGTAGTGTCCACTGGCAGACTGGTCATAGAAATGATGAACATGTTTAGTAAAATACCATATGATATGAGGATTCTACAATGTCAGTCTATGTGATCATTTTACAATTAATGAAATCCCTTCTGACACTTTGATACTAGATATATACCTTACATTGTTTACAATTGACAGTCTCATGTGACATTGTCAGACATTGTTTACTATTGATGGGCCAGGCCCGTTTAGCTCAGCCGGTAGCACATCAAGACTCAATCTGGGTTACAAGTTCAAATTCCCATCTAGCAGTGATAACTGATGAATAACATTGCATCTCCTGGTCAGTTGTCTCTGGATGCTGATTCAGGTGGTAAAGTTATCAGTTACTTGCAGAGATGGGTGTGCTTGATTACTGGTTAACCTGCCAGGGTACCAGCAACAAGTGGTTAATCTAACAAATCCCCTGTTAGCCCTGGATCACAGGGCATAGAAATAAATGTGACATTGTTTACTGTTTCGTGTTTCATGTGACACTGTCACTGGTAATCTTTCTAGATAGAAACAGGGTCCACATTACAATTATAATTGTAAATGTATAAAATGTGTATAGAATTGACATTGAATCCTTCAATTATATAATCCAGAAGGAGTTTGTGTATAAAATTGATATAAAACACAAGGCAAAGATAAAATTCAGACAGCTAGAAACAGTACATATTATTAAAGAACCACATCATAATTATGGTAACCATCTTTTTCTGAAAAACAGTGTATAAAATTGATATGAATCACCTAGAAATCATATAACACTGTCAGTCTATGTGACATTATTTATTATTGTAAGTCTGTGACACTGGTAAACTGTGTGATATTATTTACTATTGGGAGTCTCATGTGACACTTGTAAACTATGTGACATTGTTTACTATTGGGAGTCTCATGTGACACTGTCACTGTCAATCAATGTGACATTATTTACTATTGGGAGTCTCATGTGACACTGTCACTGTCAATCAATGTGACATTATTTACTATTGGCAGTCTCATGTGACACTGGTAAACTATGTGACATTGTTTATTATTGGGAGTCTCATGTGACACTGTCACTGTCAATCAATGTGACATTATTTACTATTGGGAGTCTCATGTGACACTTGTAAACTATGTGATATTGTTTACTATTTGGAGTCTCATGTGACACTGTCAATCAATGTGACATTATTTACTATTTGGAGTCTCATGTGACACTTGTAAACTATGTGACATTGTTTACTATTGGGAGTCTCATGTGACACTGTCAATCAATGTGACATTAATTACTATTGGAAGTCTCATGTGACACTGGTAAACTATGTGACATTATTTACTTTTGTGAGTCTCATGTGACACTGTCACTGTCAATCTATATGACATTATTTACTATTTGGAAGTCTCATGTGACACTGTCATTGTCAATATGCATCTGTTGACAATATAATTATAAGAGTCTATACATTATACCTAGCTGAAGCTTTTACAATAGTTAAATCCCCTTACCTAATTTCTATATGTCCTTCCTGCTTAATACTCCAGAGACAGCAATGAATGGAAACACCATTCGATGATATAATCCAAGTCTTATATTTTAGCACTGTGTTCTATAACAACTTAATGATAACATCCTGATGGAATTTGAGTCTAACTGCAGAACAATAATCCATAAGAGAGAATAAAATTGTGGCATGGAACCACTATCTTAGGTTCCACTATCTATATATCAAACATCCAGTGAACAAGTGGAAAATGGTATGGAACCACTATCTATATATCAAACATCCAGTGAACAAGTGGAAAATCGTATGGAACCACTATCTATATATCAAATTACACTGAGTCAGGACTTATATAGAAGGATAGGAAACTTACATCTCTCTTCTTAATGTAGATAAAAAAAGCATGCAAAGAAATATATTTTGTCAAATTAATCATTCAGATTTCACAGCCAATTGATTTCTTTTACATAAAAATTATGGTGTATGTAATCTTAGATGTTTTATAATGTTTTAAACACGCAAAACTATCTTGAATTAAATATTGCTGTTTAAAGTCAAATTTCAAGTACATTCCTTGATTTTTTTTAGTTGCAGTATACAAATTTTGTAATCAAAAGTACTTCCACAATTGTAAACAAAATTTGCTGGATATTGTCTCTTTTTGTAGAGAATTCCGTTGTATTTATGAGACGAATTGAAGTTATTTGCAAACGAAATTTCGTGAGATTTTGTGTAAACACAAACATTTATAACATCTCAAACATTTCACAGAGAAAGAAAAAGTGTATAAAATTGATATGATTCATCTAGAAATAAGATAACAGAGAAAGAAAAAGTGTTAGATTGATATGAATCATCTAGAAATCAGATAACAGAGAAAGAAACAGTGTAAAAAATTGATATGAATCACCTAGAAATCAAATAATAAAGAAAGAAACAGTCTACAAAATTTATATGAATCACCTAGAAATCAAATAATGGAGAAAGAAAAAGTGTACAAAATTGATATGAATCACCTAGCAATCAGGTAACGGAGAAAGAAACAGTGTATAAAATTGATATGAATCACCTAGCAATCAGGTAACGGAGAAAGAAACAGTGTATAAAATTGATATGAATCACCTAGAAATCAGGTAAAGGAGAAAGAAACAGTGTATAAAATTGATATTAATCACATAGCAATCAGATAACAGAGAAAGAAACAGTGTAAATAACTAATATAGCGTGTCTAGCAATCAGATAACGGAGAAAGAAAAAGTATATAAAATGGATATAAACAACCTTGCAATGCTATAATTCATACAGAAAGAAATATATGGAACTGGAACCAAATATCTGCCAATCATATACTCCAGATAAACACTAGAACCAAACATCTAGCAATTAAATAAGTCCAATAAAACTAATTATATTAAACTGGTATCAAACATCTAGCAAATATCTATTATCTATGTAATCCTGAATAACACTGGTACTAAACATCTATCAATTATGTAATCCAGACAAACACTGGTACCAAACATCTATTTATTATGTAATCCAGACAAACACTGGTACCAAACATCTAGCAATTATGTAATCCAGACAAACTCTGGTACCAAACATATAGCAATTATGTAATCCAGACAAACACTGGTACCAAACATCTAGCAATTATGTTATCCAAACAAACACTGGTACCAGACACCTAGCAATTATATAATCCTGACAAACACTGGTACCAAACATCTATCTATTATGTAATCCAGACAAACACTGGTACCAAACAGCTAGCAATTATATAATCCTGACAAACACTGGTATCAAACATCTAGCAATTATATAATCTTGACAAACACTGGTACCAAACATTTATCAAAAACGTAATCCAGACAAACACTGGTACCAAACATCTAGCAATTATGTAATCCAGACAAACACTGGTACCAAACATCTAGCAATTATATAATCCTGACAAACACTGGTACTAAACTTCTAGCAATTATATAATCCTGACAAACACTGGTACCAAACATCTAGTAATTATATAATCCTGACAAACACTGGTACCAAACATCTAGCAATTATATAATCCTGACAAACACTGGTACCAAACATCTAGCAATTATATATTCCAGACAAACACTGGTAACAAACATAAACCAATTATATAATCCAGAAAAACTCTGGTACCAAACATTCAGCAATTGTATAATCCAGACAAACACTGGTACCAAACATCTAGCAATTATATATTCCAGACAAACACTGGTAACAAACATAAACCAATTATATAATCCAGAAAAACTCTGGTACCAAACATTTATCAATAATGTAATCCAGACAAACACTGGTACCAAACATCAAGCAATTATGTAATCCAGACAAACACTGGTACCAAACATCTAGCAATTATATAATCCTGACAAACACTGGTACTAAACTTCTAGCAATTATATAATCCTGACAAACACTGGTACCAAACATTTAGTAATTATATAATCCTGACAAACACCGGTACCAAAAATCTAGCAATTTTATAATCCTGACAAACACTGGTACCAAACATCTAGCAATTATATAATGTAAACACTGGTAACAAACATAAACCAATTATATAATTCAGACAAACACTGGTACAAAAAATCTAGCATTTATATAATCCTGACAAACACTGGTACCAAACATCTAGCAATTATATAATCATGACAAACACTGGTACCAAACATCTAGCAATTATATAATCTAAACACTGGTAACAAACATAAACCAATTATATAATCAAGACAAACACTGGTACCAAACATTCAGCAATGTTATAATCCAGACAAACACTGGTACCAAACATCTAGCAATTATATAACCCAGACAAACACTGGTACCAAACATCTAGTAATTATATAACCCAGACAAACACTGGTACCAAGCATCTAGTAATTATATATTCCAGACAGACACTGGTACCAAACATCTAGCAATTATATATTCTAGACAAACACTGAATAAACAATACATGTAGGTAATTAAAATCCATTCAGAAACTGAGTAAGACAATACATGTGGCCAGTGTATCCACTTCTAGCTTTGAGTCAACTTGATCATTATAACATCATGCTACATGCAGACAGCAGCTACTTCCCCAAGCTAAACCAGCATGAATCAATCAATCTTTGCACATGTTGCAACATTCTGTATGATCAAATTGTTTTTAGATTGTGTCATTCATAAGTCATAGGGTCATACTGTAAAAGTTGGATAAGTCACAGGGTCATTCTGTAGAAAGTTGGATAAGTCATAGGGTCACACTGTAGAATGTTGGATAAGTCATAGAGTCATACTGCAGGGTCATACTGTAGAATGTTAGATAAGTCACAGGGTCATACTGTAGAAAGTTGGATAAGTCACAGGGTCATACTGTAGAATGTTGGATAAGTCACAGGGCCATACTGTAGAATGTTGGATAAGTCACAGGGCCATACTGTAGAATGTTGGATAAGTCACAGGGTCATACTGTAGAATGTTGGATAAGTCACAGGGTCATTCTGTAGAATGTTGGATAAGTCACAGGGTCATACTGTAGAAAGTTGGATAAGTCACAGGGTCATACTGTAGAAAGTTGGATAAGTCACAGGGTCATACTGTAAAAAGTTGGATAAGTCACAGGGTCATACTGTAGAAAGTTGGATAAGTCACAGGGTCATACTGTAAAAAGTTGGATAAGTCACAGGGTCATTCTGTAGAATGTTGGATAAGTCACAGGGTCATACTGTAAAAAGTTGGATAAGTCACAGGGTCATACTGTAGAATGTAGGATAAGTCACAGGGCCATACTGTAGAATGTTGGATAAGTCACAGGGTCATACTGTAGAAAGTTTGATAAGTCACAGGGTCATACTGTAGAATGTAGGATAAGTCACAGGGCCATACTGTAGAATGTTGGATAAGTCACAGGGCCATACTGTAGAATGTTGGATAAGTCACAGGGCCATACTGTAGAATGTTGGATAAGTCACAGGGTCATACTGTAAAAAGTTGAATAAGTCACAGGGTCATTCTGTAGAATGTTGGATAAGTCACAGGGCCATACTGTAGAATGTTGGATAAGTCACAGGGCCATACTGTAGAATGTTGGATAAGTCACAGGGTCATACTGTAAAAAGTTGAATAAGTCACAGGGTCATTCTGTAGAATGTTGGATAAGTCACAGGGTCATACTGTAGAATGTAGGATAAGTCACAGGGCCATACTGTAGAATGTTGGATAAGTCACAGGGCCATACTGTAGAATGTTGGATAAGTCACAGGGCCATACTGTAGAATGTTGGATAAGTCACAGTGTCATACTGTAGAAAGTTGGATAAGTCACAGGGTAATTCTGTAGAATATTGGATAAGTCACAGGGCCATACTGTAGAAAGTTGGATAAGTCACAGGGTCATACTGTAGAAAGTTGGATTAGTCACAGGGTCATACTGTAGAATGTTGGATAAGTCACAGGGTCATACTGTAGAACGTTGGATAAGTCACAGGGTCATTCTGTAGAATGTTGGATAAGTCACAGGGTCATACTGTAAAAAGTTGGATAAGTCACAGGGTCATACTGTAGAAAGTTGGATAAGTAACAGGGTCATACTGTAGAATGTTGGATAAGTCACAAGGTCATACAGCAGAATGTTTGATAAGTCACAGGCCATACTGTATAATGTTGGATAAGTCACAGGGTCATATTGTAGAATGTTAGATAAGTCACAAGGCCATACTGTAGAATGTTGGATAAGTCACAAGGCCATACTGTAGAATGTTGGATAAGTCACAGGCCATACTGTAGAATGTTGGATAAGTCACAAGGTCATACAGCAGAATGTTTGATAAGTCACAAGGCCATACTGTATAATGTTGTATAAGTCACAGGGTCATATTGTAGAATGTTAGATAAGTCACAATGCCATACTGAAGAATGTTGGATAAGTCAAAAGGCCATACTGTAGAATGTTGGATAAGTCACAAGGCCATACTGTTGAATGTTGGATAAGTCACAGGCCATACTGTAGAATGTTGGATAAGTCACAAGGTCATACAGCAAAATGTTGGATAAGTCACAAGGCCATACTGTATAATGTTGGATAAGTCACTGGGTCATATTGTAGAATGCTAGATAAGTCACAAGGCCATACTGAAGAATGTTGGATGAGTCAAAAGACCATACTGTAGAATGTTGGATATGTCACAAGGCCATACTGTAGAATGTTGGATAAGTCACAGACCATACTGTAGAATGTTGGATAAGTCACAAGGTCATACAGCAGAATGTTTGATAAGTCACAAGGCCATACTGTATAATGTTGGATAAGTTACAGGGTCATATTGTAGAATGTTAGATAAGTCACTAGGCCATACCGAAGAATGTTGGATAAGTCAAAAGGCCATACAGTAGAATGTTGGATAAGTCAAAAGGCCATACTGTAGAATGTTGGATAAGTCACAAGGCCATACCGCAGAATGTTGGATAAGTCACAGGGTCATACTGTAGAATGTTGGATAAGTCACAAGGTCATACTGTAGAATGTTGGATAAGTCACAAGTTTATACTGTAGAATGTTGGATAAGTCACAGGCCATACTGTAGAATGTTGGATAAGTTACAAGACCATATAAGTCACAAGGCCATACTCATCTCACACCAATATTACATTTCCCATAGGGCTCCATTGTAACATTTATGTCCAAAACAGAGCGAAAAATTAAATTCTGCAGCATGTGTCTGGGCTCAATTTCTTCACTGGTTCAAGATATGCAATTATAAAGGAAAAAAAGTATACCTTGACCAGATTGTTTTTTTTTAATTCAATGCTTTTGAGAGACCTATAAATTTCCAGAGTAATAATATGTCAACTATTCGCCCTAGATGCAGTTCGAACCAACAATTCTAAAATGACACAGAATTGTCCAGAAAGCTGGTATCAGCATCAAATTTTTAGTGGTGATTTCTAAAATGCTGACCATTTAACTCATGCTAGCAAAAAACAAAACATTGCAGTACAAAGCCATGAAAAAAGAAGCAAAAAGAGAACTAAAGTTTTATTTCTATCTCCTTCATCTGAAGGTCCGGAGTACTCAAGGGAGATAATAGTGGTGTGAGTCCTGAAGAGGACTTTTTTTTTAATTTTAAGATTCTACATTTACATATTATGTAACAATACTCAATACAAGTTCAATAAAGCTAAATGCATCCCCATATCTGAACTAGTTCTGAAATAAAATAAGATTTAGTGACATATGGTTTCAGTCAAAATGCTGCTATTTCTTGTAAAAAAGCAAGAAATCACAACCATACAGTCTAAATTTCATGATAACTTGACCAATTGTGTCTAAAAAGGTCTGAAACTTTCACAACTAACTACATGGTAAAATGAAAAGGTGTCTGAAAATAGGAAGAAAAACAGACATTTATATTACAAAAAAAATGATATTGTGGAACAAAACTTATTAAACATAACATATTTTAGATAAAATTTCAATATCAGAATGATATGGCAGCCACAAAAGCAAACAATTCAAGCTATTTTCATGCTAAAGTACTCCATTACCCTGTCTACACATCTATTCCAATATAAAAAGGGCAACACAGGCTCAATAGATAATGCATACCTTACATTCAATGTAAAATTCTGCATATCTATAGCATTTTCTATAAAAATGGAGTACAAGCAAAATCTTCGCCAAATTCAATGATTCGACGCATAATTTAATGCGACGACAACCGAAAACAACATAAGTTAACCGTAAACTGTCCTCTTGGCAAGATTGCAACTACTGCATTTTCATAATTAAACAATAAAAATTAGTACAAACTCCATGACAAATGTAAATATGCAATTTATTTCATATTGCAAACATTCTATTTTTGTATGCAGAAATAAGTTGGTGGGGTAATAAATTAATGTAAAAATCAGCTTAAAATTCACAATCTGAGCAATAAGCATGCCCATAGGAATTCAGTGTGATCTTGCAGATATTTCAACCTGAATTAAGGGTTGGTAGCTCTACAGAAATATGACAAAACCACACATGATGGAGAGAGTGTCACAAATGGGATCTGTCTGAGGACAGGTGTTCATGAAATATGAGACTGGACACTGCTCATAAACCTAAACTTTGGGCAAGGAAACACCAAAATGACCATCTACAGAGTAAACCAGCATTCTGTCATGCATTAGACATGATGTATCTCTCTTTTTGTTTCCACATTTAACAGAATACTAAATCATACATGGATAATATGAATATCAAGAAATTGACATATACAAAGTTTGGTCAATGTGTGTAATCTCTATCATAAATCCATGAAAAAAATGTAAATCTGCACCATCAGTTATATTGAAATGTTCAAAAACTCAGATTGTGTTCAACTATTCATAACATGTCCAAATTATAGTTTAATACCTTCTATTTAAAGAAATCAGCATCTCTCAACACTGCAACATGCAGATCTGTCAGTTTCTGTTAACGTCTCACACCACTATTACATTTCCCATAGGGCTCCATTGTAACATTTATGTCCAAAACAGAGTGAAAAATTAAATTCTGCAGCATGTGTCTGGGCTCAATTTCTTCACTGGTTCAAAATATGCAATTATAAAGGAAAAAAGTATACCTTGACCAGGTTGTTTTTTTTAAAATCCAATGCTTTTGAGAGACCTATCAATTTCCAGAGTAATAATATGTCAACTATTCGCCCTAGATGCAGTTCAAACCAACAATTCTGAAATGACACAAAATTGTCCAGAAAGCTGGTATCAGCATCAAATTTTCAGTGGTGATTTCTAAAATACTGACCATTTAACTCATGCTAGCAAAAAACAAAACATTGCAATACAAAGCCATGAAAAAAGAAGAAAAAGAGAACTAGAGTTTTATTTCTACTTCCTTCATCTGTAGGTCCGGAGTACTCAAGGGAGATAATAGTGGTGTGAGTCCTACTGCAGATTGTTGGATAAGTCACAGGGCCATACTGTAGAATGTTGGATAAGTCAGAGCGCCATACTGCAGAATGTTGGATAAGTCATAAGACCATACTGCAGAATGTTGGATAATTCACATGGCCATACTTTAGAATGTTAGATAAATCAAAAGTTTATACGCAGAATGTTGGATTATAACAGGGCCATACTGTAGAATGTTGGATAAGTCACAGGGCCATACTGGATAAGTCACAGGACCATACTGGATAAGTCACAGGGCCATACTGTTGAATGTTGGATAAGTCACAGGGCCATACTGTTGAATGTTGGATAAGTCACAGGGCCATACCGTAGAATGTTGGATAAGTCACAAGGCCATACTGCAGAATGTTGGATAAGTCGCATGACTATCCTGTAGAATGTTGGATAAGTCACAAGGCCATACTGCAGAATGTTGGATAAGTCACAGGACCATACTGTTGAATGTTGGATAAGTCAAAGGGCCATACCGTAGAATGTTGGATAAGTCACAAGGCCATACTGCAGAATGTTGGATAAGTCGCATGACTATCCTGTAGAATGTTGGATAAGTCACAAGGCCATACTGCAGAATGTTGGATAAGTCACAGGGCCATACCACAGAATGTTTGATATGTCACAAGGCCATACTGTAGAATGTTGGGTAAGTCACAAGGCCATACTGCAGAATGTTGGATAAATCACAAATCCATTTTGTAGAATGTTAGATAAGTCACAAGGCCATATGTTAGAATGTTGGATAAGTCACAAGGCCATACTGCAGAATGTTGGATAAGTCACAAGGTCATATTGCAGAATGTTGGATAAGTCACAAAGCCATACCGTAGAATGTTGGATAAGTCACAAGGCCATACTGCAGAATGTTGGTTAAGTCACAGGGCCATACTGTAGAATGTTGGATAAGTCACAAAGTCATATTGCAGAATGTTGGATAAATCATAAGGTCATACTGCAGAATGTTGGATAAGTCACAAGGCCATACAGTAGAATGTTGGATAAGTCACAAGGCCATACTGAAGAATGTTGGATAAGTCACAAGGCCATACTGTAGAATGTTGGATAAGCCACAAGTAAATACTAGCATGAAACCACATACTGGCATGAAACCACACACTAGCTTAAAAATACATACTGGCATGAAACCACATACTTGCTTTAAACCACATCCTGGCATGAAACCATATATTTGCTTTAAACCACATACTAGTATGAAACACATAATGACATTAAACCCCATAATTGCATGAAACCACATGATAGCATTAAACCCTATACTTGCATGAAATCACATGATAGCATAAAACCACATCGTCTGCATTTCATGTCATTTAAGCAGTGCACGTGATGTAGGCTTTCCTCCTTGCAGAAATAGTCGTCTGCATTTCATGTCATTTAAGCAGTACACGTGATGTAGGCTTTCCTCCTTGCAGAAATAGTCGTCTGTATTTCATGTCAATTTTAGCGGTGCACATGATGTAGGCTTTCCTCCTTGCAAAAGCAGCCATTTTAGCGGTATGCGTGATATAGGCTTTCCTCCTTGCAGTGGTAGTCCTCTGCATTTCATGTGATTTTAGCGGTGTGCATGAAGGAGGTTTTCCTCCTTGCAGTGGTAGTCCTCTGCATTTCATGTGATTTTAGCGGTATGCGTGATATAGGCTTTCCTCCTTGCAGTGGTAGTCCTCTGCATTTCATGTGATTTTAGTGGTGCGCATGATGTAGGCTTTCTTTCTTGCAGTAGTAGTCATCTGCATTTCATGTGATTTTAGCGGTGTGCATGATGTAGGCTTTCCTACTTGCAATGGTAGTCCTCTGCATTTCATGTGATTTTAGAGGTGTGCGTGATATAGGCTTTCTTCCTTGCAGTAGTAGTCGTCTGCATGTCATTTTAGTGGAAATTGTAATGCTTTGACTACCGCATATTAGAACTGTTTTGCTCTCTGTTTGACAGAACAAAAATCGCAATAAAATCAAATTTGGATATCAACGTCCTCTGCTAATGCAATTGCATTTTGAAACTATTTGGAACTATTTCATCAGTCGAACAAAATGAAATCACCATCCGCAGTATAATAAAGTTTATAGAACAAAATCATAAAGGCCCATCATGATCACTATAGAAGGTCCCGCTATGCTTGCCTTCTAATAATGCTATTAAATTACATAATGGTATGAAACCACAAAATGGTATTAAACCACATAATGGTATGAAACCACATAATGGTATGAAACCACAAAATGGTATGGAACCACATAATGGTATGAAACCACAAAACAGTATTAAACCACATAATGGTATGAAACCACAAAATGGTATTAAACCACATAATAGCATGAAACCACATAATGGCATTAAACCACTTAATGGTATGAAACCATATTGCATTAAACTGCATAATGGCATTAAAGAATAATAATGACATACAACTACATGACATTAAATCACAGAATGACATTAAACATCAGAATGACATTCAACCACATAATAATATCAAACCACATGACATTAAACCACATCATGGCATGAAACAACATAAAAGCATGAAACAACATAATGGCATGAAACAACATAATGGAATGAAACCAATAATTGAATAAAACCACATAATGGCATGAAACCACATAATTGCATTAACCACATTATGGCACGAAACTACAAAGTGATATTAAACTACAGTGACATATAACTACAAACTGACATGAAACCACATAATGACATTAAACTACATAGTAACATTAAACTACATAGTTACATTAAACTCCATAATGACATTAAACTACATAATGGCATTAAACTACATCATGACATTAACCACATAATGATATTAAACCATATAATGGCATTAAACTACATAATGACATTAAACCACATAATGATATTAACAACATAATGACATTAAGCTACATAATGATATTAAACTACAAAATTACTTTAAACTTCATAGTAACATTAAACTACATAGTGATAATAAAATACATAGTGACATTATATGACATAATGACATTAAACCACATAATGACATTCACATAAACCACATTATATACTCATCCATTTTCACTTTTGGTTCCAGTTTGTTTGTATTACAAAACTGAATATCTAGAACACAATCAGTACAACCACATGCAGTTTGAAACATCATTTATGTTTAAACAATAGCATTTTGTTGCCGATATTCACTGGAAAATTGTCAACATAAAACTTAACACACTGAAAATAACAACATGTGTTATTGTGATTCTACTTATAACAGCATTAAATATTCTCCATACTGCAAATATTTCATACTGAAAGTGTGAGATGGCATATATGAAGAAATAGGCTGAGGCATGCGATGGAACGAATGAGTATTGTTTTTTATGACACAATCCTTGAATTTTAAAACTCTGGATTAAAAGCTCCATATACCAATAAAATGTCACAAGATGGCATTATCTGTTGTTACTCAGGAACCAATCAATGGTCTGTCGGATCAATTATTGCTATGTGTTGAGAGAGGGTGCACTTAGTGCAACAGCATAAACAAGCTAATCATTGACTGTAATATGGCTTAAACATGCTACAATATACATAAGTAACACTGAAGTAAGCAATTAAAACTGTTTTTTCTATCTAACACTGGCTCTGATATCCTACAGATTACATATAGCTGTAGGGATGACACTGGCTCTGATCTGCTACAGATTAGATACAGCTGTAGGGATGACACTGGCTCTGATCTCCTACAGATTAGATATAACTGTAGGGATGACACCGGCTCTGATCTCCTACAGATTAGATATAGCTGTAGGGATGACACTGGTTCTGATCTCCTACAGATTAGATATAACTGTAGGGATGACACTGGCTCTGATCTCCTACAGATTAGATATTACTGTAGGGATGACACTGGCTCTGATCTCCTACAGATTAGATACAGCTGTAGGGGTGGCACTGGCTCTGATCTCCTACATATCACATATAGCTGTAGGGATGACACTGACTCTGATCTCCTACAGATAAGATATAGCTGTAGGGATGACACTGACTCTGATCTCCTACAGATAAGATATAGCTGTAGGGATGACACTGGCTCTGATCTCCTACAGATTAGATACAGCTGTATGGATGGCACTGGCTCTGATCTCCTACATATCACATATAGCTGTAGGGATGACACTGGCTCAGATCTCTTACAGATTAGATATAGCTGTAGGGATGACACTGGCTCTGATCTCCTACAGATAAGATATAGCTGTAGGGATGACACTGACTCTGATCTCCTACATATCACATATAGCTGTAGGGATGACACTGGCTCTGATCTCCTACAGATAAGATATAGCTGTAGGGATGACACTGGCTCTGATCTCCTACATATCACATATAGCTGTAGGGATGACACTGACTCTGATCTCCTACAGATAAGATATAGCTGTAGGGATGACACTAACTCTGATCTCCTACATATCACATATAGCTGTAGGGATGACACTGACTCTGATCTCCTACAGATAAGATATAGCTGTAGGGATAACACTGGCTCTGATCTCTTACAGATTAGATAAATCTGTAGGGATGACACTGACTCTGATCTCCTACAGACAAGATATAGCTGTAGGGATGACACTGGCTCTGATCTTCTACAGATTAAATATAGCTGTAGGGATGACACTGGCTCTGATCTCCTACAGAATAAATATAGCTGTAGGGATGACACTGGCTCTGATCTCCTACAGATTAAATATAGCTGTAGGGATGACACTGGCTCTGATCTCCTACAGATTAAATATAGCTGTAGGGATGACACTGGCTCTGATCTCCTACATATCACATATAGCTGTAGGGATGACACTGGCTCTGATCTCCTACAGATTAGATATAGCTGTAGGGATGACACTGGCTCTGATCTCCTACAGATTAGATAAATCTGTAGGGATGACACCGGCTCTGATCTCCTACATATCACATATAGCTGTAGGGATGACACTGGCTCTGATCTCCTACAGATAAGATATAGCTGTAGGGATGACACCGGCTCTGATCTCCTACAGATAAATATAGCTGTAGGGATGAGACTGGCTCTGAACTCCTACAGATTAGATAAAACTGTAGGGATGACACTGGTTCTGATCTCCTACAGATTAGAAATAGCTGTAGGGATGACACTGGCTCTGAACTCCTACAGATTAGATAAAGCTGTAGGGATGACACTGGTTCTGATCTCCTACAGATTAGAAATAGCTGTAGAGATGACACTGGCTCTGATCTCCTACATACTAGATATAGCTGTAGGGATAACACTGACTCTGATCTCCTACAGATAAGATATAGCTGTAGGGATAACACTGACTCTAATCTCCTACAGATTAGATATAGCTGTAGAGATGCACTGACTCTGATCTCCTACAGATAAGATATAGCTGTAGGGAAGACATTGGCTCTGATATCCTACAGATTAGATATAGATGTAGGGATGACACTGGCTCTGATCTCCTACATATCACATATAGCTGTAGGGATGACACTGGCTCTGATCTCCTACAGACAAGATATAGCTGTAGGGATGACACTGGCTCTGATCTCCTACAGATTAGATATAGCTGAAGGGAGGACATTGGCTCTGATATCCTACATATCACATATAGCTGTAGGGATGACACTGGCTCTGATCTCCTACATATCACATATAGCTGTAGGGATGACACTGACTCTGATCTCCTACATACTAGATATAGCTGTAGGGATAACACTGACTCTGATCTCCTACAGATTAGATATAGCTGTAGGGATAACACTGACTCTGATCTCCTACAGATAAGATATAGCTGTAGGGAGGACATTGGCTCTGATCTCCTACAGATTAGATATAGCTGTAGGGATAACACTGGCTCAGATCTCCTACATATCACATATAGCTGTAGGGATGACACTGGCTCTGATCTCCTACATACTAGATATAGCTGTAGGGATAACACTGGCTCAGATCTCTTACAGATTAGATATAGCTGTAGGGATGACACTGGCTCTGATCTCCTACATATCACATATAGCTGTAGGGATGACACTGGCTCTGATCTCCTACCTATCACATATAGCTCTAGGGATGACACTGGCTCTGATATGCTACAAATTAGATATAGCTGTAGGGATAACACTGGCTCTGATATCCTACAGATAAGATATAGCTGTGGGGATGACAATAACTTTGATCTCCTACAGATAAGATATAGCTGTATGGATGACACTGGCTCTGATCTCCTACAGATCAGATATACATTGTAGCTGTAGGAATAACATGGGCTCTGATCTCCTACAGATTACATATAGCTGTAGGGATAACACTGGCTCTGATCTCCTACAGATTAGATAAAGCTGTAGGGGTGGCACTGGCTCTGATCTCCTACAGATAAGATAAAGCTGTAGGGATAACACTGGCTCTGATCTCCTACAGATTAGATATAGTTGTAGGGATGACACTGGCTCTGATCTCCTACAGATAAGATAAAGCTGTAGGGATAACACTGGCTCTGATCTCCTACAGATTAGATATAGCTGTAGGGATGACACTGGCTCTGATCTCCTACAGATAGGATAAAGCTGTAGGGATGACACTGGCTCTAATCTTCTACATATCACATATAGCTGTAGGGATGGCACTAGCTCTGATCTCCTACATATCAAATATAGCTGTAGGGATGACACTGGCTCTGATCTCCTACAGATAGGATAAAGCTGTAGGGATGACACTGGCTCTAATCTTCTACATATCACATATAGCTGTAGGGATGGCACTAGCTCTGATCTCCTACATATCAAATATAGCTGTAGGGATGACAATGGCTCTGATCTTCTACAGATAAGATATAGCTGTAGGGATGACACTGGCTCTAATCTTCTACATATCACATATAGCTGTAGGGATGGCACTAGCTCTGATTTCCTACATATCAAATATAGCTGTAGGGATGACACTGGCTCTGATCTCCTACAGATGAGATATAGCTGTAGGGATGACACTGGCTCTGATCTCCTACAGATAGGATATAGCTGTAGGGATGACACTGGCTCTAATCTTCTACATATCACATATAGCTGTAGGGATGGCACTAGCTCTGATCTCCTACATATCAAATATAGCTGTAGGGATGACACTGGCTCTGATCTTCTACAGATAAGATATAGCTGTAGGGATGACACTGGCTCTGATCTCCTACAGATGAGATAAAGCTGTAGGGATGACACTGGCTCTGATCTCCTACAGATAGGATAAAGCTGTAGGGATGACACTGGCTCTGATCTCCTACAGATAAGATATAGCTGTAGGGATGACACTGGCTCTAATCTTCTACATATCACATATAGCTGTAGGGATGGCACTAGCTCTAATCTCCTACATATCAAATATAGCTGTAGGGATGACACTGGCTCTGATCTTCTACAGATAAGATATAGCTGTAGGGATGACACTGGCTCTGATCTCCTACAGATAAGATAAAGCTGTAGGGATGACACTGGCTCTGATCTCCTACAGATAAGATAAAGCTGTAGGGATGACACTGGCTCTGATCTCCTACATATCAAATATAGCTGTAGGGATGACACTGGCTCTGATCTTCTACAGATAAGATATAGCTGTAGGGATGACACTGGCTCTGATCTCCTACAGATGAGATAAAGCTGTAGGGATGACACTGGCTCTGATCTCCTACAGATAGGATAAAGCTGTAGGGATGACACTGGCTCTAATCTTCTACATATCACATATAGCTGTAGGGATGGCACTGGCTCTGATCTCCTACATATCAAATATAGCTGTAGGGATGACACTGGCTCTGATCTTCTACAGATAAGATATAGCTGTAGGGATGACACTGGCTCTAATCTTCTACATATCACATATAGCTGTAGGGATGGCACTAGCTCTGATCTCCTACATATCAAATATAGCTGTAGGGATGACACTGGCTCTGATCTCCTACAGATGAGATATAGCTGTAGGGATGACACTGGCTCTGATCTCCTACAGATTACATATAGCTGTAGGGATGACACTGGCTCTGATCTCCTACATATCACATATAGCTGTAGGAATAACACTGGCTCTGATCTCTTACAGATTAGATATAGCTGTAGGGATGACACTGACTCTGATCTCCTACAGATTAGATATAGCTGTAGGGATGACACTGACTCTGATCTCCTACAGATAAGATATAGCTGTAGGGATGACACTGGCTCTGATCTGCTACAGATTAGATACAGCTGTAGGGATGACACTGGCTCTGATCTCCTACATACCAGATATAGCTGTAGGGATGACACTGGCTCTGATCTCCTACATACTAGATATAGCTGTAGGGATGACACTGGCTCTGATCTCCTACATATCACATATAGCTGTAGGGATGACACTTGCTCAGATCTCTTACAGATTAGATATAGCTGTAGGGATGACACTGGCTCTGATCTCCTACAGATAAGATATAGCTGTAGGGATGGCACTGACTCTGATCTCCTACAGATAAGATATAGCTGTAGGGATGACACTGGCTCTGATCTCCTACAGATTAGATATAGCTGTAGGGATGACACTGGCTCTGATCTCCTACATACTAGATATAGCTGTAGGGATGACACTGGCTCTGATCTCCTACATATCACATATAGCTGTAGGGATGACACTGGCTCAGATCTCTTACAGATTAGATATAGCTGTAGGGATGACACTGGCTCTGATCTCCTACAGTTTTGTAACATATCACATATAGCTGTAGGGATGACACTGGCTCTGATCTCCTACCTATAAGATATAGCTGTAGGGATGACACTGGCTCTGATCTCCTACAGATTAGATATAGCTGTAGGGATGACACTGGCAATGATCTCCTACAGATAAGATATAGCTGTAGTGATGACACTGGCTCTGATATCCTACAGTCATATAACAGATTAAATATAGCTGTAGGGATGGCACTGGCTCTGATCTCCTACAGTCATGTAACAGATTAGATATAGCTGTAGTGATGACACTGGCTCTTATCTCCTACAGTTATGTAACAGATAAGATATAGCTGTAGGGATGACACTAGCTTTTATCTCCTACAGTCATGTGACAGATTAGATATAGATGTAGGGATGACACTAGCTTTTATCTCCTACAGTCATGTAACAGATTAGATATAGCTGTAGGGATGGCACTGGCTCTTATCTCCTACAGTCATGTAACAGACAATATATAGCTGTAGGGATGACACTAGCTTTTATCTCCTACAGTCATGTGACAGATTAGATATAGATGTAGGGATGACACTGGCTCTGATCTCCTACAGTCATGTAACAGATTAGATACAGCTGTAGGGATTGCACTGGCTCTTTTCTGCTACAGTCATGTAACATATTAGATATAACTGTAGGGATGGCACTGGCTCTTATCTCCTACAGTCATGTAACAGATTACATATAGCTGTAGGGATGGCACTGGCTCTAATCTCCTACAGTCATGTAACAGAGATTAGATATAGCTGTAGGGATGACACTGACTCTAATCTCCTACAGTCATGTAACAGATAAGATAGAGCTGTAAGGATGGCGCTTGCTCTGATCTCCTACAGTCATGTAACAGAGATTAGATATAGCTGTAGGGATGACACTGACTCTAATCTCCTACAGTCATGTAACAGACTAGATATCGCTGTAGGGATGGCACTGGCTCTAATCTCCTACAGTCATTTGACAGAGATTAAATATAGCTGTAGGGATGGTGCTGGCTCTTATCTCCTACACTCATGTAACAGGTTAGATATAGCTGTAGCGATGACACTGGCTCGTATCTCCTACAGTCATGTAACAGATTAGATATAGCTGTAGGAATGGCACGGTCTCTGATATCCTACAGTCATGTAACAGATTAGATATAGCTGTAGGGATGACACTGGCTCTGATATCCTACAGTCATGTAACAGACTAGATATAGCTGTAGCGATGGCACTGGCTCTGATATCCTACAGTCATGTAACAGATTAGATATAGCTGTAGGGATGGCACTGACTCTGATATCCTACAGTCATGTAACAGATTAGATATAGCTGTAGGGATGGCACTCGCTCTGATATCCTACAGTCATGTAACAGATTAGATATAGCTGTAGGGATGGCACTGGCTCTGATATCCTACAGTCATGTAACAGATTAGTTATAGCTGTAGGGATGGCACTGGCTCTTATCTCCTACAGTCATGTAACAGATTAGATATAGCTGTAGGGATGGCACTGACTCTTATCTCCTACAGTCATGTAACTGATAAGATATAGCTGTAGGGATGGCACTGGCTCCGATATCCTACAGTCATGTAACAGATTAGATATAGTTGTAGGGATGACACTGGCTCTGATATCCTACAGTCATGTAACAGATTAGATATAGCCATAGGGATGACACTGGCTCCTACAGTCATGTAACAGACTAGATATAGCTGTAGGGATGGCACTGGCTCCGATATCCTACAGTTATATAACAGATTAGATATAATTGTAGGGATGGCACTGGCTCTGATCTCCTACAGTCATGTAACAGGTTAGATATAGCTGTAGGGATGACACTGGCTCTGATCTCCTACAGTCATGTAACAGGTTAGATATAGCTGTAGCAATGACACTGGCTCTTATCTCCTACAGTCATGTAACATATTAGATATAGCTGTAGGGATGGCACTGGTTCTTATCTCCTACAGTCATGTAACAGATTAGATATAGCTGTAGGGATGACACTGGCTCTTATCTCCTACAGTCATGTAACTGATTAGATATAGCTGTAGGGATGGCATTGGCTCTTATCTCCTACAGTCATGTAACAGATTAGATATAGCTGTAGGGATGACACTGGCTCTGATCTCCTACAGTCATGTAACAGGTTAGATATAGCTGTAGCAATGACACTGGCTCTTATCTCCTACAGTCATGTAACATATTAGATATAGCTGTAGGGATGGCACTGGTTCTTATCTCCTACAGTCATGTAACAGATTAGATATAGCTGTAGGGATGACACTGGCTCTTATCTCCTACAGTCATGTAACTGATTAGATATAGCTGTAGGGATGGCACTGGCTCTGATCTCCTACAGTCATGTAACAGATTAGATATAGCTGTAGGGATGTCACTGGCTCTGATCTCCTACAGTCATGTAACAGGTTAGATATAGCTGTAGCGATGACACTGGCTCGTATCTCCTACAGTCATGTAATAGGTTACATATAGCTGTAGGGATGGCACGGGCTCTTATCTCCTACAGTCATGTAACATATTAGATATAGCTGTAAGGATGGCACTGGTTCTTATCTCCTACAGTCATGTAACAGATTAGATATAGCTGTAGGGATGACACTGGCTCTTATCTCCTACAGTCATGTAACTGATTAGATATAGCTGTAGGGATCGCACTGGCTCTTATCTCCTAAAGTCATGTAACAGATTAGATATAGCTGTAGGGATTGCACTGGCTCTGATCTTCTACAGTTTTAGTTACTTTATGTCTGATTAAGTCTGTATCCAAGATGAGCTTTCCTGCTTCTGTCTGGTGTCAGTTATATGACAGTTTTGTTCAGGCAGCCATTAGTCAGAGGTCTTATACACTTCTGTAAACTAGCATCAATGGCGTGTTGTCCCATACCAACCAGCGTACACGTGCACCCATGTCCTATAAGTCTGGTCATTTCAAATATTCTAAGTCTGATCATTTCAAATATTCACAAGATATCAAGGTGTCTGTTTGGGCTATACTACCATCAAGTTTTTTGTCATGTCTGTCAAATCATGTCATAAAGGTAGCAAAGTGTCATGTCTTGTCATCCTAAAGTGAATCAAGTGACTTGTCATGTGTCATTATTCTAAACAGATATCAAGTAACTTGTCATGTCATTTCATCTTATCATAAACTGTCATCAAGTTACTTGTCTTTTCATTCTAAA
The DNA here is from genome assembly GCA_029582155.1 of Panopea generosa. Classification (NCBI taxonomy): domain Eukaryota; kingdom Metazoa; phylum Mollusca; class Bivalvia; order Adapedonta; family Hiatellidae; genus Panopea; species Panopea generosa. Next base: position 92,006,471 of record CM055896.1, read on the forward strand.
TTGGCATCAAGATACTTGTCATGTCATGTTATCATCAACTGTCATCACGTTACTTGTCATGTCATGTTATCATCAACTGTCATCAAGTTACTCCCCATGTCATGTTATCATAAACTGGCATCAAATCAATGCTCATGTCATGTTATCATAAACTGTCATCAAGATACTTGCATGAATAATGTTAAATCACATAACAAGTTATTAGAAATTAAACACCAATACAACTTAATTGACCCATTTAGGGAATTAAACCCAAATATTAAAAGGTATACTTGGAGAAGAAAAAGCCCATTAAAACAAGCTAGACTGGATTTCTTTTTAATAACTGAAAATTTAATACCGTCTGTAAACAAATGTACTATTACTCCAAGCTATAGGTCAGACCACTCTATGGTTATTTTAAACATTACTTTCACACCTTTTAAAAAAGGAAAACCACTATGGAAACATAATAATAGTTTGCTTAAAGACATAGATTATTTAAAAACAATAAAAGATAAAATTAATGAAGTTAAATTACAATATGCACTACCAGTATATCAAATTGAAAATATAAAAAATATTCCTAATGACCAACTTCAATTTTCAATAAGCGATCAACTATTTTTAGAAACACTATTAATGGAAATTAGAGGCAAATCAATTTCTTACTCATGTTTTAAAAAGAAAGAAAATGAAAAGTTAGAAAAACAATTAGTTGAAGAAATCGATATATTAGAATCCAATTTAACGCAAAATAACATTGAACAGTTACATATGAAAAAAGAATCTCTTGAAAATATAAGGAAAACAAAAATGCAGGGAATACTTATTAGATCAAGAGCACAGCTTATCGAAGAGGATGAAAAACCCAGTAAATATTTTTGTAATTTGGAATCTCATAACTGTTTAAATAAAATTATTCCAAAAATTGAAAAAGAAGATGGGTCTTTTATAAACGATCAAGATCAAATTTTAGATGAAGCCAAACATTTTTACGAAACTTTATATTCAAATAGGGACAATGAACTGTTAGATACAAATATAGAAATGGAACTTGAAGGTTGTTCTGTGCCTAAACTTAATAATGAAGAATCTGCTTCTATGGAAGGGCTCTTAACCTATGAACAGGCAACCACTTCTTTAAAATCAATGTCGAATAACCGCAGTCCTGGTACCGATGGATTTAGTGCGGATTTCTTTAAGGTTTTCTGGCAATATATAGGACATTTTGTAGTTCGCTCTATCAATTATGGTTTTAATAACAATGAATTATCAGTTACTCAAAAACAAGGTATTATAACATGTATCCCTAAAGAAAATAAATCACGGTATCAAGTAAAAAACTATAGGCCTATTTCATTACTAAATTGTACATATAAAATAGCATCTGGGGCTATAGCTAACAGAATTAAAACAACTTTAAATAAATTAATAAACAAAGACCAAACTGGATTTATAGCAGGTAGATATGTTGGAGAAAACACTAGAATACTCTATGATATCATGCACTATGCAGAGGAGCACAATTTAGCAGGATTACTTTTATTTGTAGATTTTGAAAAAGCGTTCGATTCATTATCATGGACTTTTATCCATAAAGTAATGCAATATTTTGGTTTTGGTATGTCAATTATAAAATGGGTCCAGGTTCTGTACAAAAATGCAACGTTAGCTGTTACCCAAGGAGGGAATATTTCGTCCTTTTTTAATATAGGTAGGGGCTGCAGACAAGGTGATCCTCTTTCACCATACATATTTATTTTATGTTCAGAAATACTAGCTATCAAAATAAGAAATAATAAAAATATAAAGGGAATTAAAGTCAATGGTATAGAGTTCAAAATATCTCAATATGCTGATGATACTTCTGCAATTTTAGATGGATCAGACACTTCTCTTAAAGAAACATTGAAAGAACTTTCATGGTTTGCAACAATTTCTGGCCTACGTGTTAATTTTGAAAAAACACAGGTTGTTTGGATAGGGATAAAAAAATACAGTACCGATACAATAAAAACAAAATGGAAGCTACACTGGGGGAATAGTGAATTCAAACTTTTAGGTATAAAATTTAATGTAGATCTTAACAAAATAAATAATATTAACTACAAAGATAAGATAAATAACATTAAAAAAATAATAAAATTGTGGAAAAGAAGATATTTAACTCCTCTAGGAAAAATAATAGTCATAAAAACATTATTACTACCTATTTTAAATCACTTATTTATTTCTCTCCCAAATCCAGAAGATCACTTTATAAAGGAAATAAACACAATATTTTACGATTTTGTATGGGAAGGAACTGCTAAAATTAAACAAACTGTTATTGTTAAACAATATATAGAAGGAGGTTTAAAAATGATAAACATTACGGCATTTATTAACTCACTAAAAGCAACATGGATTAGAAGACTGCTATGTAACGGCGGAAATTGGACTAAAATAATAGGTAACGATATTTGTTTACCAAATTTATTAAACTTTGGAAACGCTTTCACCAAAAAAATTATTAATAAAATAAGCAATACCTTTTGGATTGATGTACTGAAAGCACACAGGGCTTTAACAGAACAAACTAAAATAAACTTGGTGGAAGAATTTCTTAAAACACCAATATTTCATAATGAAAATATTCAAATAGGTGGAGAACCAATAAATAAAAAATTCTGGAATGTTAAGGGGGTGTACTTTATAAATGACATAGTTTCAAAGGGAGGAGAATTTTTAACAGAATTAGAATTTAAAAACATGTACAACATAAAAACAAATTTCATAGAGTTCCGTGGAGTAATCCAAGCAGTAAAACAATATGCCAAATATACTGAAATTAACATGGGTAACACAAAATTACAAAACCCACTACTACCCGTATATGTTAAAATTTATCTGAAGTCAAAAAAAGGTTGTAAGGACTTTTATAATCTGTTAAATAAAAACTATGAAAAACCAACCGCAATACAAAAATGGGAACAAATTTACAATATTTCAGAAGAAACTTGGAAAGATATATTCATGTCACCTTTCAAATGCAAATATAGTTCTACTCTCCAATGGTTTCAAACCAGAATTAATCATAGAATATTACCCACAAAAAAATACTTATATACAATCAAAGCTACTCCTAGTCCCTTATGTCCATACTGTGATCAGGAAGAAACAATAACCCACTTATTCTGGACATGTCAAACAACCCGGTCCTTTTTACAAAAGGTACAATCCTGGCTAAGAAGAAATAATGTCATAATACCCTTTATAGAAGAATTATTTATTTTCAATATAGGAGAAAAATTCACAGCTGAAGAATTATTCATTATCTTAGATATTAAATTTTATATATTCTCAGCAAGAAAATTAAATTCTCCACTTTCAATTATCGCTCTCAAAAACAGACTTATGTGTTCTTTTAAAGCTATAAAATATAATGCTGTTAAAAACAATAAATTTGCATCTTTTGAAAAGAGTTGGCATAAATATAACAATATTCTCTGTATTTAAGTTACATACATGTATTGTAAGAACAGTTTCATTCATACATTGTATTCCGTTTCCATCTAAACAACCTGTGTATCTACATGTATATATAAATATACAACTATATAACCTAGGAATAATAAAAAAGTTGCCAGTTTTATTAATCTATTGCAGATAGATAATTATATTGTCTGACCAAACTTAATCCTGCCAGTTAATTACATAACATCTTAAACATTTAAAAAGAAAAATGAAGTATCAACAATCAAAAATTAACAATGCACACAGTTTAGAGTCCAAACACCTCTTTTGCAGCTGCAAATAGTCAAAAATAGTAAAAAATATCACAAGAATATGAATAAAGAAGGCAAGTGTGGAGTGAAAGTGATATTGTAATGTTATTATCTTTTGATTGTATATCTTTATGTAAATATGTAACACAATCTGAATAAATGGGCTATTACAGCTGAAAAAAAAAAAAAAAAAAAAAAAAGATACTTGTTATGTCATGTTATCATAAACTGTCATCAATTTACTTGTCATGTCTTGTCATCCTAAACTTCATCAAGTTACTTGTCATGTCCTATCATCCTAAACAGTCATCAAGTTACTTTTCATGTCCTATCATCCTAAACAGTCATCAAGTTACTTTTCATGTCTTGTCAAACAAAACAGTCACCAAGTAACTTGTCATGTCTTGTTGTTCTACACTATCACCAAGTTATTTGTCATGTCTTGTTGTTCTACACTATCACCAAGTTACTTGTCATGTCTTGTTGTTCTACACTATCACCAAGTTATTTGTCATGTCTTGTTGTTCTACACTATCACCAAGTTACTTGTCATGTCTTGATGTTCTACACTATCACCAAGTTATTTGTCATGTCTTGTTGTTCTACACTATCACCAAGCTACTAGTCATGTCTTATTGTTCTACACTATCACAAGGCTACTTGTCATGTCTTGTCAAGCTAACACTAAATTTCTTGCCATGTATTATCATTCAAACTGACATTAAGTTGTTTGTAATGCCATACTTCTTTATCTTGTCTTATCAAACTAGCAGAATATTGCTTGTTATGCCAAAGACTATCACACTGGCAACTAGGTTTATTCTGCCTATCCCACCCACTTACATCAATATAATCAAGTGTTGTTTCTGCCTGTCCACACACTTACATCAATATAATCAAGTGTTTACTTTGCCTGTCCCAACCATTAACATCAATATAATCAAGTGTTTACTCTGCCTGTTCACACACTTACATCAATATAATCAAGTGTTTACTATGCCTGTCCACCCACTTACACCAATATAATCAAGTGTTTACTCTGCCTGTCTACCCACTTGCACTGATATTATCAAGTGTTTACTCTGCCTGTCCACCCGCTTACACCAATATAATCAAATGTTTACTCTGCCTGCCCTGCCCTCTTACACCAATTTAATCAAGTGTTTACTCTGCCTGTCCACCCACTTACACCAATATAATCAAATGTTTACTCTGCTTGCCCAACCCACTTACACCAATATAATCAAGTGTTTACTCTGACTGCCCCACCCACTTACACCAATATAATCAAGTGTTTATTCTGCTTGCCCCATCCACTTACACCAATAATTTAAGTTTTTACGCTGCCTGTCCCACCCACTTACACCAATATAATCAAGTGTTTACGCTGCCTGTCCCACCCATCTACACCAATATAATCAAGTGTTTACTCTGCCTACCCCACGCACTTACACCAATATAATCAATTGTTTACTCTGCCTACTCCACCCACTTACACCAAATTTACCTGTACCTGACCATCATCATATACCTGTAACTGGTGAAACAAGGCACAAGTGCTACAGATCAACAAATAGTTTCAAAGTGGTTGCATTAACAAAACAGTTTGTGAGACAGACAGATTGATGAGGGGCAATGCAGCTGGGACTAATCTCTGCAGATTTTGATTAGTAGAGCTACCATTATGTCTCGTCATGCCATATCATGTCTCATCATGCCATATCATGTCTCATACTGGCATATCATATCTGGTATTGTCATATGTCAAGGAAAAATCATATCCACACAAATAACAAACATTCCCAAACGTTCGGTGGTTAGATCACATCTCAGACACTTAGGCTGCCTATCTCTCTACGTGTAAGCAAAGAAACAATTAATGCATCAAACAATTCATCAGTACCTAATTCCACAACAAGCAACGTAATAAAGAGGGGTTTTGGTTACATTAACAATTTACAAAATTGCTTATCTGTAACAACAAAATCATATATTTCCCATAAAGTAAATATATAATGCCAGTTAAAAATGTTGGTTTTGTTCTTTGTTTTTTTGGTTAACCCTCCTGAAAAAAACAGTACAGGTAACTGGAATCTGTTTGATGTTATGGCAGGTAATCCAGCATCACATGTCAACAATTACCACAGGTACTTCATCCCTCTCCACAGTGTTCATAGTTTCTGTTTAGGTATTTATATCATTGTAAGTCTTCAAATATGTTTTTAAACTGTTTGCATATCTATATAAGTGATTCATGACTTTGGTGAACTCTCTCCACAGAATCTGGTTTAAACTGTTTGCATATCTATATAAGTGATTCATGACCTTGGTGCACTCTCTCCACAGAATCTGGTTTAAACTGTTTGCATATCTATATAAGTGATTCATGACCTTGGTGAACTCTCTCCACAGAATCTGGTTTAAACTGTTTGCATATCTATATAAGTGATTCATGACCTTGGTGCACTCTCTCCACAGAATCTGGTTTAAACTGTTTGCATATCTATATAAGTGATTCATGACTTTGGTGCACTCTCTCCACAGAATCTGGTTTAAACTGTTTGCATATCTATATAAGTGATTCATGACCTTGGTGCACTCTCTCCACAGAATCTGGTTTAAACTGTTTGCATACCTATATAAGTGATTCATGACCTTGGTGAACTCTCTCCGCAGAATCTGGTTTAAACTGTTTGCATATCTATATAAGTGATTCATGACCTTGGTGCACTCTCTCCACAGAATCTGGTTTAAACTGTTTGCATATCTATATAAGTGATTCATGACCTTGGTGCACTCTCTCCACAGAATCTGGTTTAAACTGTTTGCATATCTATATAAGTGATTCATGACCTTGGTGAACTCTCTCCACAGAATCTGGTTTAAACTGTTTGCATATCTATATAAGTGATTCATGACCTTGGTGCATTCTCTCCACAGAATCTGGTTTAAACTGTTTGCATATCTATATAAGTGATTCATGACTTTGGTGCACTCTCTCCACAGAATCTGGTTTAAACTGTTTGCATACCTATATAAGTGATTCATGACTTTGGTGCACTCTCTCCACAGAATCTGGTTTAAACTGTTTGCATATCTATATAAGTGATTCATGACCTTGGTGCACTCTCTCCACAGAATCTGGTTTAAACTGTTTGCATACCTATATAAGTGATTCATGACCTTGGTGCACTCTCTCCACAGAATCTGGTTTAAACTGTTTGCATATCTATATAAGTGATTCATGACCTTGGTGAACTCTCTCCACAGAATCTGGTTTAAACTGTTTGCATATCTATATAAGTGATTCATGACCTTGGTGCATTCTCTCCACAGAATCTGGTTTAAACTGTTTGCATACCTATATAAGTGATTCATGACCTTGGTGCACTCTCTCCACAGAATCTGGTTTAAACTGTTTGCATATCTATATAAGTGATTCATGACCTTGGTGCACTCTCTCCACAGAATCTGGTTTAAACTGTTTGCATATCTATATAAGTGATTCATGACCTTGGTGAACTCTCTCCACAGAATCTGGTTTAAACTGTTTGCATATCTATATAAGTGATTCATGACCTTGGTGCACTCTCTCCACAGAATCTGGTTTAAACTGTTTGCATATCTATATAAGTGATTCATGACCTTGGTGAACTCTCTCCACAGAATCTGGTTTAAACTGTTTGCATATCTATATAAGTGATTCATGACCTTGGTGAACTCTCTCCACAGAATCTGGTTTAAACTGTTTGCATATCTATATAAGTGATTCATGACCTTGGTGAACTCTCTCCAAAGAATCTGGTTTAAACTGTTTGCATACCTATATAAGTGATTCATGACCTTGGTGCACTCTCTCCACAGAATCTGGTTTAAACTGTTTGCATATCTATATAAGTGATTCATGACCTTGGTGAACTCTCTCCACAGAATCTGGTTTAAACTGTTTGCATATCTATATAAGTGATTCATGACCTTGGTGCACTCTCTCCACAGAATCTGGTTTAAACTGTTTGCATACCTATATAAGTGATTCATGACCTTGGTGCACTCTCTCCACAGAATCTGGTTTAAACTGTTTGCATATCTATATAAGTGATTCATGACCTTGGTGAACTCTCTCCACAGAATCTGGTTTAAACTGTTTGCATATCTATATAAGTGATTCATGACCTTGGTGCACTCTCTCCACAGAATCTGGTTTAAACTGTTTGCATACCTATATAAGTGATTCATGACCTTGGTGCATTCTCTCCACAGAATCTGGTTTAAACTGTTTGCATATCTATATAAGTGATTCATGACCTTGGTGCATTCTCTCCACAGAATCTGGTTTAAACTGTTTGCATATCTATATAAGTGATTCATGACCTTGGTGCACTCTCTCCACAGAATCTGGTTTAAACTGTTTGCATACCTATATAAGTGATTCATGACCTTGGTGCACTCTCTCCACAGAATCTGGTTTAAACTGTTTGCATATCTATATAAGTGATTCATGACCTTGGTGCACTCTCTCCACAGAATCTGGTTTAAACTGTTTGCATATCTATATAAGTGATTCATAACCTTGGTGCACTCTCTCCACAGAATCTGGTTTAAACTGTTTGCATACCTATATAAGTGATTCATGACCTTGGTGCACTCTCTCCACAGAATCTGGTTTAAACTGTTTGCATACCTATATAAGTGATTCATGACCTTGGTGCACTCTCTCCACAGAATCTGGTTTAAACTGTTTGCATATCTATATAAGTGATTCATGACCTTGGTGCATTCTCTCCACAGAATCTGGTTTAAACTGTTTGCATATCTATATAAGTGATTCATGACCTTGGTGCACTCTCTCCACAGAATCTGGTTTAAACTGTTTGCATACCTATATAAGTGATTCATGACCTTGGTGCACTCTCTCCACAGAATCTGGTTTAAACTGTTTGCATACCTATATAAGTGATTCATGACCTTGGTGCATTCTCTCCACAGGATCTGGTTTAAACTGTTTGCATATCTATATAAGTGATTCATGACCTTGGTGCATTCTCTCCACAGGATCTGGTTTAAACTGTTTGCATATCTATATAAGTGATTCATGACTTTGGTGCACTCTCTCCACAGAATCTGGTTTAAACTGTTTGCATATCTATATAAGTGATTCATGACCTTGGTGCACTCTCTCCACAGAATCTGGTTTAAACTGTTTGCATATCTATATAAGTGATTCATGACCTTGGTGCACTCTCTCCACAGAATCTGGTTTAAACTGTTTGCATATCTATATAAGTGATTCATGACCTTGGTGCACTCTCTCCACAGAATCTGGTTGAAACTATTTGCATACCTATATAAGTGATTCATGACCTTGGTGCACTCTCTCCACAGAATCTGGTTTAAACTGTTTGCATACCTATATAAGTGATTCATGACCTTGGTGCATTCTCTCCACAGAATCTGGTTTAAACTGTTTGCATATCTATATAAGTGATTCATGACCTTGGTGCATTCTCTCCACAGAATCTGGTTTAAACTGTTTGCATATCTATATAAGTGATTCATGACCTTGGTGCACTCTCTCCACAGAATCTGGTTTAAACTGTTTGCATACCTAAATAAGTGATTCATGACCTTGGTGCATTCTCTCCACAGGATCTGGTTTAAACTGTTTGCATATCTATATAAGTGATTCATGACTTTGGTGCACTCTCTCCACAGAATCTGGTTTAAACTGTTTGCATATCTATATAAGTGATTCATGACCTTGGTGCACTCTCTCCACAGAATCTGGTTTAAACTGTTTGCATATCTATATAAGTGATTCATGACCTTGGTGCACACTCTCCACAGAATCTGGTTTAAACTGTTTGCATATCTATATAAGTGATTCATGACCTTGGTGCACTCTCTCCACAGAATCTGGTTGAAACTATTTGCATACCTATATAAGTGATTCATGACCTTGGTGCACTCTCTCCACAGAATCTGGTTTAAACTGTTTGCATATCTATATAAGTGATTCATGACCTTGGTGCATTCTCTCCACAGAATCTGGTTTAAACTGTTTGCATATCTATATAAGTGATTCATGACCTTGGTGCACTCTCTCCACAGAATCTGGTTGAAACTATTTGCATACCTATATAAGTGATTCATGACCTTGGTGCACTCTCTCCACAGAATCTGGTTTAAACTGTTTGCATATCTATATAAGTGATTCATGACCTTGGTGCATTCTCTCCACAGAATCTGGTTTAAATTGTTTGCATATCTATATAAGTGATTCATGACCTTGGTGCATTCTCTCCACAGAATCTGGTTTAAACTGTTTGCATATCTATATAAGTGATTCATGACCTTGGTGCACTCTCTCCACAGAATCTGGTTTAAACTGTTTGCATATCTATATAAGTGATTCATGACCTTGGTGCATTCTCTCCACAGGATCTGGTTTAAACTGTTTGCATATCTATATAAGTGATTCATGACCTTGGTGCATTCTCTCCACAGAATCTGGTTTAAACTGTTTGCATATCTATATAAGTGATTCATGACTTTGGTGCACTCTCTCCACAGAATCTGGTTTAAACTGTTTGCATATCTATATAAGTGATTCATGACCTTGGTGCACTCTCTCCACAGAATCTGGTTTAAACTGTTTGCATATCTATATAAGTGATTCATGACCTTGGTGCACTCTCTCCACAGAATCTGGTTTAAACTGTTTGCATATCTATATAAGTGATTCATGACCTTGGTGAACTCTCTCCACAGAATCTGGTTTAAACTGTTTGCATATCTATATAAGTGATTCATGACCTTGGTGCACTCTCTCCACAGAATCTGGTTTAAACTGTTTGCATATCTATATAAGTGATTCATGACCTTGGTGAACTCTCTCCACAGAATCTGGTTTAAACTGTTTGCATATCTATATAAGTGATTCATGACCTTGGTGCACTCTCTCCACAGAATCTGGTTTAAACTGTTTGCATATCTATATAAGTGATTCATGACTTTGGTGCATTCTCTCCACAGAATCTGGTTTAAACTGTTTGCATACCTATATAAGTGATTCATGACCTTGGTGAACTCTCTCCACAGAATCTGGTTTAAACTGTTTGCATATCTATATAAGTGATTCATGACCTTGGTGAACTCTCTCCACAGAATCTGGTTTAAACTGTTTGCATATCTATATAAGTGATTCATGACTTTGGTGCATTCTCTCCACAGAATCTGGTTTAAACTGTTTGCATATCTATATAAGTGATTCATGACCTTGGTGAACTCTCTCCACAGAATCTGGTTTAAACTGTTTGCATATCTATATAAGTGATTCATGACCTTGGTGAACTCTCTCCACAGAATCTGGTTTAAACTGTTTGCATATCTATATAAGTGATTCATGACCTTGGTGCACTCTCTCCACAGAATCTGGTTTAAACTGTTTGCATACCTAAATAAGTGATTCATGACCTTGGTGCATTCTCTCCACAGGATCTGGTTTAAACTGTTTGCATATCTATATAAGTGATTCATGACTTTGGTGCACTCTCTCCACAGAATCTGGTTTAAACTGTTTGCATATCTATATAAGTGATTCATGACCTTGGTGCACTCTCTCCACAGAATCTGGTTTAAACTGTTTGCATATCTATATAAGTGATTCATGACCTTGGTGCACACTCTCCACAGAATCTGGTTTAAACTGTTTGCATATCTATATAAGTGATTCATGACCTTGGTGCACTCTCTCCACAGAATCTGGTTGAAACTATTTGCATACCTATATAAGTGATTCATGACCTTGGTGCACTCTCTCCACAGAATCTGGTTTAAACTGTTTGCATATCTATATAAGTGATTCATGACCTTGGTGCATTCTCTCCACAGAATCTGGTTTAAACTGTTTGCATATCTATATAAGTGATTCATGACCTTGGTGCACTCTCTCCACAGAATCTGGTTGAAACTATTTGCATACCTATATAAGTGATTCATGACCTTGGTGCACTCTCTCCACAGAATCTGGTTTAAACTGTTTGCATATCTATATAAGTGATTCATGACCTTGGTGCATTCTCTCCACAGAATCTGGTTTAAACTGTTTGCATATCTATATAAGTGATTCATGACCTTGGTGCATTCTCTCCACAGAATCTGGTTTAAACTGTTTGCATATCTATATAAGTGATTCATGACCTTGGTGCACTCTCTCCACAGAATCTGGTTTAAACTGTTTGCATATCTATATCAGTGATTCATGACCTTGGTGCACTCTCTCCACAGAATCTGGTTTAAACTGTTTGCATACCTATATAAGTGATTCATGACCTTGGTGCACTCTCTCCACAGAATCTGGTTTAAACTGTTTGCATATCTATATCAGTGATTCATGACCTTGGTGCACTCTCTCCACAGAATCTGGTTTAAACTGTTTGCATATCTATATAAGTTATTCATGACTTTGGTGCACTCTCTCCACAGAATCTGGTTTAAACTGTTTGCATACCTATATAAGTGATTCATGACCTTGGTGCATTCTCTCCACAGAATCTGGTTTAAACTGTTTGCATATCTATATAAGTGATTCATGACTTTGGTGCATTCTCTCCACAGAATCTGGTTTAAACTGTTTGCATATCTATATAAGTGATTCATGACCTTGGTGCATTCTCTCCACAGAATCTGGTTTAAACTGTTTGCATATCTATATAAGTGATTCATGACCTTGGTGCACTCTCTCCACAGAATCTGGTTTAAACTGTTTGCATATCTATATAAGTGATTCATGACCTTGGTGCATTCTCTCCACAGAATCTGGTTTAAACTGTTTGCATATCTATATAAGTGATTCATGACCTTGGTGCACTCTCTCCACAGAATCTGGTTTAAACTGTTTGCATACCTATATAAGTGATTCATGACCTTGGTGCACTCTCTCCACAGAATCTGGTTTAAACTGTTTGCATATCTATATAAGTGATTCATGACCTTGGTGCACTCTCTCCACAGAATCTGGTTTAAACTGTTTGCATATCTATATAAGTGATTCATGACCTTGGTGCATTCTCTCCACAGAATCTGGTTTAAACTGTTTGCATACCTATATCAGTGATTCATGACCTTGGTGCACTCTCTCCACAGAATCTGGTTTAAACTGTTTGCATATCTATATAAGTGATTCATGACCTTGGTGCACTCTCTCCACAGAATCTGGTTTAAACTGTTTGCATACCTAAATAAGTGATTCATGACCTTGGTGCATTCTCTCCACAGGATCTGGTTTAAACTGTTTGCATATCTATATAAGTGATTCATGACTTTGGTGCACTCTCTCCACAGAATCTGGTTTAAACTGTTTGCATATCTATATAAGTGATTCATGACCTTGGTGCACTCTCTCCACAGAATCTGGTTTAAACTGTTTGCATATCTATATAAGTGATTCATGACCTTGGTGCACACTCTCCACAGAATCTGGTTTAAACTGTTTGCATATCTATATAAGTGATTCATGACCTTGGTGCACTCTCTCCACAGAATCTGGTTGAAACTATTTGCATACCTATATAAGTGATTCATGACCTTGGTGCACTCTCTCCACAGAATCTGGTTTAAACTGTTTGCATATCTATATAAGTGATTCATGACCTTGGTGCATTCTCTCCACAGAATCTGGTTTAAACTGTTTGCATATCTATATAAGTGATTCATGACCTTGGTGCACTCTCTCCACAGAATCTGGTTGAAACTATTTGCATACCTATATAAGTGATTCATGACCTTGGTGCACTCTCTCCACAGAATCTGGTTTAAACTGTTTGCATACCTATATAAGTGATTCATGACCTTGGTGCATTCTCTCCACAGAATCTGGTTTAAACTGTTTGCATATCTATATAAGTGATTCATGACCTTGGTGCATTCTCTCCACAGAATCTGGTTTAAACTGTTTGCATATCTATATAAGTGATTCATGACCTTGGTGCACTCTCTCCACAGAATCTGGTTTAAACTGTTTGCATATCTATATAAGTGATTCATGACCTTGGTGCATTCTCTCCACAGGATCTGGTTTAAACTGTTTGCATATCTATATAAGTGATTCATGACCTTGGTGCATTCTCTCCACAGAATCTGGTTTAAACTGTTTGCATATCTATATAAGTGATTCATGACTTTGGTGCACTCTCTCCACAGAATCTGGTTTAAACTGTTTGCATATCTATATAAGTGATTCATGACCTTGGTGCACTCTCTCCACAGAATCTGGTTTAAACTGTTTGCATATCTATATAAGTGATTCATGACCTTGGTGCACTCTCTCCACAGAATCTGGTTTAAACTGTTTGCATATCTATATAAGTGATTCATGACCTTGGTGAACTCTCTCCACAGAATCTGGTTTAAACTGTTTGCATATCTATATAAGTGATTCATGACCTTGGTGCACTCTCTCCACAGAATCTGGTTTAAACTGTTTGCATATCTATATAAGTGATTCATGACCTTGGTGAACTCTCTCCACAGAATCTGGTTTAAACTGTTTGCATATCTATATAAGTGATTCATGACCTTGGTGCACTCTCTCCACAGAATCTGGTTTAAACTGTTTGCATATCTATATAAGTGATTCATGACTTTGGTGCATTCTCTCCACAGAATCTGGTTTAAACTGTTTGCATACCTATATAAGTGATTCATGACCTTGGTGAACTCTCTCCACAGAATCTGGTTTAAACTGTTTGCATATCTATATAAGTGATTCATGACCTTGGTGAACTCTCTCCACAGAATCTGGTTTAAACTGTTTGCATATCTATATAAGTGATTCATGACTTTGGTGCATTCTCTCCACAGAATCTGGTTTAAACTGTTTGCATATCTATATAAGTGATTCATGACCTTGGTGAACTCTCTCCACAGAATCTGGTTTAAACTGTTTGCATATCTATATAAGTGATTCATGACCTTGGTGAACTCTCTCCACAGAATCTGGTTTAAACTGTTTGCATATCTATATAAGTGATTCATGACCTTGGTGCATTCTCTCCACAGAATCTGGTTTAAACTGTTTGCATATCTATATAAGTGATTCATGACCTTGGTGCATTCTCTCCACAGAATCTGGTTTAAACTGTTTGCATATCTATATAAGTGATTCATGACCTTGGTGCACTCTCTCCACAGAATCTGGTTTAAACTGTTTGCATATCTATATAAGTGATTCATGACCTTGGTGCACTCTCTCCACAGAATCTGGTTTAAACTGTTTGCATATCTATATAAGTGATTCATGACCTTGGTGCACTCTCTCCACAGAATCTGGTTTAAACTGTTTGCATATCTATATAAGTGATTCATGACCTTGGTGCACTCTCTCCACAGAATCTGGTTTAAACTGTTTGCATACCTATATAAGTGATTCATGACCTTGGTGAACTCTCTCCACAGAATCTGGTTTAAACTGTTTGCATATCTATATAAGTGATTCATGACCTTGGTGCATTCTCTCCACAGAATCTGGTTTAAACTGTTTGCATATCTATATAAGTGATTCATGACCTTGGTGCACTCTCTCCACAGAATCTGGTTTAAACTGTTTGCATATCTATATAAGTGATTCATGACCTTGGTGCACTCTCTCCACAGAATCTGGTTTAAACTGTTTGCATATCTATATAAGTGATTCATGACTTTGGTGCACTCTCTCCACAGAATCTGGTTTAAACTGTTTGCATATCTATATAAGTGATTCATGACCTTGGTGCACTCTCTCCACAGAATCTGGTTTAAACTGTTTGCATATCTATATAAGTGATTCATGACCTTGGTGCACTCTCTCCACAGAATCTGGTTTAAACTGTTTGCATATCTATATAAGTGATTCATGACCTTGGTGCACTCTCTCCACAGAATCTGGTTTAAACTGTTTGCATATCTATATAAGTGATTCATGACTTTGGTGCACTCTCTCCACAGAATCTGGTTTAAACTGTTTGCATATCTATATAAGTGATTCATGACTTTGGTGCACTCTCTCCACAGAATCTGGTTTAAACTGTTTGCATATCTATATAAGTGATTCATGACCTTGGTGCATTCTCTCCACAGAATCTGGTTTAAACTGTTTGCATATCTATATAAGTGATTCATGACCTTGGTGCACTCTCTCCACAGAATCTGGTTTAAACTGTTTGCATACCTATATAAGTGATTCATGACTTTGGTGCACTCTCTCCACAGAATCTGGTTTAAACTGTTTGCATATCTATATAAGTGATTCATGACTTTGGTGCACTCTCTCCACAGAATCTGGTTTAAACTGTTTGCATATCTATATAAGTGATTCATGACCTTGGTGCACTCTCTCCACAGAATCTGGTTTAAACTGTTTGCATATCTATATAAGTGATTCATGACCTTGGTGCATTCTCTCCACAGAATCTGGTTTAAACTGTTTGCATATCTATATAAGTGATTCATGACTTTGGTGCACTCTCTCCACAGAATCTGGTTTAAACTGTTTGCATACCTATATAAGTGATTCATGACCTTGGTGCATTCTCTCCACAGAATCTGGTTTAAACTGTTTGCATATCTATATAAGTGATTCATGACCTTGGTGCACTCTCTCCACAGAATCTGGTTTAAACTGTTTGCATATCTATATCAGTGATTCATGACCTTGGTGCACTCTCTCCACAGAATCTGGTTTAAACTGTTTGCATACCTATATAAGTGATTCATGACCTTGGTGCACTCTCTCCACAGAATCTGGTTTAAACTGTTTGCATATCTATATCAGTGATTCATGACCTTGGTGCACTCTCTCCACAGAATCTGGTTTAAACTGTTTGCATATCTATATAAGTGATTCATGACTTTGGTGCACTCTCTCCACAGAATCTGGTTTAAACTGTTTGCATACCTATATAAGTGATTCATGACCTTGGTGCATTCTCTCCACAGAATCTGGTTTAAACTGTTTGCATATCTATATAAGTGATTCATGACTTTGGTGCATTCTCTCCACAGAATCTGGTTTAAACTGTTTGCATATCTATATAAGTGATTCATGACCTTGGTGCATTCTCTCCACAGAATCTGGTTTAAACTGTTTGCATATCTATATAAGTGATTCATGACCTTGGTGCACTCTCTCCACAGAATCTGGTTTAAACTGTTTGCATATCTATATAAGTGATTCATGACCTTGGTGCATTCTCTCCACAGAATCTGGTTTAAACTGTTTGCATATCTATATAAGTGATTCATGACCTTGGTGCACTCTCTCCACAGAATCTGGTTTAAACTGTTTGCATACCTATATAAGTGATTCATGACCTTGGTGCACTCTCTCCACAGAATCTGGTTTAAACTGTTTGCATATCTATATAAGTGATTCATGACCTTGGTGCACTCTCTCCACAGAATCTGGTTTAAACTGTTTGCATATCTATATAAGTGATTCATGACCTTGGTGCATTCTCTCCACAGAATCTGGTTTAAACTGTTTGCATACCTATATCAGTGATTCATGACCTTGGTGCACTCTCTCCACAGAATCTGGTTTAAACTGTTTGCATACCTATATAAGTGATTCATGACCTTGGTGCACTCTCTCCACAGAATCTGGTTTAAACTGTTTGCATATCTATATAAGTGATTCATGACCTTGGTGCACTCTCTCCACAGAATCTGGTTTAAACTGTTTGCATACCTATATAAGTGATTCATGACTTTGGTGCACTCTCTCCACAGAATCTGGTTTAAACTGTTTGCATATCTATATAAGTGATTCATGACCTTGGTGAACTCTCTCCACAGAATCTGGTTTAAACTGTTTGCATATCTATATAAGTGATTCATGACCTTGGTGAACTCTCTCCACAGAATCTGGTTTAAACTGTTTGCATATCTATATAAGTGATTCATGACCTTGGTGCACTCTCTCCACAGAATCTGGTTTAAACTGTTTGCATACCTATATAAGTGATTCATGACTTTGGTGCACTCTCTCCGCAGAATCTGGTTTAAACTGTTTGCATATCTATATAAGTGATTCATGACCTTGGTGAACTCTCTCCGCAGAATCTGGTTTAAACTGTTTGCATATCTATATCAGTGATTCATGACCTTGGTGCACTCTCTCCACAGAATCTGGTTTAAACTGTTTGCATACCTATATAAGTGATTCATGACCTTGGTGCACTCTCTCCACAGAATCTGGTTTAAACTGTTTGCATATCTATATAAGTGATTCATGACCTTGGTGCACTCTCTCCACAGAATCTGGTTTAAACTGTTTGCATACCTATATAAGTGATTCATGACTTTGGTGCACTCTCTCCACAGAATCTGGTTTAAACTGTTTGCATATCTATATAAGTGATTCATGACCTTGGTGAACTCTCTCCGCAGAATCTGGTTTAAACTGTTTGCATACCTATATAAGTGATTCATGACCTTGGTGCACTCTCTCCACAGAATCTGGTTGAAACTATTTGCATATCTATATAAGTGATTCATGACCTTGGTGCACTCTCTCCACAGAATCTGGTTTAAACTGTTTGCATACCTATATAAGTGATTCATGACCTTGGTGCACTCTCTCCACAGAATCTGGTTTAAACTGTTTGCATACCTATATAAGTGATTCATGACCTTGGTGCACTCTCTCCACAGAATCTGGTTTAAACTGTTTGCATATCTATATAAGTGATTCATGACCTTGGTGCACTCTCTCCACAGAATCTGGTTGAAACTATTTGCATATCTATATAAGTGATTCATGACCTTGGTGCACTCTCTCCACAGAATCTGGTTTAAACTGTTTGCATACCTATATAAGTGATTCATGACCTTGGTGCACTCTCTCCACAGAATCTGGTTTAAACTGTTTGCATATCTATATAAGTGATTCATGACCTTGGTGCATTCTCTCCACAGAATCTGGTTTAAACTGTTTGCATATCTATATAAGTGATTCATGACCTTGGTGCACTCTCTCCACAGAATCTGGTTTAAACTGTTTGCATATCTATATAAGTGATTCATGACCTTGGTGCATTCTCTCCACAGAATCTGGTTTAAACTATTTGCATATCTATATAAGTGATTCATGACCTTGGTGAACTCTCTCCGCAGAATCTGGTTTAAACTATTTGCATATCTATATAAGTGATTCATGACCTTGGTGAACTCTCTCCACAGAATCTGGTTTAAACTGTTTGCATACCTATATAAGTGATTCATGACCTTGGTGCACTCTCTCCACAGAATCTGGTTTAAACTGTTTGCATATCTATATAAGTGATTCATGACCTTGGTGCATTCTCTCCACAGAATCTGGTTTAAACTATTTGCATATCTATATAAGTGATTCATGACCTTGGTGAACTCTCTCCACAGAATCTGGTTTAAACTGTTTGCATACCTATATAAGTGATTCATGACCTTGGTGCACTCTCTCCACAGAATCTGGTTTAAACTGTTTGCATATCTATATAAGTGATTCATGACCTTGGTGCATTCTCTCCACAGAATCTGGTTTAAACTGTTTGCATATCTATATAAGTGATTCATGACCTTGGTGCATTCTCTCCACAGAATCTGGTTTAAACTATTTGCATATCTATATAAGTGATTCATGACCTTGGTGATCTCTCTCCGCAGAATCTGGTTTAAACTATTTGCATATCTATATAAGTGATTCATGACCTTGGTGAACTCTCTCCACAGAATCTGGTTTAAACTGTTTGCATACCTATATAAGTGATTCATGACCTTGGTGCACTCTCTCCACAGAATCTGGTTTAAACTGTTTGCATATCTATATAAGTGATTCATGACCTTGGTGCATTCTCTCCACAGAATCTGGTTTAAACTGTTTGCATATCTATATAAGTGATTCATGACCTTGGTGAACTCTCTCCACAGAATCTGGTTTAAACTGTTTGCATATCTATATAAGTGATTCATGACCTTGGTGCACTCTCTCCACAGAATCTGGTTTAAACTATTTGCATACCTATATAAGTGATTCATGACCTTGGTGCACTCTCTTCACAGAATCTGGTTTTGGTGTTTGATAATTGTCACGTAGAAATAAGCAAATGCATTGATCATAGGTTTAAAGCCAGTGAATTTATATATGCATGTAATGTTCAGTCAAGGGTAAAGTGCATGTGCCAACTCGTGCGATACAGTCAGTATATAAGTGATACATGTGTAGGCCCTCTCCATTCAAGGCCATTGTATACGCAGAATAGTAATGTTGCTTACACATATGTTTATAAGATCCCCCCACTCCAACACAAAAGAGATCAAAGTAAAGTATATGTTTTTTATGTAGTATTTTAATCTGTACATACAGTGAAATAAGGAGGATATTGTGGTTATGAAGTAATCATATTTGAAAGTTGGTTTACACTTTCTGTCAGATAATGGACATTTTCACTAGCTCAAGGTTGTAATTTATTTGAATTTGTATATTGACAGATAGCCATTGCAGGACAAGGGTGCTTCCTGCGATTAAAACCTTGTGGTATCAGCTGTTGAGATCCTCTTATTATGACAGGATGTTTGATCACTTTGTGCATTTTTACTATAAAAGATATGTCATAACGACAGTCCTATACCATTTCTTGTTCTCTCAAATTCCCTGAGTTTGCCTTGAAAAGAAAAAAATAATTTGTTTTCGTTTGAGCAATATTATCAACTGTTTCCAGTAAACCAATTTAACTGTAATATATACATGTAATATTTAGCTGTAATATTTAGCTGTAATATATACCTGTGATATTTACCTGTAATATATACCTGTGATATATACCTATAATATTTACCTGTAATATTCACCTGTAATATATACCTGTAATATTCACCTGTAATATATACCTGTAATATATACCTGTAATATTCACCTGTAATATATACCTGTAATATTCACCTGTAATATATACCTGTAATATATACCTGTAATATTTACCTGTAATATTTCAGGATATTTCAATGAGAAATCTTGTTACTTCTGTTATAGCAATATCGACCATGAAGCCATCAACATACAAAGCAATCCAAAACTTTCTTTTGATAAACTAATTTACATTAAAGGACAAGTTTACACCAACACCAAATTGACCCTGTGTAATTGAATTAAAATAAAGCCTAAATTTTTTTTGCCAAATTTTCTTATACTTTTTCTTTTTAAAATGTAAATTTGTTTTTCAATTTTACATTTTTTGCTTAATACAATATCACCAAAGTATACAATCATGACAGTGCAGCAAAAACATGCAATTTTGCTACATTTTAAGCAATTTTAAGTCAATATAATTATCATGTTTTCTGCAGTGCAGGCACTCTTCCTACCAGACAATGATCAAAATAAATATATTTGTGTAGCACAATTGCTTTCATGATTAAAAAAGAACTGTTCAGTGGTAAAAAATAAGACAAAATTTTGGGAAAATTAGTGTTTTCCTAAATTTAACTGTTTTTGGATGTCATTCTACAAATAGAAAAATAGAAAATTAAAAAAGAATATATGTATTTTAAATGAATAAAAGTATTCTAATACAGTAAGCTTTAATTAAAGGTAAGTATTTAGAAGAAATATATTTTATAGGGCCAACATTGGGGCTATCGAATAAATGCTGACCCACCCAATGATATACACTGTCACCAATTTGGATCAAAGAAAGAAAAAAAATTAAACAAAACTGCATGAAGCACACTTAATTTTTTATTTAATTGATTTCTAAGATCCAAATATATGCCCCCACCCCCACCACCTCCGTTTTGAAAAAATTGCCCCGGCGGTATTCATTCAGATTGTCTTTATCTAGATAGGAAAACTGAATTATTTCCCTTTTATTACAAATGTCTAAAATTTCAAATTTGATAGCCACATGCAGTACAACACTATATAAATATTCATTAGTAAGGATATTAGACCAGTTTATCCAAATGTGGTCCTCTTTGTTTCAGCTGGGTGGCCATCTTGAAATTCAGACAGTTTTGAAATTTCTTTAGGACCAATACAAAGTCATTATTTCACTTAAGTTTATAAAAATAATCAAATATCACTTACAAAAAAAGGTTTAATGATGGCCAAATAATACAGTATATTTAACCCAGCTGATCTTTAATCAGAAGAGCAAATAATACCCAATTTTAGAAGTCTCCTGACTGAGCTAATAGGGCTGAATCTGAGTCAAGTTCTAGATTTTATTTACCCTCACACTTTGAACTGGTCATTTTGGCAAGCAGGCACTGTATCTGAGCTCATAATATAATTTATATACTTTAATTTCCTCTCTCACTAGTTTCTTGCATTTTATTGGATCAGAGCAGTCACATGGTGACAACACATTGTTTTTCTATGAAAGCCAGTAGATTCTCATGGAGGGCAGGTAAAACAAAGGTTAAATGAAATTTTCAACCATTAAAAATGAAAAATGTCAATATGGTTAACACTTTAAAAAGCATGTTACTATTATTATCGAACATTAATGTTACTATCATTACGGTACTTTAATGTTACTATCATTACGGTACATTAATGTTTCATTACAGTACATTAATGTTACTACCATTATGTTACATTAATATTACTATCATTACAGTACATTTATGTTACTATATATTACGGTACATCAATGTTACAATCATTACAGTACATTTATGTTACTATCATTACAGTACATTTATGTTACTATATATTATGGTACATTAATGTTACTATCATTACGGTACATTAATGTTTCATTACAGTACATTAATGTTATTATCATTACGGTACATTAATATTACTATCATTACAGTACATTAATGTTACTATATATTACGGTTCATCAATGTTACTATCATTACAGTACATTAATATTACTATCATAACAGTACATTTATGTTACTATATATTACGGTTCATCAATGTTACTATCATTACAGTACATTTGTGTTACTATCATTACAGTACATTTATGTAACTATCATTACAGTCCATTAATGTTACTATCATTTTGGTACATTAATATTACTAACATTAGGGTACACTAATGTTACTATCATTACATAACTCTATCATTATGGTACATCAATGTTACTTTCATTACGGTACATTGATGTTACTATCATTACCGTACATCAATGTTACTATCATTACCGTACATCAATGTTACTATCATTACCGTACATCAATGTTACTATCATTATGGTACTATCATTATGGAACATCAATGTTACTATCATTATGGTACATCAATGTTACTATAAATATGGTACATCAATGTTACTATCATTTGGGTACATCAATGTCACTATCATTACAGTACATCAATGTCACTAACATTACGGAACACAAATGTCACTATCATTATGGTACATCAATGTTACTATCATTACGGTAGATAAATGTTACTATCATTATGGTACATCGATGTCACTGTCATAATGGTACATCGATGTCACTATCATTATGGAACATCAATGTCACTATCATTACAGTTCATTAATGTCACTATCATTATGGTACATCAATGTCACTATCATTATGGTAGATAAATGTTACTATCATTACTGTACATCGATGTTACTATCATTACAGTTCATCAATGTCACTATCATTATGGTAGATAAATGTTACTATCATTACAGTACATCAATGTTACTATCATTACTGTACATCGATGTTACTATCATTACGGTACATCAATGTTACTATCATTACAGTACATCAATGTTACTATCATTACTGTACATCGATATTACTATCATTACAGTTCATCGATGTAAAGATCATTAAGGTACATTAATGTTACTATCATTACGGTACATCAATGTTACTATCATAACCGTACATCAATTTTACTATCATTACGGTACACTAATGTTACTATCATTATGGAACACTAATGTTACTATCATAACGGTACACTTATGTCACTATCATTACAGTACATTAATGTTACTATCATTATGGAACATCAATGTTACTATCATTACAGTACATTAATGTTACTATCATTACGGTACATCAATGTCACTACCATCAAGGTACATCAATGTTACTATCATTACGGTACATTAATGTTACTATCATTATGGAACATTAACGTTACTATCATTACAGTACATAAATGTTATTTCATTACGGTACATCAATGTCACTATCATAAAAGTACATTAATGTTACTATAATAATGGTACATCAATGTTACTTTCATTACGGTACATCAATATTTCTATCATTACGGTACACTTTATTACTATCATTACAGTACATCAATGTTACTATCATTACAGTACACTAATGTTACTATCATTACAGTACATCAATGTTACTATCATTACAGTACATCAATGTTACTATCATTACGGTACACTAATGTTACCATTATTACAGTACATCAATGTTACTATCATTACAGTACATCAATGTTACAATCATTACGGTACATCAATGTTACTATCATTACAGTTCATCAATGTTACTATCATTACAGTACATCAATGTTACTATCATTATGGTTCATCAATGTTACTATCATTACAGTACATCAATGTTACTATCATTACGGTTCATCAATGTTACTATCATTATGGTTCATCAATGTTACTATCATTACAGTACATCAATGTTACTATCATTACAGTTCATCAATGTTACTATCATTACAGTACATCAATGTTACTATCATTACAGTACATCAATGTTACTATCATTACAGTACATCAATGTTACTATCATTACGGTATATGAATGTTACTATCATTATGGTTCATCAATGTTACTATCATTATGGTATATCAATATTTCTATCATTTCGGTACACTTTATTACTATCATTACAGTACATCAATGTTACTATTATTAAAGTACATCAATGTTACTATCATTATGGTGCATCAATGTTACTATCATTATGGTTTATCAATGTTACTATCATTACGGTATATGAATGTTATTATCATTACGGTTCATCAATGTTACTATCATTACGGTATATGAATGTTATTATCATTACGGTTCATCAATGTTATTATCATTACGGTTTATCAATGTTACTATCATTACGGTATATGAATGTTATTATCATTACGGTTCATCAATGTTACTATCATTACGGTATATGAATGTTATTATCATAACGGTTCATCAATTTTACTATCATTACGGTTTATCAATGTTACTATCATTACGGTATATGAATGTTATTATCATTACGGTTCATCAATGTTACTATCATTACGGTATATGAATGTTATTATCATAACGGTTCATCAATGTAACTATCATTACGGTTTATCAATGTTACTATCATTACGGTATATGAATGTTATTATCATTACGGTTCATCAATGTTACTATCATTACGGTATATGAATGTTATTATCATTACGGTTCATCAATGTTACTATCATTACGGTATATGAATGTTATTATTATTACTGTATACTAATGTTACTATCATTAAATTACATTAATGTTACTATCATTACGTTACATTTATGTTTCTATAATTACAGTACTTTAATGTTATTATGATTACGATACATCAATGTTACTTTTATCATGATACATTAACTTTTTAGCATCCTAATTAAAAATTCTATCACTTTTTTTACTATTATTTTTTTTTATGACATGTATCAGAAAGTGACAAAAGAATGTGACCACATGGTTTGATCAACTAGACAATCACTGAGGCCGATGAATACACATCCATACTCCCTTCTTTAGTTATTTTTAATAGCAGCAATACCATTTGACAGCTTGATTAGCCAGTCCATGCAACATCTCTTATCTTTTCTGCAGCCGGCACATTAATCAGTCAGCTTTAGGTGCAGTCATGTTTACTTATTGTTACTGATGGTGACTGATGCCTCCCTCCAACATGTGACTGATGCCTCCCTCCAACATGTGACTGATGCCTCCCTCCAACATGTTACTGAAGCCTCCCTCCAACATGTGACTGTTTGTGATGCCTCTCTCCAACATGTGACTGTTTGTTTACTGATGGTTACTGATGCCTCCCTCCAACATGTGACTGTTTGTTTAGCCACTGGCCCAGCTAACTAAATACTGTCATACACATTTACATCTGAGGCATGGCACCACCGTTGGAAATCAGAAATGTTTCTTTTGAATCAACATTAGAGGCATAGCACCACCATTAGAAACCACAAATGTTCTTTTGGGTCAACATTAGAGGCACAGCACCACCATTGGAAATAAGAAAATTAATGTTTTCTTTGGGTTAACATTAGAGGCATAGCATCACCATTGGAAACCAGAAATGTTTCCTTTGGGTAGACATAAGAGGCAAAGCACCACCATTGGAAACCAGAAATGTTTCCTTTGGGTAGACATTAGAGGCACAGCACCACCATTGGAAATAAGAAATGCTTCCTTTGGGTAGACATTAGAGTCACAGCACTACCATTGGAAACCAGAAATGCTTCTTTTAGGTAAACATTAGAGGCACAGCTATACCATTGGAAATAAGAAATGTTTCCTTTGGATAGACATTACAGGCACAGCACCACCATTGGAAACCAGAAATGTTTCCTTTGGGTAGACATTAGAAGCACAGAACCACCATTGGAAACCAGAAATGTTTCTTTTGGGTAGACATTAGAGGCACAGCACCACCATTGGAAACAAGACATGTTTCCTTTGGGTAGACATTAAAGGCAGAGCACCACCATTGGAAACCAGAAATGTTTCTTTTGGGTAGACATTAGAGGCACAGAACCACCATTGAAAACCATAATAGTATCATTTGGGTCTACATTAAAGGCCAAGCACCACCATTGGAAACCAGAAATGTTTCCTTCAGGTAGACATTAGAGGCAAAGCACCACCATTGGAAACCAGAAATGTTTCCTTCGGGTAGACATAAGAGGCACAGAACCACCATTGAAAACCATAATAGTATCATTTGGGTCTACATTAAAGGCCAAGCACCACCATTGGAAACCAGAAATGTTTCCTTCAGGTAGACATTAGAGGCAAAGCACCACCATTGGAAACCAGAAATGTTTCCTTCGGGCAGACATTTGTGGCACAGCACCACCATTGGAAACCAGACATGTTTCGGTACGGCAGAATTTAGAGGCAAAGCACCACCATTGGAAACCGGAAATGCTTCAGTACGGCAGACATTAGAGGCAAAGCACGACCATTAAAAACCGGAAATGGTTCAGTAGGGCAGACATTACAGGCAAAGCACCACCATTGAAAACTGGAAATGCTTCAGTAGGGCAGACATTAGAGGCAAAGCACCACCATTGAAAACCAGAAATGCTTCTGTTGGGCAGACATTAGATAAGAGGCAAAGCACCACCATTGAAAACCGGAAATGCTTTAGTAGGGCAGACATTAGAAGCAAAGCACCACCATTGAAAACTGGACATGCTTCAGTAGGGCAGACATTAGAGGCAAAGCACCACCATTGGAAACCAGAAATGCTTCAGTAGGGCAGACATTAGAGGCAAAGCACCACCATTGGAAACCAGAAATGCTTCAGTAGGGCAGACATTAGAGGCAAAGCACCACCATTGGAAATAAGAAATGCTTCAGTAGGGCAGACATTAGAGGCAAACCACCACCATTGGAAATAAGAAATGCTTCCTTTGGGTAGTCCCATAATGGCAGTTATAAATAATCCTTCCTTTCTTCTTCTTTAAAAAAAAGGCATTTCATTATTTAAATGCTCGTTATTGTTTTGAATTGCATTTTTGATGTACTTTTAACTTTTTGTAAGCACTGCCATGTTTAAATTCTGAATTTAGAAAAAAAAAATTCTTGGAAATTGGAGTATCAATACAATTCTGATTTTGGACGTCTAATTTCATTTTGTCCAAAATGTACACACTGAAGAGAAAATAAATCTCTTATTAGCTACATGACCCCAACATTTAGTTTTAGTAGTGAAAAAATGTTTTCTTTGGGTAGTCATTAGAGGTATAGCACCACCATTTACTTCAGAACAAAAATCAATGGTGGGCTTACAACTAGAGTACAAGACAGGCAACAAGCTCATGGTAGACAAGTCATTGGCTTCAGTTGCTAACATCATGCAGTCATAAAATAATGAACTATGATGGAGCATGTGGAGACATTATGTATCCTACATTATAGGTCGTATAAATACAATAAAACAGGGAGATATCCCCGACTCTCTCATCATAAGTAACATTCATACTTTTCCAAATGTGATTAACATGTTAAGTTTGATCGAATATTTAGCATTTTAGCCATTGAGAGCTAACAGCCAATTAATGAACTTTTTCATTCTGTGTTTGAAGATCCTGGAAGGTTTACCAGTACTCAAGCACACCTATCTCCACAAGTAACTGATAACTTTCCAACTTGAATCAGTGGTGAAAGGGATGACAGTGAGACGCAATGTCACATATCAATCACCATGGAGATGATGTCTGGGCAGGGATTCAAATTCATGGCTCCTGGCTTGGATAGACAGATAAGCTACCAACCGAGCTAACAGAGTGCGGCTGACATTTTAAGACCATTCTCAGAAATATCAGTCAATTTTGTTCACAGAGAACAACAGACACCATATTTGAGAAGAAATACAAACTCTTACAACCTTTTATTATTTCTACCCTCTTATACTGAATTTAAACAGGTTGGAAAAACATTGACAACTAACTTATCAAATAAATCGGCCAATTGCATGTGAGAATAATTATGTAAAAGCAAAGAGAGACTAGAGATTTTTCCCATCCTCATGAGTGTTGTCTGAAATGACACAAAGCGGAGTTTCCTTAAAATGTCATACAGGTGTATTATTGACCTGACCAAATATTAATTTCTAGAGAATGACCTAAAGATCAAGTAAATAAAAATTTACATACCGGTATATTAGTTCTCAATTCAATAACCATGGTCATCATAATGATATAAGGAACTTGTCAAATCAATGTTTTATAGACTTTCTATTTATTTCAATGCCCATAATATATTACATCAATTTAATCTTTAAATCTTTCCAATTTAATGATCAATAATTATTTGACTATCAAGTATGGGTCAATAGTTCAAATCCCCTCCTTGCCAATTAGTCTCTGTGATGATTGATATATGACATTGCATCTCATTGTCATTCATCTCTCATCTCTCACCGCTGGTTCAAGTAGGAAAGTTATCAGTTATTTGCAGAGATGGATGTGCTTGATTCAAGTACTGGTTAACCTTCCAGGATCCCAGGAAAGAATGGTTTGAAAAATATCTTTTGAAATTTTGACAAAAAAAACCCTGATAAGCCCTGCCGAGGGGCCAAATTTTACCCCTGGTGGGTGTCATAATTTGAACAAACTTGAGAGATCTCTATGTAATAATATTTTACTCCAAATTTGATGAAAATCTGTTGAGTGTTTTCAGAGAAGTTGTTTGAACCAAAGTTAATGACAGATGCACGCAATGACTGATGGCAGACACGGCAATCACAAAAGCTCAGCAGCGAGTCCTTGGCTCAGATTTCCTTATTAATCTCTATCATATTCACCTGCATCACCTAAATGGGCCCCAATGTGTTGTGTCATTTTTAACCCCAAGGACAACATTGATACAAATCTAACAGAACTATATTTGGTAATCATTTATAAGTACAATGTAAATCTTTTCATAATCTGGTGGGAAGTTCAGTAAACTATTAATATTTTAGTAACAATCTTAAATTTTAGATTGAAAAAAAAATATTGTGTTGTAGTCATGTAGTTTTAGAGGAAACATTG
Organism: Panopea generosa; assembly: GCA_029582155.1. Taxonomy (NCBI): domain Eukaryota; kingdom Metazoa; phylum Mollusca; class Bivalvia; order Adapedonta; family Hiatellidae; genus Panopea; species Panopea generosa. The sequence continues at coordinate 92,035,987 of CM055896.1, forward strand.
CTAACAGATAACTACAGACGTGGAAAACGTATCACCAAAAAAGCATGTCTGGACTTTGGCCAGTAGAGCTCAAAATCATTTTTTAATTCATTGATCAAAAAAATTATAGCAAATTCAGTTACAATATTATTAATATTTAGAATAAAAAAAACAAAAACTTGACGGTTGTTTCTGTCATAAATATATGATTTTCAGCCTTGAACAGAAATCGCTGGCACCTGCGCTCTGCAAATCTTCTCAATATCTCTCAAATAGTTAAATAAATTTGGAGTCATGACACTGCAGTGTGTATTTGACCGCAAATATTTGGAAAATTTGACTCAATTCCTCTTTCAAAATAGTATGCTTTTCCCCCTAAAGTCAGAAAAATATTTTTAAAAAGCAAGCAAAAAAACAACTCCAAATTTATACTCATTTTCCCACTTCAAAAGGCACCAACCCAATCCCCTAAAAGTAAAATAAAAATGCACTGAAGTTTTGCTTATTTTACCTTTGTCCTGTCAATCCAACTTGAACCCACCTGGCTGGAAGTTATGATTTGTAAATCCTCTCAAACTTTAGTTATTTAAAAAATCTCTTCAGCAGTTAAAAAGATTGGACTCGAAAATTTATATTGCCCATTTGAACTTTCCAAATGACCTTGACCTTGAACAGCCATGACTGGAAGTTGTGAATGCTCTGTACATTGTCTTAATATGGCAAATATTTGTACGAAGGTATTCAAAACTCCTTTCATGCATTCAAAAATTTAAAGCAGATATGATAAGCTACAAACAATGTCTCCCTACAAAGAGAGAATATGTATCCCACAAAAGCCGGGGAAGGGAAGACATAATTTAACATCCTGACCCGACCGCGGCGTGGTTTAGTGGTAGAGAGTCCGCCTCGCATGTGGAAGGTCGTGGGTTCAATCCCCGGTCGGGTCATACCAAAGACTTTAAAAAATGGTACTAGAAGCTTCCTCGCTTGACGCTCAGCATTTAGAGGAAAGTTCTAGGTCTGGTCGGCCCGGTGTCAGTATAATGTGACTGGGTGGGGTATCATACCATGTGTCTGCGGCATATACTCCAGTGTGACAGCGCTTAGAATACTGTCTCAAGTAGACACCGTGGCGATATGACTGAAAAATTGTTGAAAGCGACGCTAAACACAATACAACAACAACAACAACATCCTGACCCAAATATTGATTCCAAATATGCATATGCAGACACTCATAACTTTGAGAGTATTCAGTAATAGCACTCCATTAATAATATCAGGTTCCCGAGTGACAGGGAAGACCTAGTGGGTGCCATCAATTTGATGTTAACGAGCATTTCTTGTTACCTGATATGGACCTGTCCACTAATCTACTTCCAACTTGCCTAAAATCAATGCCAAGTAATTTTCTGGAACTCCCAAAAAGGCAACAAATAACTAAGATCTGTCAAAATGGCAGAGTATTATGGTGGAAGAAATGTTTTCAGAAGTTTATTAGATTTTCAATAATTCAAAAGGCCATCTGTGTATCCAACTTAACAATAAAATTACTCTTCATTAGGAACACTCAAACTATATCCATCTAGCAGTAGGACTCCAGTTACAACCTTATTCTAAATGATAAGTTTTACATTTTAAGGAGCAAACTGGCATCACTTGAAAGTAAACTATATGATGTATTGGTTAATACAGAAATAATGAGACCTACACACTTGGATAACAAATTACATTTATGTTCCCTGTTTCATAATGCAAGACCTGAATGTATGTGAATATTTAGAAGTATCTCAAAATATTATGTATTCTGTGTAAATTGTTTGAATAATTAATATCATTTTGATGTCATCGAAGGTAAACAGACAATCAATAACCTAACCACTCTTTGCTGGAATCCTGGAAGGTTAACCAGCACACAAGCACACCAGCTCCACAAGTAAATGATAACTTTCCCACTTGAGTCAGCGGTAAGAGATAATGAAAATGCGTCTAGATAACCTAGATATTCAAACAAACAATCTTATATACACTTGTGAGATGAGGACAAAAGATTGTGGAAAGTGGTTAAGAAAGTTAAAAAAAACATATTTATTTCTTCATAAATTATACATTTTGCATATTTTGATATTTAAATCAAGCATGTCTTATCTCTTCTCTAAAATTCATTGTAATGCTTTATCTTTCAATTACAGACACACATATGAGCAAGTGTGAATCTGGAAAGCCAACAATGCTGATCTCATATTAACACAAGAATGAGCGATGCTGATCTCATATTTATACAAGAATGAGCGAGTGTGAATCTGGGAAGCCAACAAAGGTGATCTCATATTTACACAAGAATGAGCGAGTGTGAATCGGGGAACCCAACAATGCTGATCTCATATTTACACAAGAATGAGCGAGTGTGAATCTGGGAAGCCAACAATGCTGATCTCATATTTACACAAGAATGAGCGAGTGTGAATCTGGGAAAGCCCACAATGCTGATCTTGTATTAACACACTATTATCTGATTTGTTATTTACTAAAGGCCAGATACATGTGAACTGGCACTGCTGTGTATTTATGTGACAAAAAAATATACCAGATGTGCACTCCAGTTCACCAAGCAAGTAATCTGACAATTATATACCAGATATGCACTCCAGTTAACTAAGCAAGTAATCTGATAATTATATACCAGATGTGCACTCCAGTTAACCAAGCAAGTAATCTGATAATTATATACAAGATGTGCACTCCAGTTAACCAAGCAAGTAATCTGATAATTATATACCAGATGTGCACTCCAGTTAACCAAGCAAGTAATCTGATATTTATATACCAGATGTGCTCTCCAGTTAACCAAGCAAGTAATCTGATAATTATATACCAGATGTGCACTCCAGTTAACCAAGCAAGTAATCTGATAATACACATAAAACTTAAATGCACCAGATGAACTAACTAAAATATAGTCAGATAACTCACCAGGTAACTAATATATAGTCAGATAACTCACCAGTAACTAATATATAGTCAGATAACTCACCTGGTAACTAATATATGGTCAGATAACTCACCAGGTAACTAATATATGGTCAAATAACTCACCAGGTAACTAATATATAGTCAGATAACTCATCAGGTAACTAATATATAGTCAGATAACTCACCTGGTAACTAATATATAGTCAGATAACTCACCAGGTAACTAATATATAGTCAGATAACTGACCAGGTAACTAATATAATATAGTCAGATAACTGAACAGATAATGGTCAGGTAACTCACCAGGTAACTAATATATAGTCAGATAACTCACCTGGTAACTAATATATAGTCAGATAACTCACCTGGTAACTAATATATGGTCAGATAACTCACCAGGTAACTAATATATGGTCAAATAACTCACCAGGTAACTAATATATAGTCAGATAACTCACCAGGTAACTAATATATAGTCAGATAACTCACCTGGTAACTAATATATAGTCAGATAACTCACCAGGTAACTAATATATAGTCAGATAACTGACTAGGTAACTAATATAATATAGTCAGATAACTGAACAGATAATGGTCAGGTAACTCACCAGGTAACTAATATATAGTCAGATAACTCACCAGGTAACTAATATATAGTCAGATAACTCACCTGGTAACTAATATATGGTCAGATAACTCACCAGGTAACTAATATATGGTCAAATAACTCACCAGGTAACTAATATATAGTCAGATAACTCACCAGGTAACTTATATATAGTCAGATAACTCACCTGGTAACTAATATATAGTCAGATAACTCACCAGGTAACTAATATATAGTCATATAACTCACCAGGTAACTAATATATAGTCAGATAACTGAACAGAAAATGGTCAGGTAACTCACCAGGTTACTAATATATAGTCAGATAACTCACCAGGTAACTAATATATAGTCAGATAACTCACCTGGTAACTAATATATAGTCAGATAACTCACCAGGTAACTAATATATAGTCAGATAACTGACTAGGTAACTAATATAATATAGTCAGATAACTGAACAGATAATGGTCAGGTAACTCACCAGGTAACTAATATATAGTCAGATAACTCACCAGGTAACTAATATATAGTCAGATAACTCACCTGGTAACTAATATATGGTCAGATAACTCACCAGGTAACTAATATATGGTCAAATAACTCACCAGGTAACTAATATATAGTCAGATAACTCACCAGGTAACTTATATATAGTCAGATAACTCACCTGGTAACTAATATATAGTCAGATAACTCACCAGGTAACTAATATATAGTCATATAACTCACCAGGTAACTAATATATAGTCAGATAACTGAACAGATAATGGTCAGGTAACTCACCAGGTAACTAATATATAGTCAGATAACTCACCAGGTAACTAATATATAGTCAGATAACTCACCTGGTAACTAATATATAGTCAGATAACTCACCAGGTAACTAATATATAGTCAGATAACTCACCAGGTAACTAATATATAGTCAGATAACTCACCTGGTAACTAATATATAGTCAGATAACTCACCAGGTAACTTATATATAGTCAGATAACTGAACAGATAATTATCAAGTAACGTAGCCAGTCAATCTTATTATAATCATATCGTAAAAAACATTTCACTATGAGATCAAACGATGACGCACAGAAGGTCACATTCAGAGGACCTTTTTGCTAGCCAATCAGAGGTTTGCTTTCATGGTTTTGAAAGCAAAAGTAAAAGTATATTTTAACTAAGAATAAAATCTATATTTAGCTATGGTCATGTGCGATTATCACGTTTTTACAGGGATCATCCCAGACATTTTTTCACGAGACAATTTGTCCCAATTTAATGAAACATTTGGTTTTCTTACGAGACATGTGGTTTTCTTATGAGACATGTGGTTTAAATCAGTTTAACACACATAAAGACTTCAATACTCTTGTAATTAATTTTGTATAATATTGTATGACATCTGTAACAATGACTCAGTTTTAGGCGTTGAATGACAGAGCTTAGAGACTTCTGAATTAGATAGGTGTGTCTTCAACATTTTGACATAAACTTTCATGTTTTCAATGACTTCAATTTCTGGAAGACAGACCGAAAATCAAAGGACTTCATGCACTGTTCTTCAATCATGACCCTCATTAGATGGTCACAATTATCAAACAGCATCTATGTTTGAAAAAAGGGGAGGATTTTCAAAGAACAGGAAGATTGTATTATTAAGCATAATTTTATAACAGATAACTAACATTAACATAACATCTAGTAAATATCATGACCAATTTCTGTATCTCACAGCAGTTATATTGTATCAGCATCAAAACCTGCAAATCTAGTTACATTGGGAATTGATTGATTGATTGAATATTGAGCATCATTTTTATGCCATTGAGGGCTAACAGACGATCAGTTAACCTAACCACTGTTTCCTGGGATTAACAAATACTCGAGCTCACCCCTACTCCACAAGTAACTGATAACTTTCCCACTTGAATCAGTGGTGAAAGACAAATGATAATAAGAGTGAATGTTGTATATCAATCATCATGGAGACTGTTGCCGGGCAGGGGATTCGAACTGCGACACCTGGATTGATAGTCAGACGGGTAACCAACTGAGCTAATCGGGCCAACCTACATTGGGAAAATAGAAGTGCATACCTTGAATGACAATCACGCACCATCATCTACTTGTTCTCTGCAGATTTTCAACAAGATCTGTAACAAAAAAAACAAAAAAACATGAAGAACACTCACAGCAGGAAATACTAAAAATAATAACTCTCAAAGCAGGCAACACTGGAAATAACACAGCACTACAGGCCTGTCTCACAGCAGGTAACACTGGAAATAACACAGCACTACAGGCCTATCTCACAGCAGGTAACACCGGAAATAACACAGCACTGCAGGCCTGTCTCATAGCAGGTAACACTAGAAATAACACAGCACTGCAGGCCTGTCTCATAGCAGGTAACACTAGAAATAACACAGCACAGCAGGCCTGTCTCATAGCAGGTAACACTAGAAATAACACAGCACAGCAGGCAAGTCTCACAGCAGGTGACAATGGAAATAATACAGCACAGCAGGCCAGTCTCACAGCAGGTAACACAAGAAATAACACAACACTGCAGGCCTGTCTCACAGCAAGTAACACTGGAAATAACACAGCACTGCAGGCCAGTCTCACAGCAGGTAACACAAGAAATAACATAACACAGAAGGCCTGTCTCACAAAAGGTAACACTGGAAATAACACAGCACTGCAGGCCTGTCTCACAGCAGGTAACACTAGAAATAACACAGCACAGCAGGCCTGTCTCAGAGCAGGTAACACTGGAAATAACACAACACTGCAGGCCTGTCTCACAGCAGGTAACACTGGAAATAACACAGCAATGCAGGCCTGTCTCACAGCAGGTAACACTGGAAATAACACAACACTGCAGGCCAGTCTCACAGCAGGTAACACTGGAAATAACACAACACTGCAGGCCTGTCTCACAGCAGGTAACACTGGAAATAACACAGCACTGCAGGCCTGTCTCACAGCAGGAAACACAAGAAATAACATAGCACAGAAGGCCTGTCTCACAAAAGGTAACACTGGAAATAACACAGCACTGCAGGCCTGTCTCACAGCAGGTAACACTAGAAATAACACAGCACTGCAGGCCTGTCTCACAGCAGGTAACACTAGAAATAACACAACACTGCAGGCCTGTCTCACAGCAGGTAACACTGGAAATAACACAGCAATGCAGGCCTGTCTCACAGCAGGCAACACTAGAAATAACACAGCACGACAGGCCTGTCTCACAGCAGGTAACACTAGAAATAACACAGCAAGGCAGGCCTGTCTCATAGCAGGTAACAATGGAAATAATACAGCACTGCAGGCCAGTCTCACAGCAGGTAACACTGGAAATAACACAGCACTGCAGGCCTGTCTCATAGCAGGTAACACTAAAAATAACACAGCACTGCAGGCCTGTCTCATAGCAAGTAACACTAGAAATAACACAGTACAGAGGGCCTGTCTCACAGCAGATACACTGGAAAAAACACAGCATGGCAGGCCTGTCTCATAGCAGGTCACACTAAAAATAACACAGCACAGCAGGCCTGTCAAATAGCAGGTAACACTAGAAATAACACAGTACAGCAGGCCTGTCTCACAGCAGGTAACACTAGAAATAACACAGTACAGCAGGCCTGTCTCATAGCAGGTAACACTAGAAATAACACAGCACTGCAGGCCTGTCTCATAGCAGGTAACACTAGAAATAACACAGCACTGCAGGCCTGTCTCATAGCAGGTAACACTAGATATAACACAGTACAGCAGGCCTGTCTCACAGCAGATACACTGGAAAAACACAGCATGGCAGGCCTGTCTCATAGCAGGTAACACTAGAAATAACACAGCACAGCAGGCCTGTCTCATAGCAGGTAACACTAAAAATAACACAGCACTGCAAGCCTGTCTCATAGCAGGTAACACTAGAAATAACACAGTACAGCAGGCCTGTCTCACAGCAGATACACTGGAAAAAACACAGCATGGCAGGCCTGTCTCATAGCAGGTAACACTGGAAATAACACAGCACGGCAGGCTTGTCTCATAGCAGGTAACAATGGAAATAATACAGCACAGCAGGCCTGTCTCATAGCAGGTAACACTAGAAATAACACAGCACTGCAGGCCTGTCTCATAGCAGGTAACACTAGAAATAACACAGCACTGCAGGCCAGTCTCACAGCAGGTAACACTGGAAATAACACAGCACTGCAGGCCTGTCTCACAGCAGGTAACACTGGAAATAACACAGCACAGCAGGCCTATCTCATAGCAGGTAACACTAGAAATAACACAGCACAGCAGGCCTGTCTCATAGCAGGTAACACTGGAAATAACACAGCACGGGAGGCTTGTCTCATAGCAGGTAAAAATGGAAATAATACAGCACAGCAGGCCAGTCTCATAGCAGGTAACACTAGAAATAACACAGCAATGCAGGCCTGTCTCATAGCAGGTAACACTAGAAATAACACAGCACTGCAGGCCTGTCTTATAGCAGGTAACACTAGAAACAAAACAGCATTTCAGGCCTGTCTCATAGCAGGTAACACTAGAAATAACACAGTACATCAGGCCTGTCTCACAGCAGGTAACACTAGAAATAACACAGTACAGCAGGCCTGTCTCATAGCAGGTAACACTAGAAATAACACAGCACTGCAGGCTTGTCTCATAGCAGGTAACACGAAATAACATAGCACTGCAGGCCTGTCTCATAACAGGTAACACTAGAAATAACACAATACAGCAGGCCTGTCTCACAGCAGATACACTGGAAAAAACACAGCATGGCAAGCCTGTCTTATAGCAGGTAACACTAGAAATAACACAGCACAGCAGGCCTGTCTCATAGCAGGTAACACTGGAAATAACACAGCACGGAAGGCTTGTCTCATAGCAGGTAACAATGGAAATAATACAGCACAGCAGGCCTGTCTCATAGCAGGTAACACTAGAAATAACACAGCACTGCAGGCCTGTCTCATAGTAGGTAACACTAGAAATAACACAGCACTGCAGGCCAGTCTCACAGCAGGTAACACTGGAAATAACACAGCACTGCAGGCCTGTCTCACAGCAGGTAACACAAGAAATAACACAGCACAGCAGGCCTGTCTCATAGCAGGTAACACTGGAAATAACACAACACAGCAGGCCTGTCTCATAGCAGGTAACAATGGTAATAACATAGCACTACAGGCCAGTCTCACAGCAGGTAACACTAGAAATAACACAGCACTGCAGGCCTGTCTCATAGCAGGTAACACTAGAAAGAACACAGCACTGCAGGCCTGTCTCACAGCAGGTAACACTAGAAATAACACAGCACTGCAGGCCTGTCTCACAGCAGGCAACACTGGAAATAACACAGCACTGCAGGCCTGTCTCACAGCAGGTAACACTGGAAATAACACAGCACTGCAGGCCTGTCTCACAGCAGGTAACACTGGAAATAACACAGCACAGCAGGCCTGTGTCATAGCAGGAAACACTGGAAATAATACAGCACAGCAGGCTTGTCTCATAGCAGGTAACACTGGAAATAATACAGCACTACAGGCCAGTCTCACAGCAGGTAACACTAGAAATAACACAGCACAGCAGGCCTATGTCATAGCAGGAAACACTGAATATAATACAGCACAGCAGGCCTGTCTTTTAGCCGGTAACACTAGAAATACCACAGCACAGCAGGCCTGTGTCATAGCAGGAAACACTGGAAATAACACAGCACTGCAGGCTTGTCTCACAGCAGGTAACACTAGAAGTAACACAGCACTGCAGGCCTGTCTCACAGCAGGCAACACTGGAAATAACACAGCACAGCAGGCCTGTCTCACAGCAGGTAACACCAGAAATAACACAGCACTGCAGGCCTATCTCACAGCAGGTAACACTAGAAATAACACAGCACAGCAGGCCAGTCTCACAGCAGGTAACACTAGAAATAACACAGCACTGCAGGTTTGTCTCATAGCAGGTAACACTAGAAATAATTAGCACTGTAGGCCTGTGTCATAGCAGGTAACACTGGAAATAACACAGCACTGCAGGCCTGTCTCACAGCAGGTAACACTAGGAAGAACACAGCACTGCAGGCCTGTCTCATAGCAGGTAACACTAGAAATAACACAGCACAGCAGGCCTGTCTCATAGCAGGTAACACTGGAAATAACACAGCATGGCAGGCTTGTCTCATAGCAGGTAACAATGGAAATAATACAGCACAGCAGGCCTGTCTCATAGCAGGTAACACTAGAAATAACACAGCACTGCAGGCCTGTCTCATAGTAGGTAACACTAGAAATAACACAGCACTGCAAGCCAGTCTCACAGCAGGTAACACTGGAAATAACACAGCACTGCAGGCCTGTCTCACAGCAGGTAACACTGGAAAAAACACAGCACAGCAGGCCTGTCTCATAGCAGGTAAAAATGGAAATACAGACCCTAAACCGCTCAAGTACCCCAATTGCACGCAAACGGAGTGCACTCAGAGCGTAAGCGGAGCGTGAGCGTAGCGCAGACGGAGCGCGAACGGAGCGCAGATTGAGCGCTGACGGAGAGGACATGGGCCGTTAGCAAACGCTGGATTTTGAATGATAAACGCACTCCTGAACGCATGAAATAGATCGAGTGCACTCAGACACGCTGAATGCACTCAGATACGCTGAGTGCACTCAGATGCGCTGTATACGCTAGACACAGTAAGATAACTGATAACAGAACTATTCGTGCGCTACTGAGTGCACTCGTTCATTCGGATATTCTCTTTTTTTATTATTTGATCGTGAAGTCGATACTTAAAATCGAGATAAAAAATAAATTTCTTTCACATAAATATAAACCATGTAGTTTATATAAATGTTTTACTGTAAAACGCATGATAAAACTTATTTTGGTCAACAATTTATCAATTATAACATAAATATCAATATTTAGCTGATCAATACAATAATGTTTAAAATACCTATTATACAATAGACGACCTATTAATGGTTATCTACGGTTTCAAGGCTCATTAGTTGCATGTTTAAGCATGATTTGATTTGCGCAACAAAAATATAAATAATTATATATATTGTGTAAATAACAATTCGTTATTCAAAGATGTTATTTGCCGTGTTATTTCGATATAAATTAGTACTGCTCCAAATACAAAAATATCAAAGCATGCGTGAATCAAACAAAACATAGATATGCGTAAAATTATATGATTATGATTCTATTTGTTTGGGTATTTCGGCAAAATAAAAATTACCAATTTTCAATTTAATTTGGACTTTAGTTTTATATTTTCCCCAAACATAGTTATACTGAGTTTGTGCTTAGTTGTGAACAAATCTACGTAAAACTGTTATATTGCAATTAAAGTGGAAACATTATACTCGTGCACATCTCATTAAAATAATAATAATAAATTAATTGTATTCTAAAATATAAAGTGGGTCAGTAGTACAGCGGATAGGGTGCTGGCTTCAGACGGCAGAGGTCGCGAGTTTGACACAGGTTTTACCCGACCTCTCGAAACACAATTCAGTACCAGATCTAATGAGGGAATGCACTGGAAACAATATGCATAAGCTCCAAGCTTACTTCACAATCAAGCTAAAAAAATTTATGTAAAATAAATGTATGTATACCAAATTAACAGAACAGACCGCAATAACACATTAGACATAGGAAATAAAAACTAGCAAACGTAAATTTCTAGGTGGCCTTTTTGAGGTTGTGATTTTATATTGACTAAAGAACAGCTTTTGATCATGAGGAAGGTTTAAATAAACAAAAAAGAACATGTATTCACTGCTTATAAAATAGTAAATAATTATATTGTTTTCCCGCTTTCCTACAAAATCGATACGCAACAATTAAGCCACTATAAAAGTTGTGAAAGGGGCAACAAGTAATAAATGACAACAATAATAATAATAATAATAATAATAATTATAATAATAAAGAAGAAAAAATACTCAGATAATAATAATATGATATATAATAATATAATAATAAAGTAATATAGCAATAATAACAATAATATTAGTAATAATAGTAATAAATAATAATAAAATATGTAATAGATATTAATAATAATGATGATAATAATAAAATCTGCATATTTAAGTATTGATTTTGACTATATATTTCTTATCCAATCACATGCCGCGGGTTAAATAAAGATTCATTCATCTGGCACAAATTATAATCAAAATGAAAATTACACACCGGCAGGGTTCTTTGTGATCAATGGACAGATAAATCACCAATTAACTATTTATTGACACACATGTGGTTCTCACCATGGGTATCTGTTTTTATGATTGCCATGCAACTCTGCCTTCATTATAGTAATTAAACTGTTATATTAATTGTGAACGACTGACCAGATGCACGTACGCACGTATCCAATATAAAAGCTATGACAAATCAATAAGTCAACATGTATATTATAATAATAGCTCCAATGATAATAATATTTAAAAAAAAATAAAACAAATAATAAAAGTAAAAATAATACAAATAAGATACTACATTTTTACAAGGAATTATTTAGAGACATGTCTTTATTTTTTATTAGTTTTAAAATTGTAGGATTGTTATTATTTTGTAAATTAACAATTCTGATCTGTTTTTTATACGTAATCGCTATGGCAGCTGTGGTAAAATGACAGCCCTGAATACACATCCCTTTATACGTGTATGTCACACTTTCTACCATTCACTCAGAACTGGCGTGGGGTTTTCGGTTCGTTAATTTAATGATATTAAGATCATGATATTTACATACTAAATCGTTCTAAAACTTCGAATAACCAATATCTTAAATGTTTTTTTATTTGTTGTTAATTGGCTAGCAGTTTTTCTTTTTTTATCTTTTCTTTTCAATCACATAATGTTGGCTCAATTAAAATTCATCCATCTGGCACGAATTACAATCAAAATGAAATCATACATATCTTCCGTGGTCAATAGACCAATAAGTCACCACTTTAGCATATAACTTAATTGACACGGCTCTCACTGGCATGTGACATAACGTAATTAACACCACGGGTGTGTTGCTGCGTGTCATATAATTAGTGGTATAGCACAGTGGGTGTAGTTTCAAACAAGTTTAATATAGTTTGTCATTTTAAATAATATATTAACATAAAGCATACTATCAGTAAAAGATTAATTTGAGAAACCCACTGAAAAAAGTTCATTGCAAGTATATTTATATACATAATGATAACGAAAATAATTATAAAAACTTAAAATATCAGAATTTCTTTTTTTTAATTTAGTGAAGCCACATTTGGACCCAAATCGAGAAAAAACACTACAAGATTATTATTTTTCAAAAATCATTTATTATAATGTCGAATTGCATCGCACAGATTATAGTAAATTTTTCATCACCCATGCAGTGCATATTATTAATTATAAAGCTTATTTTAGTTTGAACATTAACAAAACCAGTGATATATCCACATGTTGTTAAGTCACTGCTTACACTGAGCAGATTTATGGATTATCATAAGGCCAACGAGGTATCAACAGTATGGAATTATTAATTAAATTTAATTATTAATAACAATATATATTATTTAGTTTATGTTGATGATGTATATGTACATTTTGTGGACAAACTTTATTGCTTTCCTGTAACAAACGGCTTACGGTATATCAAAGAAGATACTGATGCAAACAAATGTCGGTCTGGATAACAGAAGCCGGTATAACGTGCGATATTCTTTGATCACCCAGACCACTGATCACATATCAAAACATAGACACTTCCGTTAAACATGCCTACTATCGATACTTGTTCAACCTTTCGCCCAGCGGGTGACATAATCTGTAGACAAACAATCGGATTATGAATTAATTTACCTTGACTAAATCTCATGAATACATTTAATTGCTCCATTGGAACAGATTAAATTAAAAAGTCAATATAGAATCATTTTAAAGAGTTGAGATGTTGCGATTGGTTATGGCCCGGAAACAGAACTGAGCAAACTGAACGCTGAGTGAACGCTGAACGAAGCGAACGCTAAGAGGAGTATTAAATAGAGCACTCAACTATACAGCGCTCGTGAGCGATTTCTTGCGTTTGTGAGTGCATTAAATTAACCGCGTTTAATCGAGTGCACGCAAACGGAGCGCGAACGGAGCGCGAACAGAGTGCAAACTGAGCGTAAACGGAGTGCAATTATGGGGTACTTGAGCGGTTTAGGGTCTGTAACACAACACAGCAGGCCTGTCTCATAGCAGGTAACAATGGTAATAACATAGCACTACAGGCGAGTCTCACAGCAGGTAACACTAGAAATAACACAGCACTGCAGGCCTGTCTCATAGCAGGTAACACTAGAAATAACACAGCACTGCAGGCCTGTCTCACAGCAGGTAACACTAGAAATAACACAGCACTGCAGGCCTGTCTCACAGCAGGCAACACTGGAAATAACACAGCACAGCAGGCCTGTCTCACAGCAGGTAACACAAGAAATAACACAGCACTGCAGGCCTGTCTCACAGCAGGTAACACTGGAAATAACACAGCACTGCAGGCCTGTGTCATAGCAGGGAACACTGGAAATAATACAGCACAGCAGGCTTGTCTCATAGCAGGTAACACTGGAAATAATACAGCACTACAGGCCAGTCTCATAGCAGGTATCACTAGAAATAACACAGCACAGCAGGCCTGTCTCACAGCAGGTAACACTAGAAATAGCACAGCACTGCAGTCCTGTCTCATAGCAGGTTACGATAGAAATAACACAACACTACAGGCCTGTCTCACAGCAAGTAACACTAAAATAACACAGCACTGCAGACCAGTCTCACAGCAGGTAACACTGGAAATAACACAGCACTGCAGGCCTGTCTCATAGCAGGTAACACTAGAAATAACACAGCACAGCAGGCCAGTCTCACAGCAGGTAACACTAGAAATAACACAGCACTGCAGGCCTGTCTCACAGCAAGTAACACTAGAAATAACACAGCACTGCAGGCCTGTCTCACAGCAGGTAACACTAGAAAGAACACAGCAATGCAGGCCTGTCTCATAGCAGGTATCACTAGAAATAACACAGCACAGCAGGCCTGTCTCACAGCAGGTAACACTAGAAATAGCACAGCACTGCAGTCCTGTCTCATAGCAGGTTACACTAGAAATAACACAACACTACAGGCCTGTCTCACAGCAGGTAACACTAGAAATAACACAACACTGCAGGCCAGTCTCACAGCAGGTAACACTAGAAATAACACAGCACTGCAGGCCTGTCTCACAGCAAGTAACACTAGAAATAACACAGCACAGCAGGCCTGTCTCACAGCAGGTAACACAAGAAATAACACAGCACAGCAGGCCAGTCTCACAGCAGGTAACACTAGAAATAACACAGCACAGCAGGCCTGTCTCATAGCAGGTAACACTAGAAATAACATAGCACTGCAGGCCTGTCTCACAGCAGGTAACACTAGAAATAACACAGCACAGCAGGCCAGTCTCACAGCAGGTAACACTAGAAATAGCACAACACTGCAGGCCTGTCTCATAGCAGGTATCACTAAAAATAACACAGCACAGCAGGCCTGTCTCACAGCAGGTAACACTAGAAATAACACAGCACAGCAGGCCTGTCTCATAGCAGGTAACACTAGAAATAACACAGCACTGAAGGCCTGTCTCACAGCAGGTAACACTAGAAATAACACAGCACAGCAGGCCAGTCTCACAGCAGGTAACACTAGAAATAGCACAACACTGCAGGCCTGTCTCATAGCAGGTATCACTAAAAATAACACAGCACAGCAGGCCTGTCTCACAGCAGGTAACACTAGAAATAACACAGCACAGCAGGCCTGTCTCATAGCAGGTAACACTAAGAAATAACACAGCACTGCAGGCCAGTCTCACAGCAGGTAACACTAGAAATAACACAGCACTGCAGGCCTGTCTCACAGCAAGTAACACTAGAAATAACACAGCACTGCAGGCCTGTCTCACAGCAGGTAACACTAGAAAGAACACAGCAATGCAGGCCTGTCTCATAGCAGGTATCACTAGAAATAACACAGCACAGCAGGCCTGTCTCACAGCAGGTAACACTAGAAATAGCACAGCACTGCAGTCCTGTCTCATAGCAGGTTACACTAGAAATAACACAACACTACAGGCCTGTCTCACAGCAGGTAACACTAGAAATAACACAACACTGCAGGCCAGTCTCACAGCAGGTAACACTAGAAATAACACAGCACAGCAAGCCAGTCTCACAGCAGGTAACACTAGAAATAACACAGCACTGCAGGCCTGTCTCACAGCAAGTAACACTAGAAATAACACAGCACAGCAGGCCTGTCTCACAGCAGGTAACACTAGAAATAACACAGCACAGCAGGCCAGTCTCACAGCAGGTAACACTAGAAATAACACAGCACAGCAGGCCAGTCTCACAGCAGGTAACACTAGAAATAGCACAACACTGTAGGCCTGTCTCATAGCAGGTATCACTAAAAATAACACAGCACAGCAGGCCTGTCTCACAGCAGGTAACACTAGAAATAACACAGCACAGCAGGCCAGTCTCACAGCAGGTAACACTAGAAATATCACAGCACAGCAGGCCAGTCTCACAGCAGGTAACACTAGAAATAACACAGCACAGCAGGCCAGTCTCACAGCAGGTAACACTAGAAATAACACAGCACTGCAGGCCTGTCTCACAGCAGGTAACACTAGAAATAACACAGCACAGCAGGCCAGTCTCACAGCAGGTAACACTAGAAATAACACAACACTGCAAGCCAGTCTCATAGCAGGTAACACTGGAAATAACACAGCTCTGCAGGCCTGTCTCATAGCAGGTAACACTAGAAATAACACAGCTCTGCAGGCCTGTCTCATAGCAGGTATCACTAAAAATAACACAGCACAGCAGGCCTGTCTCATAGCAGGTAACACTAGAAATAACACAGCACTACAGGCCTGTCTCACAGCAGGTAACACTAGAAATAACACAGCACAGCAGGCCAGTCTCACAGCAGGTAACACTAGAAATAGCACAACACTGCAGGCCTGTCTCATAGCAGGTATCACTAAAAATAACACAGCACAGCAGGCCTGTCTCACAGCAGGTAACACTAGAAATAACACAGCACAGCAGGCCTGTCTCATAGCAGGTAACACTAGAAATAACACAGCACTGCAGGCCTGTCTCACAGCAGGTAACACTAGAAATAGCACAGCACAGCAGGCCAGTCTCACAGCTGGTAACACTAGAAATAGCACAACACTGCAGGCCTGTCTCATAGCAAGTATCACCAAAAATAACACAGCACAGCAGGCCTATCTCACAGCAGGTAACACTAGAAATAACACAACACAGCAGGCCTGTCTCATAGCAGGTAACACTAGAAATAACACAGCACTGCAGGCCTGTCTCACAGCAGGTAACACTAGAAATAACACAGCACAGCAGGCCAGTCTCACAGCAGGTAACACTAGAAATAGCACAACACTGCAGGCCTGTCTCATAGCAGGTATCACTAAAAATAACACAGCACAGCAGGCCTGTCTCACAGCAGGTAACACTAGAAATAACACAGCACAGCAGGCCAGTCTCACAGCAGGTAACACTAGAAATAACACAGCACAGCAGGCCAGTCTCACAGCAGGTAACACTAGAAATAACACAGCACTGCAGGCCTGTCTCACAGCAGGTAACACTAGAAATAACACAGCACAGCAGGCCAGTCTCACAGCAGGTTACACTAGAAATAACACAACACTGCAGGCCAGTCTCATAGCAGGTAACACTGGAAATAACACAGCACTGCAGGCCTGTCTCATAGCAGGTAACACTAGAAATAACACAGCTCTGCAGGCCTGTCTCATAGCAGGTATCACTAAAAATAACACAGCACTGAAGGCCTGTCTCACAGCAGGTAACACTAGAAATAACACAGCACAGCAGGCCAGTCTCATAGCAGGTAACACTGGAAATAACACAGCACTGCAGGCCTGTCTCATAGCAGGTTACACTAGAAATAACACAACACTGCAGGCCTGTCTCATAGCAGGTAATACTGGAAATAACACAGCACAGCAGGCCAGTCTCACAGCAGGTAACACTAGAAATAACACAGCACAGCAGGCCAGTCTCACAGCAGGTAACACTAGAAATAACAGAGCACCGCAGGCCTGTCTCACAGCAGGTAACACCAGAAATAACACAGCACAGCAGGCCAGTCTCACAGCAGGTAACACTAGAAATAACACAGTACAGCAGGCCTGTCTCACAGCAGATACACTGGAATTAACACAGCACAGCAGGCCTGTCTCACAGCAGGTAACACTGGAAAAAACACAGCACTGCAGGCCTGTCTCATAGCAGGTTACACTGGAAATAACACAGCACTGAAGGCCTGTCTCACAGCAGGAAACACTAGAAATAACACAGCACAGCAGGCCTGTCTCATAGCAGGTAACACTAGAAATAACACAGCACTGCAGGCCTGTCTCACAGCAGGTAACACTAGAAATTACACAGCACAGCAGGCCAGTCTCACAGCAGGTAACACTAGAAATAACACAGCACAGCAGGCCTGTCTCATAGCAGGTAACACTGGAAATAACACAGCACTGCAGGCCTGTCTCATAGCAGGTAACACTGGAAATAACACAGCACTGAAGGCCTGTCTCACAGCAGGTAACACTAGAAATAACACAGCACAGCAGGCCAGTCTCACAGCAGGTAACACTAGAAATAACACAGCACAGCAGGCCAGTCTCACAGCAGGTAACACTAGAAATAACACAGCACAGCAGGCCAGCCTCACAGCAGGTAACACTAGAAATAACACAACACTGCAGGCCAGTCTCATAGCAGGTAACACTGGAAATAACACAGCACTGCAGGCCTGTCTCATAGCAGGTAACACTAGATATAACACAGCACTGCAGGCCTGTCTCATAGCAGGTATCATTAAAAATAACACAGCACAGCAGGCCTGTCTCATAGCAGGTAACACTAGAAATAACACAGCACAGCAGGCCAGTCTCATAGCAGGTAACACTGGAAATAACACAGCACTGCAGGCCTGTCTCATAGCAGGTTACACTAGAAATAACACAACATTGCAGGCCTGTCTCATAGCAGGTAACACTAGAAATAACACAGTACAGCAGGCCTGTCTCACAGCAGATACACTAGAAATAACACAGCACTGCAGGCCTGTCTCATAGCAGGTAACACTAGAAATAACACAGCACTGCAGGCCTGTCTCATAGCAGGTATCACTAAAAATAACACAGCACAGCAGGCCTGTCTCACAGTAGGTAACACTAGAAATAACACAGCACTGCAGGCCTGTCTCATAGTAGGTAACACTGGAAATAACACAGTACTGCAGGCCTTTCTCATAGCAGGTATCACTAAGAATAACACAGCACTGCAGGCCTGTCTCATAGCAGGTAACACTAGAAATAACACAGCACTGCAGGCCAGTCTCACAACAGGTAACACTAGAAATAACACAGCACTGCATGTCTGTCTCATAGCAGGTAACACTAGAAATAACACAGCACTGCAGGCCAGTCTCACAACAGGTAACACTGGAAATAACACAGCACTGAAGGCCTGTCTCACAGCAGGTAACACTAGAAATAACACAGCACTGCAGGCCAGTCTCACAGCAGGTAACACTGGAAATAACACAACACTGCAGGCCTGTCTCACAGCAGGTAACACTGGAAATAACACAGCACTGCAGGCCTGTCTCATAGCAGGTAACACTAGAAATAACACAGCACAGCAGGCCTGTCTCACAGCAGGTAACACTAGAAATAACACAGCACTGCAGGCCAGTCTCACAGCAGGCAACACTGGAAATAACACAGCACTGCAGGCCTGTCTCACAGCAGGTAACAATGGAATGAACAAATCACTGCATGGAAAAAAAATTGTAACATTTTGAAGGATATGAATTTCAAATGATTTTCATTTTATTTATACATGTATATGATAATTAGATGCTTTCTATTCATTTAAAAAAATATTATATATAACTTTTTCCAACACACTGCCTTAAAAGGGAATACTTTAGGGAAAAATGCTATAGATGTCTTTCATAATATAATTATTTTTTAAAAAAGATTCAAAGCATCTCATTATAATTAATAAATAAAATCCGAATGGTTTTGTATGTTAAATCCACAAGAATGTGACAAAATCAATATTTTAATTGGGGTGGTAAACTTGAAATGAAATCCCTATTCTTAAAATCGACAGCTCCTCAACACTGTTTGACACCCGTCACATCATCATTCAGAATCTTTCTAAAATGAAACAATTTTTACAACACGTGTACCTGTATATAAATTGATCAAATCGAAATCACGCGACTCATTTAACACGTCACAAAAAATGTTGGAATTTTTACCATGAAATCTACTTTAGTCTAACCTAGGCATGTATCCCAAGTCAGGAAATCCCTTTTCAATATATTATTATGGCATGTTCCAATAGAAATCCTTTTAGTAATATTGGGTTAGTTATTTTATGATTTTATATAGGTATGATATGTTCATAGCCAATTTTAAAATTTTGAAAAATCCTGATAATTACATTCCCTTTAATCTAAACACTATTTTGGATATAGTTCATGTACTACATATTGAACACCACTTGTTGATTGGTGCTGTAAACAGAAATTTGTTTGTTCACAAAGATACAGAAATTATGATGCATAATATAATACAATTTCCCAGAAGAGAACTGAGACAAGATGTAGAAGCATTGGCAACATATATATGATATACGACTGATAAGCCTGCAGGTAAATTTGAATTTAGTAATAAACGTGCCAGAATAAAGTGGTATTTTTACTCATCAGTCAGCACTGGTCGCTTGGGGAAGAACAACAAGTGGGAACTGGTGAAAATGAATCATTGGTAGATTATCAAGACTTATAAATAATCTTTAATAATGTTAGGACATGGCAGAATCTGGACCCTGGCACATGACACTTTTCAATTATATTAATGAATTACTACCACAAGACCGTACATGGAGAACATTGTTTAACATATTTAATCTCATCAACTTATATCAAATTTACCATTTATTTCCCCCTAGAAAAACAATGATATACAGAAAATAGTTAAAAAATAGTAAAAAAAAAAAATCTACCCCCTTTAAAAACTGGAGAAAGAATGAGAGAAGAAATTTCTTTTAAAGAGAGAAAGATAACGATAACTTTTTATTTGATGTTTTAGGAATATGTGATGTTTTTTAATGTAAATTATGATGTGAATATTGAATAAAAGTTTTATATAAAAAAAAACTTGTTATTTGATTAGAATTATACTATACTATGTATTTAAAATGAAAATGGAAAATGGAATAAATGGATAAAAAAAGTAAGACTTACAAATGGAATACTATGACAAACTACATAAAAAAAAATTGTAAGTTGCCTGAAACTGTGCAGACATCAAGCATTTTGTTCAAGTCTTATTAATATTTCTTACATTTTGCTTCAAAAGCGGGGCAGTAGTCTAATGGATAGAGTGTTGGCCGTTCACGCCAGAGGTTGCGGGTTCGATTCCCCGGTCGACCCGATGCCTCTCATAAAACAACACTCAGTACTGGTTCTTCCCAGGAAACGGACTCGAGAGCGGTTCATATAAGCTCTAAGCTTTCATCGCAATTGAGCTAAAATAAATTAGTATAAACTAAATGATTCAATTGTCAACAAATTGAGAACAAATTAATTTCATACAAAAGAAATAGAAGTTACAACTTGAAGATTAAAAGTTATTTTTATACATCTATTTCTACTGGTGTGTTACTTCCCTATCTTGGGTAAATAAACCATCTACTTCTACTGGTGTATTACTTCCCTATCTTGGGTAAATAAACCATCTACTTCTACTGGTGTATTACTTCCCTATCTTGGGTAAATAAACCATCTACTTCTACTGGTGTATTACTTCCCTATCTTGGGTAAATAAACCATCTATTTCTACTGGTGTATTACTTCCCTATCTTGGGTAAATAAACCATCTACTTCTTCTGGTGTATTACTTCTCTATCTTGGCTAAATAAACCATCTACTTCTACTGGTGTATTACTTCCCTTTCTTGGGTAAATAAACCATCTACTTCTTCTGGTGTATTACTTCTCTATCTTGGGTAAATAAACCATCTATTTCTACTGGTGTATTACTTCCCTATCTTGGGTAAATAAACCATATACTTTTTCTGGTGTATTACTTCTCTATCTTGGGTAAAGAAACCATCTACTGCATTTGAAATAAACCATCTACTGCAACTGATATATTACTTCCCTATCTTGGGTAAATAAACCATCTACTTCTACTGGTGTATTACTTCCCTATCTTGGGAAAAATTAACCATATACTTCTTCTGGTGTATTACTTCTCTATCTTGGGTAAAAAAAACATCTACTTCAACTGGTGTATTACTTCCCTATCTTGGGTAAATTAACCATATACTTCTTCTGGTGTATTACTTCTCTATCTTGGGTAAATAAACCATCTACTGCAACTGAAATAAACCATCTACTTCAACTGATGAATTACTTCCCTATCTTGGGTAAAAAAACATCTACTTCTGCTGGTGTATTACTTCCCTGTCTTGGGTAAATAAACCATCTACTTCTACTGGTGTATTACTTCCCTATCTTGGGTAAATAAACCATCTTTTGCAACTGATGCATAACTTCCCTATCTTGGGTAAATAAACCATCTACTTCTACTAGTGTATTACTTCCCTGTCTTGGGTAAATAAACCATATACTGCAACTGATGGGTTACTTCCATATCTTGGGTAAATCAACCATCTACTTCTACTGGTGTATTACTTCCCTTTCTTGGGTAAATAAACCATCTACTTCAACTGATGTATTACTTCCCTATCTTGGGTAAATAAACCATCTATTTCTACTGGTGTATTACTTCCTTATCTTGGGTAAATAAACCATATACTGCAACTGATGTATTACTTCTATATCTTGGGAAAATCAACCATCTACTTCTGCTAGTGTATTACTTCCCTATCTTGGGTAAATAAACCATCTACTTCAACTGATGAATTACTTCCCTATCTTGGGTAAATAAACCATATACTTCTACTTTTGTATAACTTCCCTATCTTTGGTAAATAAACCATCTACTTCTACTGGTGTGTTACTTCTCTATCTTGAGTAAATAAACCATCTACTTCTACTGGTGTGTTACTTCTCTATTTTGGGTAAATAAACTATCTATTTCTACTGGTGTGTTACTTCCCTATCTTGGGTAAATAAACCATCTACTTCTACTGGTGTATTACTTCCCTATCGTGGGTAAATAAACCATATACTTCTTCTGGTGTATTACTTCCCTGTCTTGGGTAAATAAACCATCTACTTCTACTGGTGTATTACTTCCCTATCTTGGGTAAATAAACCATCTTTTGCAACTGATGTATTACTTCCCTATCTTGGGTAAATAAACCATCTACTTTTACTAGTGTATCACTTCCCTATCTTGGGTAAATAAACCATATACTGCAACTGATGGGTTACTTCCATATCTTGGGTAAATCAACCATCTACTTCTACTGGTGTATTACTTCCCTATATTGGGTAAATAAACCATCTACTTCAACTGATGAATTACTTCCCTATCTTGGGTAAATAAACCATCTACTTCTACTAGTGTATTACTTCCCTATCTTGGGTAAATAAACCATCTACTTCTACTGGTGTGTTACTTCTCTATCTTGGGTAAATAAACCATCTACTTCTACTGGTGTATTACTTCCCTATCTTTGGTAAATAAACCATCTATTTCTACTGGTGTGTTACTTCCCTATCTTGGTAAATAAACCATCTACTTCTACTGGTGTATTACTTCCCTATCTTGGGTAAATAAACCATATACTGCAACTGATGTATTACTTCTATATCTTGGGTAAATCAACCATCTACTTCTACTGGTGTGTTACTACTCTATCTTGGGTAAATAAACCATCTACTTCTACTGGTGTGTTACTTCCCTATCTTTGGTAAATAAACCATCTATTTCTACTGGTGTGTTACTTCCCTATCTTGGGTAAATAAACCATCTACTTCTACTGGTGTATTACTTCCCTATCTTGGGTAAATAAACCATCTACTTCTACTGGTGTATTACTTCCCTATCTTGTGTAAATAAACCATCTACTTCTACTGGTGTATTACTTCCCTATCTTGGGTAAATAAACCATATACTTCTTCTGGTGTATTACTTCCCTATCTTGGGTAAATAAACCATCTATTTCTACTGGTGTATTACTTCCCTATCTTGGGTAGTGTATTACTTTCCTATCTTGGGTAAATAAACCATTTATTTCTACTGGTGTATCACTTCCCTATCTTGGGTAAATAAACAATCTATTTCTATTGGTGTATTACTTCCCTATCTTGGGTAAATAAACCATCTATTTCTACTGGTGTATTACTTCCCTATCTTGGGTAGATAAATTTATCTGAAGATATAATTTAAACACTTCAGCCAGGCCCAGTTCGGTCAGTCCGTTGCACATCTGACTATCAATCCAGGAGTTAGGAGTTTGAATCCCTGCCTGGTCATGGTCTCTATGATGATTGATATGATATTTAGTCTCATTGTCATTCAACATCTCTCTTTCTGATTAAAGTGTGAAAGATATCAATTACTTGTGAAGATGGATGTGCTCAAGTACTGACTAACAACATCCAGGATCCCAGGAAAGAGTGGTTAGGTTAACAGTCACTAATCATCTGTTAGCCACCAATGGCATAACAATTATGCTAAATATCAAATCTTCTGTGATTTGAGTATTGACAGATTATAAAACTTGGACTATTGCAGTTCAAACAATGCTCGCCCAGATGAGCTGGCATACAACTTGCAGTTCAAACAATGCTTGCCAAGATGGGCTGGCATACAACTTGCAGTTCAAACAATGCTCACCCAGATGGGCTGGCATACAACTTGCAGTTCAAACAATGCTCACCCAGATGGACTGGCATACAACTTGCAGTTCAAACAATGCTCACCCAGATGGGCTGGCATACAACTTGCAGTTCAAACAATGCTCACCCAGATGCGCTGGCATACAACTTGCAGTTTTATCTACAGTTTTATCTGTTTAAGGCAGTGTTTCAGGAAAAAATGCTAAGTTAATAATGACAAGAAAGAGTTGGATTGTCACTTACAACCAATGTACAAATCATTTGGTATTTCAATTCTGTTGAATTATCAACCAGCTCAGTGAAAATGCTTTCTAAAGAAAAGAAGTAATTAAAACATCAACCGTTTTATCGATGGGCTCCCTGTGATACCAGTATTAATATCTAGACTACTTCCTGTTATCATCATAGACAAAGTGTGGTTTTATTGCACACTATTTCCTGGAGTTTCATACAATCTTGAGTAGGTGATTAAAGGTAAGTAAAAATTCAAACTTCTGTGTTAACACAGCCACACCAATCAAAATGTTGTAAATAGGACCTGGGACCCATCTCACTAACCTTCGTAAGATTTTTTCGTACAAATATATTGTGACACCTGGGAACGTTTTATTTACGCAGTCTTTTTTGGAAATTTTAAAAAAGAAAATATTTACAGGGCTCAAGTAAAATATTTTAAGCAAAACACTTTATAAATTTCCTGATATATTTTTTGTTACTTTAAATTTTACACTAAGAAATTCCTAAATCCTAAACCTGTGGAGATGTAGCTGTAATATATAGCTGATATGGGATAAATAGCTGTGGAGATATAGCTGTAATATATAGCTGATGTGGGATAAATACCTGTGGAGATGTTGCTGATATGGGATAAATAGCTGTGGAGATATAGCTGTAATATATTGCTGATGTGGAAGAAAGACCTGTGGAGATGTAGCTGTAATATATTGCTGATGTGGGAGAAAAACCTGTGGAGATGTAGCTGTAATATATTGCTGATGTGGGAGAAAGACCTGTGGAGATGTAGCTGTAATATATTGCTGATGTGGGATAAATACCTGTGGAGATGTTGCTGATACGGGATAAAGACATGTGGAGATGTAGCTGTAGTATATTGCTGTTGTGGGAGAAAGACCTGTTGAGATGTAGCAGTAATATATAGCTGATGTGGGATAAATACCTGTAGAGATGTTGCTGATATGGGATAAAGACCTGTGGAGATGTAGCTGTAATATATTGCTGTTATGGGAGAAAGACCTGCGGAGATGTACTTGTAATACATTGCTTATATTAGGGAAAGACCTGTGGAGGTGTACCTGTAATACATTGCTGATGTGAACGAAAGACCTGTGGAGATGTACCTGTAATACATTGCTGATGTGAGAGAAAGACCTGTGGAGATGTACCTGTAATACATTGCTGATGTGGAAGAAAGACCTGTGGAGATGTACCTGTAATACATTGCTGATGTGGGAGAAAGACCTGTGGAGATGTACCTGTAATACATTGCTGATGTGGGAGAAAGACCTGTGGAGATGTACTTGTAATACATTGCTGATGTGGGAGAAAGACCTGTGGAGATGTACCTGTTATACATTGCTGATGTGAGAGAAAGACCTGTGGAGATGTACCTGTAATACATTGCTGATGTGAGAGAAAGACCTGTGGAGATGTACCTGTAATACATTGCTGATGTGAGAGAAAGACCTGTGGAGATGTTCCTGTAATACATTGCTGATGTGAGAGAAAGACCTGTGGAGATGTACCTGTAATACATTGCTGATGTGAGAGAAAGACCTGTGGAGATGTACCTGTTATACATTGCTGATGTGAGAGAAAGACCTGTGGAGATGTACCTGTAATACATTGCTGATGTGAGAGAAAGACCTGTGGAGATGTACCTGTAATACATTGCTGATGTGAGAGAAAGACCTGTGGAGATGTTCCTGTAATACATTGCTGATGTGGGAGAAAGACCTGTGGAGATGTACCTGTAATACATTGCTGATGTGGGAGAAAGACCTGTGGAGATGTACCTGTAATACATTGCTGATGTGAGAGAAAGACCTGTGGAGATGTACCTGTAATACATTGCTGATGTGAGAGAAAGACCTGTGGAGATGTTCCTGTAATACATTGCTGATGTGAGAGAAAGACCTGTGGAGATGTACCTGTAATACATTGCTGATGTGGGAGAAAGACCTGTGGAGATGTACCTGTAATACATTGCTGATGTGGGAGAAAGACCTGTGGAGATGTACTTGTAATACATTGCTGATGTGGGAGAAAGACCTGTGGAGATGTACCTGTTATACATTGCTGATGTGAGAGAAAGACCTGTGGAGATGTACCTGTAATACATTGCTGATGTGAGAGAAAGACCTGTGGAGATGTACCTGTAATACATTGCTGATGTGAGAGAAAGACCTGTGGAGATGTTCCTGTAATACATTGCTGATGTGAGAGAAAGACCTGTGGAGATGTACCTGTAATACATTGCTGATGTGAGAGAAAGACCTGTGGAGATGTACCTGTAATACATTGCTGATGTGGGAGAAAGAGTTGCACAGATGTACCTGTAATATAATGCTGATGTGGGAGAAAGAGTTGCAGAGATGTACCTGTAATACATTGCTGATGTGGGAGAAAGAACTGCAATGCTATCAGTGGTGTAAAATTCGAACTACTTTTCACTGCACATTCTTATAGAGGAGTACTTTGCACTCATTCCAAATGAAATATTACTATTAATAGTAGAGATAGATTTGAAGGATTAACTGACATGTTGGTTGACACATGGTGGTATTTCAGCCAAACACTGAGTTACGAATCCCAGGAAATTCATTTCTTGTAACTGACCTTTTCCGTAAGCCTGTCCTATATCAGTATTCCATTATGATAGAATAATAATGATTATTAACAAATAATTTCGAATAATAGACACAATATCTCCCAAGTGTACTTTATATTGGTTGACTTGAATTACTGTTAATATTAATATGCGTCGTAACTCGACTCTGCTACAATTAGCTGACATGGTGACCGATACAACAATAAATACAATGTCCTACGCAGTCCTTGGTTACTGTCTGATCTAGTAGTGGGACAAAAGATCCTGCCAATCCTCTTGGCTTTTCAAAGTACAATGAACTGAAATAATTAGGTGTCTATTTCAGCGGTGAAAAAATATACACATGGGCTCTCCAAACTTGAATTCACATGCACTCTTTAATATATTGAAAAGAGTTTTCCTAGCTTGGTCTACGCATCCAGGTTGGACTAAAATAGATTCCGCTTAAATGCGTGACATATTAATGAGTCACATGATTAAATTGTGATTGCGATTTGATTTGTTGAATTGATTGTGTATTTTTCAAATTTGAACTATCTTAGAAAGTGTCCAAATGATGTGGTAAAGTTTATTAGCAGTATGTACATGATATTTGCTTTTAGAATAGGAAATTTGTTTAAATTTTATCAAACAGATTAAAATATTATAGAAATTTGAAATTCAAAATCATTCCTACTTTATTCATTAATGATAATGAGATGTTTTGTACTCATTTTAAAAATAACGGTTTTGGTTTTGAAAATTTAAAGCAATTTTTCCTGGCATAATGTATGCATATTATGCTGAAGTAAATAATTTTTTTATGATTCACAGGCCTCAACCCTGATATTAATACTTGGATTTATTCAGTTTAAAATAAATGTGAAATAACTGAGGTAAACAGATGACAGACAGTTGAATGACAAACAGGGACACACGGCAATCAGAATATCTCAACACGGCGATCAGAATATCTCAACATACTGAGTTACAGTGAGCTACAAGAAACAAAATAAGTTATTAATTTGTTGGACAATCTTTTGACCACAAAACAAACCTACATGTCTCACTACACAGTTATGCCCCCTTTGAGCCACAGTAACATGATTCTTATGTCAAAAAAAAGTACTGCGTTATTTGGTTTGCTATATTTTGAAAGTGGGTCAAAGAAATTAATTTTTTTCAAATGTGTAAAACAAAGTCTTGGCTAAAATATACATAGATGAGACTCCACTGGATCCACAGGAACTGAATTTTATTTGATTTTAGGAGGTGGATGAATTTTGGGACAAGCATTGACTGCTTTTTAATAAAAACTGAAGTGACAGACTCCACTGCATTTAAAAAAAAACAACGTAGTCAACATGCAAGTTAATGTGCATTTTTAGGTAGAAATACATTCGTTCTCTGGAAAGAAACCACTTTTAAAAAAATTGTATGTGTAAAAAAAAAAAGTTATAGTGAAACAGGCAGACACTGTTTTATACAGATTATATAGCGGACTCTGACTGTGTAGTGCGACCTACAACAACTAAATCATGTCTAGGTATATCTCAGCCCTAGGGTAAATTTTTGTAGTGAACAAAGTGTTTGCTACATTATTATTTTGTGCATGATTCAGGTTTTCTGAATGACAATTCAGTCATTGTTGATTCATTTTCTAGCTTTAACTGGAATATTAAAGGTGGTGAATCTGGACAAATCGCTGTAGATATTTAAACAATGAAATCATGTTTAACCATGGGAAAACAAATGGGTAGTTAAGTGTCTAGGGTTTAGGGTTAGTAATTTTTGTGGACAGTTGAAAAGCTGTTGAAAAATAATTACGTGGCTGTTTCTAGACACTTAAAAAATAGCATTTATGTGGCTTTTTTTTTCTCTTATGTGGCTAAAATTTTCTAAAATTTAGCCACACAAGTATACGATTGACGCAAAGAAGCCACTAAAATACTCATTCGTGAGAACGTCCGGCTTTACTCCATAGATACACATTTTCCCGCACCAATCACAGAAGGCCTTTGAAAACAGTGCAGGAAGAGTTCAGATTGTTTGTAATGAGCAATCTGAACACTCTCTGCACTGTTTTCCACTCTATCAGTTAATATAAACATAATTCACCCATTTCTGATACATGGTGAATTAATGCTTTCAATTTGGAAGAGTCCAAGAAAATGGAGCAAAGGGTTAAAATGTATATGAAGTCTTCTGATTCTCACAAAGGATCTATCCAAATCTAAAAATAAATATAATGTGCATTCATCCAATCAGACTCTTTCTAAGATAAATTGAACCAAACAATATGCAATCAATAAGATGGATCAAATCAAAATCAAACAGAAATCACACAACTCATTTGCTGCATTATATGTACATGGGCCTGTTTCACCCATAAGAATTTTGTATAAAAAATTGGGAAATCTAGAAATATTTCATCAGTGCAACATTTTTGCAAATTTTACACAGAATACTGTTTACAATGCTAGAGAAAGTTTGTAAAATGATGTAAGTGAAACATTAAATGAGTTTCCAAATATTTTTTCGTAACTTCCAATTTTTTATACTAAGAAGTTCATTATTGAACGTTAGTGTCTCAACAGGCCCCTGAGTCATTAAGCAAGAAAATTTAATATCTTAATCTAACAGGGGCTTAAGTCAAGTTAGGAATTCCCTTTTCAACTTGTCAACTTATCATGTTTTAAAA
Organism: Panopea generosa; assembly: GCA_029582155.1. Taxonomy (NCBI): domain Eukaryota; kingdom Metazoa; phylum Mollusca; class Bivalvia; order Adapedonta; family Hiatellidae; genus Panopea; species Panopea generosa. Next base: position 92,066,105 of record CM055896.1, read on the forward strand.
GATATCATTATTACAATAATGACTTATTGAGTTTTTTCTTAGCATGTGGAGTGTGTGGTCCAGTGGAGTGTGTGGTCCAGTGGTAGCACATGGAGTGTGTGGTCCAGTGGAAGCAGGTGGAGTGTGTGGTCCAGTGGAAGCACATGGAGTGTGTGGTCCAGTGGAAGCATGTGCAGTGTGTGGTCCAGTGGAGTGTGTGGTCCAGTGGAAGCATATGGAGTGTGTGGTCCAGTGGAGTGTGTGGTCCAGTGGTAGCACATGGAGTGTGTGGTCCAGTGGAAGCAGGTGGAGTGTGTGGTCCAGTGGAAGCACATGGAGTGTGTGGTCCAGTGGAAGCATGTGGAGTGTGTGGTCCAGTGGAAGCACATGGAGTGTGTGGTCCAGTGGAAGCACATGGAGTGTGTGGTCCAGTGGAGTGTGTGGTCCAGTGGTAGCATGTGGAGTGTGTGGTCCAGTGGAAGCACATGGAGTGTGTGGTCCAGTGGAAGCACATGGAGTGTGTGGTCCAGTGGAGTGTGTGGTCCAGTGGTAGCATGTGGAGTGTGTGGTCCAGTGGTAGCACATGGAGTGTGTGGTCCAGTGGAAGCACGTGGAGTGTGTGGTCCAGTGGAAGCACATGGAGTGTGTGGTCCAGTGGAAGCACGTGGAGTGTGTGGTCCAGTGGAAGCACATGGAGTGTGTGGTCCAGTGGAAGCACATGGAGTGTGTGGTCCAGTGGAGTGTGTGGTCCAGTGGTAGCACGTGGAGTGTGTGGTCCAGTGGAAGCACATGGAGTGTGTGGTCCAGTGGAAGCACATGGAGTGTGTGGTCCAGTGGAAGCACATGGAGTGTGTGGTCCAGTGAAAGCACCTGGAGTGTGTGGTCCAGTGGAGTGTGTGGTCCAGTGGTAGCACGTGAAGTGTGTGGTCCAGTGGTAGCACATGGAGTGTGTGGTCCAGTGGAAGCGCATTGAGTGTGTGGTCCAGTGGAGTGTGTGGTCCAGTTGAAGCACGTGGAGTGTGTGGTCCAGTGGAAGATCATTGCACGGATCCAGTGTTTATTTTATTAATTTACTACAACTTTATACATGTACTTCAACTATATACAACTACAGTTACTGATCAAACAAGAGCACCATAAGTGGGTTCACATGCTCGTCTTGATTAAAGTCCATTAATGAAAGTGTTTATGAAGTTTTGTTACTATACCGTAAGTTGTTCATTCAGAAACAGAGCAAAAAACAGAGCTATAAACTTTAACTGGATAATGCAAGTGTTTAACATAGTCCAGTAAATAGGATAAGGTCAGTGATGTAAAATGTTATTTTAATTAATGATGATCAGTTTACAAAATCAATAATATTACAAAAAGATCAAATAGATGAGGGGTTTTCCAGTGCGTGGTCCAGTGGTAAAGCATGGTACCCAGGATTGGAAGGTTGTGGGTTTGATCCTACACCACTGCTAAATGTGGTGTCCTTGAGCAAGACACATTATCTGCATATGGTAAGTACTGGTTCTACCCAGGACTACATTGAGTGTATGTGAATTGTGTAAATTGTTATAACTTGTTTCACAATCAAAATAAAATAATACCAAAAAAGGATGGTTGAAGCCATTATAAATTAATAGCTACATTCTCATACAAATTTGTCTTGAAAAGTGGGAGGGGAAATTTTTATTTTATATACTTTTTTATATTTTTTTTATGAAAATAAAAAGTGTAGGGGCGACATGAAAGGGTGCAGGCGTAACTGATGATCTAGCAATCAATTTATTATGGTTAATGATAAAAAATATGTTTTTTGTTGAAACACTTGATTAACTACCTTTAAGTCACCTTCAAGTGCACTTAAAGCTCTGCGGCATAATAACCTAATTGAGACAAGTTGAATGAGTAAATGGATTAGATTAGCAAATCCCAACGTGACCAAGACGAACCTATCTGGAAGTGGAAATAATGGTAAACTGTATTCCATCAAAACAAAAACTAGTTTTCCCCGGGTTATCTTTTAAACTGAAAACTGAGACTTCTCTTATCTCAAGATAATGCGAACTTCACTCTCAACAGAAGTCGATAATTGATTACTTGAGTAGTTTGAAAGAGAATTTAGAGAACTGTTTTGCTGCACTTTCTGTTAAGAAGAACCTTGATTAATTATATGCTAAATAAAAGAAAATCACATAGTTTTGTATATTAAAACATTGCTAATACTCTATTTCTTTTGTCAATTATCTCTTTCCATCATAATGATGCTTTCAAAAGAATGCTTTTTGATCAAGCTCATGATTAGTAAGATAGCAAATCGCAATATGTTGCATTGAAACTGTTATTCAAGTCTGTTAGTGTTTTTGTAGCATTTATGAAACAATGTTAATTTAAGATTTAATACCTTGTTAACTTTCATTAATATATGAAATAAAGCCAATAATTATCATATAATTTTTTAAATAGATGCAAAATGATAACTCTTGGCAGCACATTAGAAACAAGTTTTCACCAATCTGCTATGAATGATAACATGTTTAAATGTGATTTAATCATCAATGTGTATTGAAATTATATTATTGCAGCACAGAAAAGTTGCTTATTACTGCCATGGAAAATGGGACTGATGTTTGTGATCTCCCAAAAATACATGTCTTATAAAGCTTTTCAGTGAAAACTTAATTACAGTCAAATTTCCCCTAACTTCTATGGTGACATTACATTTCTATTAAAGTACAAAGATGATCAGTAGTTGGCAAAATAAAGTACAGGAATAATCAGTAGATTAAGCTTCATGGTACCATGATAAAGTACAAGGATGATTCCTGGTGCCATAATAAAGTACAAGGATGATCAGTAGATTAGGTTTCATGGTGTCATAATAAAGTACAAGGATGATCAGTAGATAAGGCTTCCTGGTGCCATAATAAAGTACAAGGATGATCAGTAGATTAGGTTTCATGGTGCCATGATAAAGTACAAGGATGATCAGCAGATTAGGTTTCATGATGCCATAATAAAGTACAAGGGTGATCAGTAGATTAGGTTTCATGGTGCCATAATAAATTACAATGAAAATCAGCAGAGTATGTTTCCTAGTGCCATAATAAAGTACAATGATGATCAGTAGATTAGGTTTCATGGTGTTATAATAAAGTACAGGAATAATCAGTAGATTAGGTTTCAGGGTGCCATAATAAAGAACAAGGATAATCAGTAGATTCAGTTTCATGGTGCAATAATAAAGTACAAGGATGATCAGTAGATTAGGTTTCATGGTGCCATAATAAAGTACAAGGATGATCAGTAGATTAAGTTTCATGATGTCATAATAAAGTACAAGGATGATCAGTAAATTAGGTTTCCTGGTGCCATAATAAAGTACAAGGATAATCAGTAGATTAAGTTTCATGGTGTCATAATAAAGTACAAAGATGATCAGTAGATTAGGTTTCATGGTGCCATAATAAAGTACAAGGATAATCAGTAGATTAAGTTTCATGGTGCGATGGTAAAGTACAAGGATGATCAGTAGATTATGTTTCATGGTGCCATAATAAAGTACAAGGATGATCAGTAGATTATGTTTCATGTCATAATAAAGTACAAAAATGATCAGTAGATTAGGTTTCATGGTGCCATAATAAAGTACAATGATGATCAGTAGATTAAGTTTCATGTCATAATAAAGTACAAAAATGATAAATAGATTAGGTTTCATGGTGCCATAATAAAGTACAAGGATGATCAGTAGATTTAGTTTCATGATGTCACAATAAAGTACAAGGATGATCAGTAGATTAGGTTTCATGGTGCTGTAGTAAAGTACAAGGATGATCAGTAGATAAGGTTTCATGGTGCCATAGTAAAGTACGAGGATGATCAGTAGATAGGGTTTCATGGTGGCATAATAAATTATGAGCATGATCAGTAGATTAGGTTTCATGGTAGCATCATATAGTACAAGGCTGAACAGTAGATTAGGTTTCATGATGCCATTGTAGCATCATATAGTACAAAGATGATCAGTAGATTAGGTTTCCTGGTGCCATAATAAAGTACAAGGATGATCAGTAGATTAAGTTTCCTGGTGCCATAATAAAGTACAAGGATGATCAGTAGATTAGGTTTCATGATGTCATAATAAAGTACAAGGATGATCAGTTGATTAGGTTTCATGGTGTCAGAATAAAGTACAAGGATGATCAGTTGATTAGGTTTCATGATGTCATAATAAAGTACAAGGATGATCAGTTGATTAGGCTTCATGGTGTCATAATAAAGTACAAGGATGATCAGTAGATTAGGTTTCCTGGTGCCATAATAAAGTACAAGGATGATCAGTAGATTAGGTTTCATGATGTCATAATAAAGTACAAAGATGATCAGAAGATTAGGTTTCATGGTGTCAGAATAAAGTATAAAGATGATCAGTAGATTAGGTTTCATGGTGTCATAATAAAGTACAAGGATGATCAGTAGATTAGGTGTCATGATGCCATTATAAAGTACAAGGATGATCAGTAGATTAGGCTTCATGATGCCATAATAAAGTACAAAGATGATCAGAAGATTAGGTTTCATGGTGCCGTAATAAAGTACAAGAATGAACAGTAGATTAGGTTTCATGGTGTCATAATGAAGTATAAAGATGAACAGAAGATTAGGTTTCATGATGTCATAATAAAGTACAAGGATGATCAGTAGATTAGGTGTCATGATGTCATAATAAAATACTAGGATGATCAGTAGATTAGGTTTCATGGTGCCATAATAAAGTACAAAGATGATCAGTAGATTAGGTTTCATGGTGGCATAATAAAGTACAAGAATCATCAGTAGATTATGTTTCATGGTGACATAATAAAGTCCAGGGATGATCAGTACATAAGGTTTCATGGTGCCATGATAAAGTACAAGGATGATCACTAGATTAGGTTTCGTGGTGACATAATAAAGTACAAGGATGATCAGTAGATTAAGCTTCATGGTGCCATAATAAAGTACAAGGATGATCAGTAGATTAAGCTTCATGGTGCCATAATAAAGTACAAGGATGATCAGTGGATTAGGTTTCATGGTGTCATAATAAAGTACAAGGATGATCAGTAGATTAGGTTTCATGGTGCCATAATAAAATACAAGGATGATCAGTAGATTAGATTTTATGGTGTCATAATAAAGTCCAGGGTTAATCAGTAGAATAAGTTTCATGGTGTCATTTGAACATACAAGGATTATCAGTAGATTAGGTTTCATGGTGCCATAATAAAGTACAAGGATGATCAGTAGATTAAGTTTCATGGTGTCATAATAAAGACCAGGGTTGATGAGTAGAATAGGTTTCATGGTGCTATTTGAACATACAAGGATGATCAGTAGATAAGGTCTCATGGTGCCATAATAATGAAATTCAATGCTTGATAATTATAAGAATGAATATAGATGAGATGAAAGTAAAAAATAAAAACTCTTAAATTCTGAGCTAAGTATTCTATTTTACTTAATGTTCTAAGAATATCTATATGTCTGCTATATGTTTTATGAATATGTATATCTCTGCTATATGTTTTATGAACATGTATACCCCTACTGTATGTTTCATGAATATGTATACCCCTGCTATATTTTTCATGAATATGTATATCCTTGCTATATGTTTTATGAATATGCATACTCTTGCTATCTGTTTTATGAATATGTATACCCTTGCTATATGTTTTATGAATATGCATACTCCTTGCTATATGTTTTATGAATATGCATACTCCTGCTATCTGTTTTATGAATATGTATACCCCTGCTATATGTTTCATGAATATGTATACTCCTGCTATGTTTAATGGATATGTTTACCCCTGCTATATGTTTCATGAATATGTATACCCTTGCTATATTTTTTATGAATATGTATACCCCTGCTATGTTTAATGAATATGTATACCTCTGCTATGTTTAATGAATATGTATACCTCTGCTATATGTTTCATGAATATGTATACCCCTGCTATGTTCAATGAATATGTATACCCCTGCTATGTTCAATGAATATGTATACCCCTGCAATATGTTTCATGAATTTGTATACCCTTGCTATATTTTTTATGAATATGTATATCCCTGCTATGTTTTATGAATATGCATATCCCTCCTATCTGTTTTATGAATATGTATACACCTGCTATATGTTCCATGAATATGTATACCCCTGCTGTGTTTAATGAATATGTATACCTCTGCTATATGCTTCATGAACATGTATACCCCTGCTGTATGTTTTATGAATATGTATAGCTCTGCTATATGTTTAATGAATATGTATATCCCTGCTATATGTTTCATGAATATGTATACCCCTGCTATGTTTAATGAATATGTATACCCATGCTATATGTTTCATGATTATGTATATCACTGCTATATGTTTCATGAGTATGTATACCCCTGCTGTATGTTTTTATGAATATGTATACCTCTGCTATATGTTTTATGAATAAATATACCTGTGCTATCTGTTATATTGTTGTGTATCTGAGCTAAGTATTCTATTTTACTTAATGTTCTATGAATATGTATTTCCCTGCTATATGTTTTATGAATATGTATACCTCTGCTATATGTTTTTTGAATATGTATACCTTTGCTATATGTTTTTGAATATTTATACCCCTGCCATATGTTTTATGAATATTTATACCCCTGCCATATGTTATATGAATATGTTTATCCCTGCTATTGTGTTGCCGTAAAAAAGTTAAGGTGTAAGCCCACCATTGATTGTTTGTTCTTTATTCTATAGTTAATAATACAAGTTTGAAGGATAGTCATTCATAGAGATGCTCAAATGAAAGAAGTGAAACTTACATTTTACTGTTTGTCAACCCCTGCACTACCAAAATATGATGAGCAAGGTAGGTGTCGTGGGTCTTATAAGAGAGTTTTTCTTCTCAGTGTGTACACTGTTGACATATATATTGAATCATAAGTTGACATTGTTTTATGAATGCTACAAACACTAACATACTTGAATAACAGTTTTATGCAAAATAAGGATAATGCATTTTTAAAGAAGAAGAAACAAAGAGTATTTATAACCACCATTATGTGGGGTTCTAAGCCTTAAAAGATAAAACAAGACATTGCCAAGCAATTTCATCAAGTAGATATCTTCCACAGATGTTGAAGCATTGTCATGAGTAAAAAAATAAGTAAGTATTTTCTGTTTGTTGTTGTTGGGGAGGGGGGGGGGGTCATTATAATTAAATGATACAATGTTAACTTGTTGGACTATTACAACACTGAAATAATTAAATAAGTAAATGTTTTTTTAGGGAAATATAACATTCAAAGTGAGTATTTGATTGAAATGATGAAATAAACTTAATAAGAAAATTGTTCCACCCTCTCCCACTCTTTGTTTATGACATTGATTGTATAAAAACAAAAGTAAAATAACATTATCTGATATAACTATACTTAAATTATTTTTTCAAAATAAAATTTCAACAAACCTGTTTAGATGTTTCAATATTGAGTAAATGAAAATCCCACTGAATATAAAGCGAATGTAAACTGCACCATTTCACATGAAATAATAAATATCAGTATTTATATAGATACACCTGATAGGAACGACTGTAATATCAGTGTATCTGAGAGAACCAGATCAGAGAAGCAATCAATGTCATAGAGATGCTTGCTGTGGCAGGGAAAGAAGAGTGATGTTTCAATATACTTGACAGGGAATTGGAAATGCACAGAGAAGGAACACCACTGAAGATATGATAGGAGCAGGATATCCTCATGGAACACTAGTTGTTCTACTGGGTACAGTAAACACAACTGAAGACAAGACATCAGTGAGATATCCTCATGGAACACTAGTTGTTCTACTGGGTACAGTAAACACCACTAAAGAGGAGACAGGAGTGAAATATCCTCATGGAACACTAGTTGTTCTACTGGGTACAGTAAACACAACTGAAGACAACATAGGAGCAGGATATCGTCATGGAACACTAGTTGTTCTACTGGGTACAGTAAACACAACTGAAGACAAGACAGGAGAGGATATCCTCATGGAACACTAGTTGTTCTACTGGGTACAGTAAACACAACTGAAGACAACATAGGAGCAGGATATCCTCATGGAACACTAGTTGTTCTACTGGGTACAGTAAACACAACTGAAGACAAGACAGGAGTGAGATATCCTCATGGAACACTAGTTGTTCCACTGGGTACAGTAAACACAACTGAAGACAAGACAGGAGCAGGATATTCTCATGGAACACTAGTTGTTCTACTGGGTACAGTAAACACAACTGAAGACAAGACAGGAGTGAGAAATCCTCATGGAACACTAGTTGTTCTACTGGGTACAGTAAACACCACTGAAGTCAAGATAGGAGCAGGATATCCTCATGGAGCACTAGTTGTTCTTCTGGGTACAGTAAACACAACTGAAGACAAGACAGGAGTGAGATATCCTCATGGAACACTAGTTGTTCTACTGGGTACAGTAAACACCACTGAAGACAAGACAGGAGTAGGATATCCTCATGGAACACTAGTTGTTCTACTGGGTACAGTAAACACCACTGAAGACAAGATAGGAGCAGGATATCCTCATGGAACACTAGTTGTTCTACTGGGTACAGTAAACACAACTGAAGACAAGACAGGAGTAGGATATCCTCATGGAACACTCGTTGTTTTACTGGGTACAGTAAACACCACTGAAGACAAGATAGGAGCAGGATATCCTCATGGAACACTAGTTGTTCTACTGGGTACAGTAAACACAACTGAAGACAAGACAGGGGCAGGATATCCTCATGGAACACCAGTTGTTCTACTGGGTACAGTAAACACAACTGAAGACAAGACAGGAGTGAGATATCCTCATGGAACACTAGTTGTTCTATTGGGTACAATAAACACCACTGAAGACAAGACAGGAGTTAGATATCCACATGGAACACTAATTGTTCTACTGGGTACAGTAAACACAACTGAAGACAAGACAGGAGCATGATATCCTCATGGAACACTAGTTGTTCTACTGGGTACAGTAAACACAACTGAAGACAAGACAGGAGTGAGAAATCCACATGGAACACTAGTTGTTCTATTGGGTACAGTAAACACCACTGAAGACAAGATACGAGCAGGATATCCTCATGGAGCACTAGTTGTTCTACTGGGTACAGTAAACACCACTGAAGACAAGACAGGAGTAGGATATCCTCATGGAACACTAGTTGTTCTACTGGGTACAGTAAACACAACTGAAGACAAGATAGGAGCAGGATATCCTCATGGAACACTAGTTGTTCTACTGTGTACAGTAAACACAACTGAAGACAAGACAGGAGTAGGATATCCTCATGGAACACTAGTTGTTCTACTGGGTACAGTAAACATCACTGAAGACAACATAGGAGCAGGATATCCTCATGGAACACTAGTTGTTCTACTGGGTACAGTAAACACAACTGAAGACAAGATAGGAGCAGGATATCCTCATGGAACACTAGTTGTTCTACTGGGTACAGTAAACACAACTGAAGACAAGACAGGGGCAGGATATCCTCATGGAACACTAGTTGTTCTACTGGGTACAGTAAACACAACTGAAGACAAGACAGGAGTAGGATATCCTCATGGAGCACTAGTTGTTCTACTGGGTACAGTAAACACCACTGAAGACAAGACAGGAGTAGGATATCCTCATGGAACACTAGTTGTTCTACTGGGTACAGTAAACACAACTGAAGACAAGATAGGAGCAGGATATCCTCATGGAACACTAGTTGTTCTACTGGGTACAGTAAACACAACTGAAGACAAGACAGGGGCAGGATATCCTCATGGAACACTAGTTGTTCTACTGGGTACAGTAAACACCACTGATGACAAGACAGGAGTAGGATATCCTCATGGAACACTAGTTGTTCTACTGGGTACAGTAAACACAACTGAAGACAAGACAGGGGCAGGATATCCTCATGGAACACTAGTTGTTCTACTGGGTACAGTAAACACAACTGAAGACAAGACAGGAGTGAGATATCCTCATGGAACACTAGTTGTTCTACTGGGTACAGTAAACACCACTGAAGACAAGACAGGGGCAGGATATCCTCATGGAACACTAGTTGTTCTACTGGGTACAGTAATCACCACTGATGACAAGACAGGAGTAGGATATCCTCATGAAACACTAGTTGTTCTACTGGGTACAGTAAACACAACTGAAGACAAGACAGGGGCAGGATATCCTCATGGAACACTAGTTGTTCTACTGGGTACAGTAAACACAACTGAAGACAAGACAGGAGTGAGATATCCTCATGGAACACTAGTTGTTCTACTGGGTACAGTAAACACAACTGAAGATATGATAGGAGTAGGATATCCTCATGGAACACTAGTTGTTCTACTGGGTACAGTAAACACCACTGATGACAAGACAGGAGTAGGATATCCTCATGGAACACTAGTTGTTCTACTGGGTACAGTAAACACAACTGAAGACAAGACAGGGGCAGGATATCCTCATGGAACACTAGTTGTTCTACTGGGTACAGTAAACACAACTGAAGACAAGACAGGAGTGAGATATCCTCATGGAACACTAGTTGTTCTATTGGGTACAGTAAACACCACTGAAGACAAGACAGGAGTTAGATATCCACATGGAACACTAATTGTTCTACTGGGTACAGTAAACACCATTGATGACAAGACAGCAGTGAGATATCTTCATGTAACACTAGTTGTTCAATTGGGTACAGTAAACACAACTGAAGACAAGACAGGAGTGAGATATCCTCATGGAACACTAGTTGTTCTACTGGGTACAGTAAACACCTCTGAAGACAAGATAGGAGCAGGATATCCTCATGGAACACTAGTTGTTCTATTGGGTACAATAAACACCACTGAAGACAAGACAGGAGATAGATATCCACATGGAACACTAATTGTTCTACTGGGTACAGTAAACACCACTGAAGACAAGACAGGAGTGAGATATCTTCATGTAACAATAGTTGTTCAATTGGGTACAGTAAACACAACTGAAGACAAGACAGGAGTGAGATATCCTCATGGAACACTAGTTGTTCTACTGGGTACAGTAAACACCACTGAAGACAAGATAGGAGCAGGATATCCTCATGGAACACTAGTTGTTCTTCTGGGTAGAGTAAACACCACTGAAGACAAGACAGGAGTAGGATATCCTCATGGAACACTAGTTGTTTTACTGGGTACAGTAAACACAACTGAAGACAAGATAGGAGCAGGATATCCTCATGGAACACTAGTTGTTCTACTGGGTACAGTAAACACAACTGAAGACAAGACAGGAGTGAGATATCCTCATGGAACACTAGTTGTTCTACTGGGTACAGTAAACACCACTGAAGACAAGATAGGAGCAGGATATTCTCATGGAACACTAGTTGTTCTACTGGGTACAGTAAACACAACTGAAGACAAGACAGGAGCAGGATATCCTCATGGAACACTAGTTGTTCTACTGGGTACAGTAAACACAACTGAAGACAAGACAGGAGTGAGATATCCTCATGGAACACAAGTTGTTCTATTGGGTACAATAAACACCACTGAAGACAAGACAGGAGTTAGATATCCACATGGAACACTAATTGTTCTACTGGGTACAGTAAACACCACTGAAGACAAGACAGGAGTGAGATATCTTCATGTAACACTAGTTGTTCAATTGGGTACAGTAAACACCACTGAAGACAAGACAGGAGTGAGATATCCTTATGGAACACTAGTTGTTCTATTGGGTACAGTGAACACCACTGAAGACAGGACAGGAGTGAGATATCCACATGGAACACTAGTTGTTCTACTCGGTACAGTAAACACCACTGAAGACAAGAGAGAAGCAAGATATCCACATGGAATACTAGTTGTTCTACTGATTACAGTAAATATCACTGAAGACAAAACAGGAGTGAGATATCCACATGGAACACTAGTTGTTCTACTGGGTACAGTAAACACCACTGAAGGCAAGACAGGAGCAGGATATCCTCATGGAACACTAGTTGTTCTACTGGGTACAGTAAACTCAACTGAAGACAAAACAGGGGCAGGATATCCTCATGGAACACTAGTTGTTCTACTGGGTACAGTAAACACAACTGAAGACAAGACAGAAGAAGATATCCTCATGGAACACTAGTTGTTCTACTGGGTACAGTAAACACCACTGAAGACAGGACAGAAGAAGATATCCTCATGGAACACTAGTTGTTCTACTGGGTACAGTAAACACCACTGAAGACAAGACAGGAGCAACATATTATCATTGAACACTAGTTGTTCTACTGGGAACAGTAAACACCACTGAAGACAAGACAGAAGAAGATATCCTCATGGAACACTAGTTGTTCTACTGGGTACAGTAAACACCACTGAAGACAAAACAGGAGCAAGATATCCTCATGGAACACTAGTACTGGGTACAGTAAACACCACTGGTGACAAGACAGAAGTGAGATATCCTCATGGAACACTAGTTGTTCTACTGGGTACAGTAAACACCACTGAATACAAGACAGAAGCAAGATATCCTCATGGAACACTAGTTGTTCTTCTGGGTAAAGTAAACACCACTGAAGACAAGACAGGAGCAAGATATCCTCATATAACACTAGTTGTTCTACTGGGTACAGTAAACACCACTGATGATCAGACAGGAGCGAGATATCCTCATGGAACACTAGTTGTTCTACTGAGTACAGTAAACACCACTGATGACAAGACAGGAGTGAGACGTTTTCATGGAACATTGGTCATTCTTCTTGGTACAGTGAACACCACTGAAGACAGGACAGGAGTGAGATATCCTCATGGAACACTAGTTGTTCTACTGGGTACAGTAAACACCACTGTAGACAAGACAGGAGCAAAATATCCCCATGGAACACTAGTTGTTCTACTGGGTACAGTAAACACCACTGATGATAAGACAGGAGGAGATAACCTCATGGAACACTAGTTGTTCTACTGAGTACAGTAAACACCACTGAAGACAAGTCATGAAACAAAATATCCTGATGGAACACTAGTCGTTCTACTGGGTACAGTAAACACCACCGATGACAAGACAGGAGCTAGATATCGTCATGGAACACTAGTAATTCTACTAGGTACAGTAAACACCACTGAAGACAAGACAGGAGCAAAATATCCTCATGGAACACTAGTTGTTCTACTGGGTACAATAAACACCACTGAAAACAATATCCTCAGTGAACACTTAGTTGTTCTTCTGGATACAGTAAACACCACTGAAGACAAGACAGAAGCAAGATATCCTCATGGAACAATAGCTGTTCTACTGGGTACAGTAAACAACAATGAAGACAAGACAGGTGCAAGATATCCTCATGGAACACTAGTTGTTCTACTGGGTATAGTGAACACCACTGAAGATGAGACAGAAGCAAGATATCCTCATGGAACACTAGTTGTTCTACTGGGTACAGTGAACACCACTGAAGACAAGCTGAAGCGAGATATCCTCATGGAACACTAGTTGTTCTACTCTGTACAGTGCACACCACTGAAGACAAGACAGGAGCGAGATATCCTCATGGAACACTAGTTGTTCTACTGGTTACAGTGAACACCATTGAAGACAAGACAGGAGCAATATATCCTCATGAACACTAGTTGTTATGCTGGGTACAGTAAACATCACTGAATACAAGACAGAAGAAGATATCCTCATGGAACACAAGTTGTTCTACTGGATACAGTAAACACCACTGAAGACAAGAGAGAAGCAAGATATCCTCATGGAACACTAGTTGTTCTACTGGGTATAGTGAACACCACTGAAGATGAGACAGAAGCAAGATATCCTCATGGAACACTAGTTGTTCTATTGGGTACAGTAAACATCACTGATGACAAGACAGGAGCGAGATATCTTCATGGAACTCTGGTCATTCTTCTGGGTACAGTAAACACCACTGAAGATAGGACAGGAGTGAGATATCCTCATGGAACACTAGTTGTTCTACTGGGTACAGTAAACACCACTGTAGACAAGACAGGAGCAAGATATCCCCATGGAACACTACTTGTTCTACTGGGTACAGTAAACACCACTGAAGACAGGACAGGAGTGAGATATCCTCATGGAACACTAGTAGTTCTACTAGGTACAGTAAACACCACTGATGACAAGACAGGAGCGAGATATCCTCATGGAACACTAGTAGTTCTACTAGGTACAGTAAACACCACTGAAGACAAAACAGGAGCAAGATATCCTCATGGAACACTAGTTGTTCTACTGGGTACAATAAACACCACTGAAAACAATATCCTCAGTGAACACTTAGTTGTTCTTCTGGATACAGTTAACACCACTGAAGACAAGACAGAAGCAAGATATCCTCATGGAACACTAGTTGTTCTACTGGGTACAGTGAACACCACTGAAGACAAGCTGAAGGGAATTATCCTCATGGAACACTAGTTGTTCTACTCGGTACAGTGCACACCACTGAAGACAAGACAGGACTAAGATATCCTCATGGAACACTAGTTGTTCTACTGGTTACAGTGAACACCACTGAAGACAAGACAAGAGCGAGATATCCTCATGGAACACTAGTTGTTCTACTGATTACAGTGAACACCACTGAAGACGAAGCTGAAGCGAGATATCCTCATGGAACAATAGTTGTTCTACTCGGTACAGTAAACACCACTGAAGACAGGACAGGAATGAGATATCTTCATGGAACAATAGTTGTTCTACTGGTTACAGTAAACAACACTGAAGAGGAGACAGGAATGAGATATCTTCATGGAACACTAGTTGTTCTACTGGGTACAGTAAACACCACTGAAGACAAGACAGGAGCAACATATTCTCATGGAATACAAGATGTTCTTTTGGGAACAGTGAACACTACTGAAGACAAGATAGGAGTGAAATATCCTCATGAAACACTAGTTGTTCTATTTGATACAGTGAACACAACTGAAGACAAGACAGGAGCAACATATTCTCATGGAACACTAGATGTTCTTTTGGGTACAGTGAACACTACTGAAGACAAGATAGTAGTGAGATATTCTCATGGAACACTAGTTGTTTTATTTGGTACAGTGAACACCATTGAAGACAGGACAGAAGCAAGATATCTTCATGGAACACTGGTTGTTCTACTGGATACAGTGAACACCAGTGAAGACAGGACAGGAATAAGATAGCTTCATGGAACACTGGTCATTCTACTGGGTACAATAAACATCACTGAAAACAAAACACCACAGAAGACAAGACAGAAGCAAAATATCCTTATGGAGCACTAGTTGTTCTATTGAGTACAGTAAACACCACTGAAGACAAGACAGAAGAAGATATCCTCATGGAACACTAGTTGTTCTACTGGGTACAGTAAACACCACTGAAGACAGGACAGAAGAAGATATCCTCATGGAACACTAGTTGTTCTACTGGGTACATTAAACACCACTGAAGACAAGACAGGAGCAACATATTCTCATGGAACACTAGTTGTTCTACTGGGTACAGTAAACACCACTGAAGACAAGACAGAAGAAGATATCCTCATGGAACACTAGTTGTTCTACTGGGTACAGTAAACACCACTGAAGACAAGACAGGAGTGAGATATCTTCATGGAACACTGGTCATTCTTATTGGTACAGTAAACACCACTGAAGACAAAACACCACTGAAGACAAGACAGTAGTGAAATATCCTTATGGAACACTAGTTGTTATTCTGGGTACAGTAAACACCACTGAAGGCAAGACAGGAGCAGGATATCTTCATGGAACACTATTTGTTCTTCTGGGTACAGTAAACACCACTGAAGACAAAACACCACTGAAGACAAGACAGTAGTGAGATATCCTCATGGAACACTAGTTGTTCTTCTGGGTACAGTAAACACCACTGAAGACAAGACAGAAGTGAGATATCCTTGTGGAAAACTAGTTGTTCTACTGATTACAGTTAACACCATTGAAGACAGGACAGGAGTGAGATATCCTCATGGAACACTAGTTGTTCTATTTGGTACAGTAAACACCACTGAAGACAAAACAGGAGTGAGATATCCTCATGGAACACTAGTTGTTCTACTGGGTACAGTAAATACCACTGAACACAGAACAGGAGTGAGCTATCTTCATGGAACACTGGTTGTTCTATTTGGGTGCAGTAAACACCACTGAAGACAAGACAGGAGCAAGATATCCTCATGGAACACTAGTTGTTCTACTGGGTACAGTTAACACCACTGGAGACAAAACAGGAGTGAGATATCGTAAAGGAAAACTAGTAGTTCTACTGGGTACAGTAAACACCACTGAAGACTAGACAGGAGTGAGATATCTTCATGGAACAATAGTTGTTCTACTGGGTACAGTAAAAACCACTGAAGACAAGACAGGAGTGAGATATCTTCATGGAACAATAGTTGTTCTACTGGGTACAGTAAAAACCACTGAAGACAGGACAGGAGTGAGATATCTTCATGGAACACTATTTGTTCTATT
Organism: Panopea generosa; assembly: GCA_029582155.1. Taxonomy (NCBI): domain Eukaryota; kingdom Metazoa; phylum Mollusca; class Bivalvia; order Adapedonta; family Hiatellidae; genus Panopea; species Panopea generosa. Next base: position 92,082,671 of record CM055896.1, read on the forward strand.
TGGTACAGTAAACACCACTGAAGACAAAACAGGAGTGAGATATCCTCATGGAACACTAGTTGTTCTACTGGGTACAGTAAATACCACTGAACACAGAACAGGAGTGAGCTATCTTCATGGAACACTGGTCATTCTTCTTGGTACAGTAAACACCACTGAAGACAAAACACCACTGAAGACAAGACAGTAGTGAGATATCCTCATGGAACACTAGTTTTTCTTCTGGGTACAGTAAACACCACTGAAGGCAAGACAGGCGCAGGATATCCTCATGGAACACTATTTGTTCTTCTGGGTACAGTAAACACCACTGAAGACAAAACACCACTGAAGACAAGACAGTAGTGAGATATCCTCATGGAACACTAGTTTTTCTTCTGGGTACAGTAAACACCACTGAAGGCAAGACAGGCGCAGGATATCCTCATGGAACACTAGTTGTTCTTCTGGGTACAGTAAACACCACTGAAGACAAGACAGAAGTGAGATATCCTTGTGGAAAACTAGTTGTTCTACTGATTACAGTTAACACCATTGAAGACAGGACAGGAGTGAGATATCCTCATGGAACACTAGTTGTTCTATTTGGTACAGTAAACACCACTGAAGACAAAACAGGAGTGAGATATCCTCATGGAACACTAGTTGTTCTACTGGGTACAGTAAATACCACTGAACACAGAACAGGAGTGAGCTATCTTCATGGAACACTAGTTGTTCTATTTGGGTGCAGTAAACACCACTGAAGACAAGACAGGAGCAAGATATCCTCATGGAACACTAGTTGTTCTACTGGGTACAGTAAACACCACTGAAGAAAAGACAGGAGTGAGATATCCTCATTGAACATTAGTTGTTTATCTGGGTACAGTAAAAACCACTGAAGACAAGACAGGAGTGAGATATCCTAATGGAACACTAGTTGTTCTACTGGGTACAGTTAACACCACTGGAGACAAAACAGGAGTGAGATATCGTAAAGGAAAACTAGTAGTTCTACTGGGTACAGTAAACACCACTGAAGACTAGACAGGAGTGAGATATCTTCATGGAACAATAGTTGTTCTACTGGGTACAGTAAAAACCACTGAAGACAAGACAGGAGTGAGATATCTTCATGGAACAATAGTTGTTCTACTGGGTACAGTAAAAACCACTGAAGACAAGACAGGAGTGAGATATCCTCATTGAACATTAGTTATTTATCTGGGTACAGTAAAAACCACTGAAGACAAGACAGGAGTGAGATATCCTAATGGAACACTAGTTGTTCTACTGGGTACAGTTAACACCACTGGAGACAAAACAGGAGTGAGATATCGTAAAGGAAAACTAGTTGTTCTACTGGGTACAGTAAACACCACTGAAGACTAGACAGAAGCAAGATATCCACATGGAACACTAGTCATTTTATTTGGTACAGTAAACACCACTGAAGACAAGACAGAAGCAAGATATCCACATGGAACACTAGTCATTCTATTTGGTACAGTGAACACCACTGAAGACAAGACAGAATCAAGATATCCACATGGAACATTAGTCATTCTATTTGGTACAGTAAACACCACTGAAAACTTGTCCTACTTCTACCCTTGTTGTTAAATAAGACACTTTGCTATTTTTATTGGAGCTTGTAGAAAACTGTCATCTAAAGTTATACGATAATATAACAACTTCTGAAGCAGACTGCAATTTGAGCTAAGAAGCCATTGCTTAGAATATTCAAGATTAGCTCATCAAGTTAATTCACTATTATAACACTCCTCAAATTATGCCACCTATCATTGACTTTGATAAAACAACCCCCATTTATCAATATTACAGAAACCAGTCTGTGTATCATTAAAACAGCATAAGCAGTAACTGAATATATTCTTTTTCAATATAGAAATAAACAATTTGTTTATGAATGACAAACATCTTCATGAAAATAACAGTTGATACCTTTCTTTCAAATATAAATGTACTGATCAGTAGTTTTAATATGCAAATTAGCTTGTCCACTGATGGAAATTATCGTTAGATTTTTTTATGATATTTGTTGTTGTTGTTGTTGTTGTTGTATGGTGTGTAGCATCACTTTCAACAATTTTTCAGTCATATCGCGACGGTGTCTACTTGAGACAGTATTCTAAGCGCTGTTACACTGGAGTATCATGCCGCAGACATATGGTATGATACCCCATCCAGTCACATTATACTGACAACGGGCCGACCAGACCTAGAACTCTCCTCTAAATGCTGCACATCAAGCGAGGAAGCTTCTAGTACCATTTTTAAAGTCTTTGGCATGACCCGGCCGAGGATTGAACCCATGACCTTCCCAGGTGAGGCGGACGCTCTACCACTAGACCATGCCGTGGTTAAGTGAGTTTAAATACATGTTTTTTGACACAACGGTATCTTGCACCAGATTAAGTCAACATTTATGCTAAATTCTCATTAATTAAATTCAATTAAATTGCTCAATGATCATAGACTTATAGCCTTTGAATATATGGGGGCTGACCATTAAATTTGTGAACACATCTCATAAAAAGAAAATTTCATGTCAGCTTTATACGAAGTTTTCCATGTGTTATATTTAATCCAACTGCATACTGCAAGTAAAATTTAAAATTAATAAGTTATACTGCGGCTGCAATATAACGTGGTGGGATAATGCGAAACTTGTTATCACATTATGGACATATATCAATAATCACAGAAATGAAACAATGTAAGTAATCATTTCACCATAAATTACACTATATTTTGAAAGAAACAGAAAGAAAGCCATTTGCATAAAGTTCCACAGATGATGTCCCATTCCACATGTGGACTTTCTATTTACTATTGAAAAAGAAATCAAAATTAAAATCTTTCTGAGGTTCAAACACAAATTTCCTGCATGATTGATGATCATACTAATTGTTATGCCATGGAAGAATACAAGTATTGAATATTGTGCTATAAAAAACATTTTTTTAAAGTCTGCAAAGGTAGAAGTACACATGAAAATAATAATGTATATATCAAAGCTGTAATAACAACATAATCAAAGCTCTTAAAGTTCTGAGAGCCAACGTGTTTGTTTCCTTGAATATTTATCATCGAGGATTAACCACTTGTTCTTGGGATCCTGGAATGTTAACCAGTACATCTCCCAAGTTACTTGGGATCCTGGAATGTTAACCAGTACATCTCCCAAGTTACTGAAAACTTACTTGGGATCCTGGAATGTTAACCAGTACATCTCCAAAGTTACTGAAAACTTACTTGGGATCCTGGAATGTTAACCAGTACATCTCCCAAGTTACTGAAAACTTACTTGGGATCCTGGAATGTTAACCAGTACATCTCCCAAGTTATTGAAAACTTACTTGGGATCCTGGAATGTTAACCAGTACATCTCCCAAGTTACTGAAAACTTACTTGGGATCCTTGAAGATTAACCAGTACATCTCCCAAGTTACTGAAAACTTACTTGGGATCCTGGAATGTTAACCAGTACATCTCCCAAGTTATTGAAAACTTACTTGGGATCCTGGAATGTTAACCAGTACATCTCCCAAGTTATTGAAAACTTACTTGGGATCCTGGAATGTTAACCAGTACATCTCCCAAGTTACTGAAAACTTACTTGGGATCCTGGAATGTTAACCAGTACATCTCCCAAGTTATTGAAAACTTACTTGGGATCCTGGAATGTTAACCAGTACATCTCCCAAGTTACTGAAAACTTACTTGGGATCCTTGAAGATTAACCAGTACATCTCCCAAGTTACTGAAAACTTACTTGGGATCCTGGAATGTTAACCAGTACATCTCCAAAGTTACTGAAAACTTACTTGGGATCCTGGAATGTTAACCAGTACATCTCCCAAGTTACTGAAAACTTACTTGGGATCCTGGAATGTTAACCAGTACATCTCCCAAGTTATTGAAAACTTACTTGGGATCCTGGAATGTTAACCAGTACATCTCCCAAGTTACTGAAAACTTACTTGGGATCCTTGAAGATTAACCAGTACATCTCCCAAGTTACTGAAAACTTACTTGGGATCCTGGAATGTTAACCAGTACATCTCCCAAGTTATTGAAAACTTACTTGGGATCCTGGAATGTTAACCAGTACATCTCCCAAGTTATTGAAAACTTACTTGGGATCCTGGAATGTTAACCAGTACATCTCCCAAGTTACTGAAAACTTACTTGGGATCCTGGAATGTTAACCAGTACATCTCCCAAGTTATTGAAAACTTACTTGGGATCCTGGAATGTTAACCAGTACATCTCCCAAGTTACTGAAAACTTACTTGGGATCCTTGAAGATTAACCAGTACATCTCCCAAGTTACTGAAAACTTACTTGGGATCCTGGAATGTTAACCAGTACATCTCCCAAGTTACTGAAAACTTACTTGGGATCCTGGAATGTTAACCAGTACATCTCCCAAGTTACTGAAAACTTACTTGGGATCCTGGAATGTTAACCAGTACATCTCCCAAGTTACTGAAAACTTACTTGGGATCCTGGAATGTTAACCAGTACATCTCCCAAGTTAATGAAAACTTACTTGGGATCCTAGAATGTTAACCAGTACATCTCCAAAGTTACTGAAAACTTACTTGGGATCCTGGAATGTTAACCAGTACATCTCCCAAGTTACTAAAAACTTACTTGGGATCCTGGAATGTTAACCAGTACATCTCCAAAGTTAATGAAAACTTACTTGGGATCCTAGAATGTTAACCAGTACATCTCCAAAGTTACTGAAAACTTACTTGGGATCCTGGAATGTTAACCAGTACATTTCCCAAGTTATTGAAGACTTTCTCACTTTTATCACCAATGAGAGACAAATGACAATGCAACTCAATGTTGTATACCAATCATCACAGAGACAGTACCCGGGCGGGAATTCAGACACTTTACCTGTGGCAGGGCAATTGTCGTCCAATCACCCTGGTTCAAGAACTCATAGGAGATATTGTGGTTATATAACTGCTGTGCAAGTTTATTAAGATTCATTAAAAAATGGGGGTGCTGTCACGTCCACAAGAAAAAGTTAAAGGATGACACAACTGTTGCCAACTCCCAATGACGGATATTTACCATGACATAAACTCTGCTGCCAGTAAAGCTAAAAATCATGAACTATATTCTCTTGAGTGGTTTAAAATAGTTAGGAAGAAGTTAGAGAGTGCATATGAAATTAGCTGCATTTCAGTATAAAACTTACGTCCTAAAGAGTCCCCAGAAGGCCTGGTGATTCAAAAAGTACCAAAAACATATCCAAATACCTGGCATGTACCTGTGAGTTGACATGGCAAAGTCTGTTAGGGGTTCCAAATGCAAAACTCAGGGATGCATTAACAAAACTTCTTACGACAAAAAGTTGCCATAAACACAAACCAACATTTTGATACTCATCCAAATGAACCCAAAGTAGGTTCAGATCATGCAGAAATAATATATTTTCTGGAAATAAATCATTTTAAACATTGATCAAAATTTGAACATACAATGAAGAAAATGTCAGCGATTTTTATCACAAATTATTTTGTGAAAAGCAGCTGTGATCTGTTACAAAAGATCTTAAATGTCAGAGAAAAAGCAATGACATATAAATGGCTATATTATAGACAAATCTACGTTTTATGTGTTTCAATTTCTGCTGTGAAACCATAACTGCTAACAATACTAGAATTTGATAACTGAAGTGCTGAATGTAATTTAGCATGTTAAACAGGCAGCATCCTGAACTTATACTTTTAATTTATTTTCCGATTTCTACAGATTAGTTATGGAACTGTTACACTTTTTTTTTAAATCTCCTATAAGCTTCCTCTGAATCATAAAATATCAGAGAAAAGGTTAGACACATTATATAACTTGCACTAGGCTTTTAAGATTGGGGAAGGTTGGTTCAATATTTCTCTTCAAAAGAGTTAAATTAGTGGTAAATGATGGAGAGCTTAAACAAACTAATACCTAAGGAGAAAGCTACCTGGCGGGGTAATTAGTTTACAAGTGTGAAAATGTAATTTGCATGGCTATTGTAGTTTCTGTGTTGTTGTATATTCAGCAAACTTTAATTAAAGTGTCAGAGTGAACTTAAACCTCTCACCTGTGGCAGAAAAGGCATTGCCAAAGAAGACTATTTTCAATAATGCAAGGATCATACCTCAAATATTTAAAAGGAGTATATCAGGGGAAAAACTGTAATTATTAAAATGGATAAAAAGCATCTCATTATCATTAATAAACAAAATCCAAATAGTTTGATGTGTCAAATTACCCAAAATGTGACAAAAACTATATTTAAATTTGTGTGGTTAACTTGAAATGAAATCCCCATTCTAAAAATAGACAGCACTTAAACACTGCTTGGCAACCTTTGCATTGTAATTCAGACTCTATGTCACATCCATTTTGTAAAGTTTAACTATTTTAGTTTAGTTATTTAGTTAAACTTTACAAAAATGGATGTGACATAGTCCTTAAAAGACTGCGATTTTCCTGAAGAAGGGGAAAGCCGAAAATTTGTGAAAAAAGAGTTTATTATAGACATTGATAAAGAAAATATATAACCATGTAAAACAGTTACATGTATTCAAACATGTCATGTGCGACCAACTGCCGCAGGTCAGATTTACGTTATGTCGTCACAACGTCAATTTCAGTGCACACATTGTTAGCAATGTTCGTTTCTTTGCTGACAAAGCTAGGGCCGCTGTTATCTCTATTACTGAAACTTGGCTAGATGATTCTATTGCAGACGTAGAGGTATCAATAGAAGATTATTGTATTGTCCGTAAGGATCGAAATCGAAATGGTGGTGGTGTATGCACCTATATGCGAAACGATTTAGCGTTTAATATTAGGACAGATATAAGTAACCATACTGACGAATTTCTATGGATCGAGCTATTGTTACCGAAAACAAAGCTTAATCAGTCTAATTTTACCGATAGGTTTGAGGAAAATCTATTTAATCTACGATCCGATAGTGAAACTATTATACTGGGTGATTTTAATATTTGTTGTTTTAAAAAAGAAAGTTCATTGTATAAAGCATATGTCAATATGTTACGCATTTTTAACCTAGATCAAATCATAACCGATCCCACGCGTGGATCGCACACTTCAAGTACCCTTATAGACCATATCCTATGCAATAATAAAGACCGAATTTTTCAATCTGGTACTATCCCTATGGGTGTTAGCGATCATTTTATGAATTTCTATGGATCGAGCTATTGTTACCGAAAACAAAGCTTAATCAGTCTAATTTTACCGATAGGTTTGAGGAAAATCTATTTAATCTACGATCCGATAGTGAAACTATTATACTGGGTGATTTTAATATTTGTTGTTTTAAAAAAGAAAGTTCATTGTATAAAGCATATGTCAATATGTTACGCATTTTTAACCTAGATCAAATCATAACCGATCCCACGCGTGTATCGCACACTTCAAGTACCCTTATAGACCATATCCTATGCAATAATAAAGACCGAATTTTTCAATCTGGTACTATCCCTATGGGTGTTAGCGATCATTTTATGACGTTTTGTTCAAGGAAGGTACCGAAAGGTTATTTTAATTCACATAAAACCGTTAAAATTAGGTCAATGAAAAATTATACTAAACAAGATTTCATTCATAATCTCACGAGTGCTGACTGGAGCACATGTTTTAACTCGACATGTGTAAACGATTTTTTTACTACAGTCGCGGCAAATCTTGTAAATAAGCTGCCGAACCCTATACATATTTTTGCTACATCTTCACAAATTTTTAAGAATTTTTATAATTCGAAGAAGTATCCAGACACTCTTTTTAAAATTAATCATGTCACTGAGGATTTTGTTTTCAAGGAATTAAATAAGTTAAATGCTGCTAAAAGCACTGGACTAGATGGTATTCCACCTAAATTTGTCAGAGACAGTGCAATTTTTCTAAAAACACCTGTTACTTTTATTATAAATATGTCTATTGACTCCGGCATTGTTCCTGATGAAATGAAAACTGCAAGAGTCAGCCCGATTTACAAAAAGTCTAGTCCTTTGGAAGTTGGTAATTATAGGCCAGTTAGCATACTTAATGTTATATCAAAAGTTCTAGAGCGTTCTGTATATAACCAATTTGCGGATTTTTTAGATAAAAATTCTCTTCTGTATGAGTTCCAGTCCGGTTTTAGGAGTAAATACTCCACTGATACATGTCTTATTCACCTTTTTGATTTTATTTAACATAACAATGCAAATGGTTTTTATACCGGAATGGTTTTACTCGACCTACAGAAGGCGTTTGATACCGTTGACCCCGTTATTCTATGTAATAAGCTCTCTGAAATGGGAGTCGCGTCGATAAATTGGTTCAAATCTTATCTAACCGAAAGATCACAGTTAGTGAAGATAAACAAAGTTTCATCAAAATCTACCCAAGTTACTTGCGGCGTACCACAGGGAAGCATCCTGGGCCCTCTTTTATTTTTATGTTATGTCAATGATATGCCTACCTGCATCGACTCCGATTGTAAATTATTATTATATGCAGATGACAGTGTAATATTGTTCGCTGACAAATGTTATTGCAGATAGACTTAGTCGTATCATGGATAATTGTTCTACATGGTTAGTTGATAATAAATTGTCCCTTCATCTAGGCAAAACCGAATGTATGTTGTTTGGCTCTTTTAGAAGACTTAAAAAAGTTCAGTCATTTACAGTTACATGCAATGGTCATGAAATTCCGTCACAGGAAAAGGTCAAATATTTAGGATTAACTATTGACAAGTTACTAAACGGGGAGGCAATAGTTGACTCCATTGTTAAAAAAGTTAATTCGGGGATTGCTTTTTTTTATCGAAACTGTCGTTATTTTAACCTTCAAACTAAGAGAACTTTAATAAGTGCCTTAGTACAATGTCATTTTGATTATTCCTGCTCGTCTTGGTATGCCGGTCTTACTAAAAAGTTAAAACACAAACTACAAGTCACTCAAAATAAAGTTGTATAATTCTTATTTAACTTATCACCAAGGTCTAGTATAACCTGCGCTATGTTAGAAACAGTTAATGTATTGAGGGTTGAGGATAGAGTAAAACAACTAAGACTTAATCATGTTTTTAATATTTTCCATGGCACCACGCCAACATATCTTTATGATACCTTCCATAGGGTGTCTTCTATTCATAACCACACACGGTTTAGTGAAAGTAATTTTATAGTTCCGCATGCTAAGAGTTTCGATTCGGGCACCTTTTATTGCAATGCAATTGCTGACTGAAATAATTTGCCTAACGATTTGAAGAAGTTAACCAATAAGCAAACTTTTAAACGTGAAGTTAAAAAACATTTATGTATCTCCTCGCAGGCTAGAGAAAATTTGAATATTTAATTTTTAAGTATAGGTTGAACATATTTCTTGTAATGTGAACCACTTATATGTACTATTCAGTTATTCAGGGTATAAGATAATTCAATGTTTTTTGTATTGTTACATTTTAACAAGTATATATCAAATGTTTACATTCTTAACATTTCATGTATATCATATTTTTTTAATATTTTAAAAAAATCACAATTTTAAGGGAAGGGACCCCGTTGGAAATAAGCGCGTGTTGCTTTAATGGGTTATCCCAGGTTATAAGATCTTTAATTTTTAGATGATTACTATGATTATTTTACTTATTTATTTTCTTGATTTATTACTGTTATTTTATCATCATCATGATATATATACATTGTATAATGATCTTACATACCTGAATAAATTTGAATTGAATTGAAAAAAAATGTTTACTGAAGGGACATAACTTTTATCAAATGTGCTACTGCCTTTAATAACCATTCACTGCACAGTTTCAGTCCTGCAAATTTTATTTATGAAGTCTGCACCACTCTGATGTTGTTGTTGTTGTATGGTGTTTATCGTCGCTTTCAACAATTTTTCAGTCATATCGTGACGGTGTCTACTTGAGACAGTATTCTGAGCGCTGTCACACTGGAGTATCATGCCGCAGACACATGGTATGATACCCCACCCAGTCACATTATACTGACACTGGGCCGACCAGACCTAGAACTCTCCTCTAAATGCTGCACGTCAGGCGAGGAAGCTTCTAGTACCATTTTTAAAGTCTTTGGTATGACCCAGCCGGGGATCGAACCCACAACCTTCCGCATGCGAGGCGGACGCTCTACCACTAGACCACGCAGCGATCGCACCACTCTGATGGCAAACTACAAAGGAAATGGTTAAACAGTATGTGTTTTCAAAGTAATTATAGATTATTTAAAACCAACTTTGAGTGCAAAAACTATGTCAAATTGAACTTTAAAAATATATCAGAACAGAACATATATTTTATTAAACTTAAGCATTACAGCTTATGGTCATGCATATATACAAAATCAATACATATGTTGAAATAATGTGGTATATGAATATTGTTTCATTAAGTTGATATTTTTGTGAGAGTGTTATCTTGGTATATAGAAACAATTGTAAAATAATCATTTAAAGCATAAACTCAAAACAAATTTAAATTACAATACAATGTTTTCTACATCAAACTGTTAAATGAGTATCCCTGAGTTTGAAACCAATAAGTTGCAAGTTTGTTTAAAATTGAATTTTTGTCATCATATTGTTGTATGGTGTTTAGCATCACTTTCAACAACTTTTCAGTCATATCGCGACGGTGTCTACTTGAGACAGTATTTTAAGCACTGTCACACTGGAGTATCATGCCGCAGACACATGGTATGATACCCCACCCAGTCACATTATACTGACACGGGCCGACCAGACCTAGAACTCTCCTCTAAATGCTGAGCATCAAGCGATGAAGCTTCTAGTACCATTTTTAAAGTCTTTGGTATGACCTGGCCGGGGACTGAACCCACGACTTTCTGCATGCGAGGCAGATACTCTACCACTAGACCACGCCGCAGTCATTTTTAATATAAAGAAGGTTAATAAATTTAAACATGCTTGGACAAGTTGAATAATATTAAAGTATATATAATTTTCTCAGATCATTATTAAATGGGAAAATAAGTATGAAATGGTATTCATCTTCAATGTCATTTAAGTCAAAACATATACATATATATATTTTCTTTGATCTCTTGCAATATTTTGTCCTGTTTCTATAGCTATAGCTATAGTTTATGTGATGATAACTTATTTTAGCTATAGTATTTTTATATTTAAAATTTTCAACTTAAATAAGAAGACAGTTTAAATGTCTGTTTAAAGATGTACATTTGACCATACCTTCCCGCCAATTTGCAATGTATATATCTCTAAGCTTAGTACATGAAACAGTTAATATCTACTTATTCTGGAAACATCCTAACTGCTGCATACCCTGTGTTATGTTAAATAGATCTGTCAATTATAGCTCAATTCAGGGCAGGTTTATTATAGGATTAAATTCATTTTTTCTTGTTGTTATGCATGTGTAAAGAATGTCGAATCACGCACAAATCTAATAGAGTCAGAATTAATTATCAGAGAGAACTCTGTAACATTAGTTGGTTTATGTAACATGACGAAATATTTTGCGGTGAAAAAATTAAACACCCGCCTTTTATCTCTCGATTTAGACAAATAAAAAAAATCAATAATTCCCGGAAATACCCACACAGTGTGTATATACGTAGACACTGAAATCATTGTTTAGTTTTTGTCTACACGCTTGTTTTTAAAAAATGTGTCAACATTACGAAGGTCATATAAATCCACGCTCATTCATGGAGAATTCGAATTTGAAACATTTCAAACGACTTTTATGTGCAAGGTTTGTGTATTGTCTCACAATCATCTGCTTCTGTATTTCAACTACATGTACATGTTTTTATTTCATTTTTCATGTCGAATAAATTGGTCTGTGGAAAATTTTGTCAACGACTAGCATTCACGTTCCGTAAACCAGGGTTGTGTTCTATGGTACACTATACATCTTAAAATCTGATCATTTTATGACCTACTTCATTGTTTTTCAAAACAACTTATGGTATGATTGTGACGCCCGGTTAAATCGCTGAACCAAAGAAATCTATAAAACAATTAACCGCAGAAAACAGCTAGGACTAGAACTTACATTTGTTTTTGTTGTATTTTATTATCAAAATAAGCGTGGAACCATAGTGAATGTCATTTAAGTTTGTATATTGTTAAACCGACCATCAAAATGTCAATGCTTCTTTGTTTACGCGAGAAACGTAAAAGTAGACCGGCTCCAGGATTTTATCGAAAATATAAGTCTTTAAAAAATTGACGTTGTCCAATGAAAATGCTTTAAATACATATATGATAATGAGATTGGAATTATTAGCAATTGATATAGAGTTAGGAAGGTATCAATGAATTCCAAGAGATGAAAGATTGTTTAGGCTATGTCAGTCTCAATGTGCCGGAACCAAAATACACTTCCTACTCTACTGTGAGAGAAATAATGTACATAATTTTTTATCCTTTTGACATCACAGTTTCAAACATTAAAAACACTGTGAAAAGTTAGCAAAACAGAAAAAATAAAAATACTATTAACAAACCCAATAATAAATCCTGACTCTTTATCATAATTGCTTTGATATATAACTAGATGTTATACAAATTTTGTTAATATTGGTTAAATACTCTTTGTATTATAAATATAGCTGCAGATATAAGAATATCATTCATTTTTACAATTTCTTGTATGTTCAAGTTAAAACATCATTCTTCTTTTTATATCTTATAAATGAATTTAGATATTGTGTTATTAAAACTAAATGACAGAGAAGCATGATTAGGCTGAGTACAACTATTATGTTTGACTGTCTATTTTGTATTATACTGTAATCACGACATGTTAATAAATAAATAAATAAATAAATAAATAAATAAATAAATAAATAGATAAATTTCAAGTTGACCAATTCAAAACTGTTTTCAAGATATCAAAATAAGGTAACTAAGTGTGTAAATTTGATAAAGATGAAAACCGTGTTAGTGTACACCTATATTCACACTTGATGTTTTAGGGCCATAACTCAGACATTAATTATCTGATTTGGCCAGTTCAAGAAGTTGTCTTCTGACCAGAAGAGCTAAAAATTGCTGAAAGCAATGCTTAACACCCTTCAAAGTCTAGTAGTTATCTTCAATATTTCATTAGAGACTACCATAATCAAAATTTACAGCTCAGTTATACAGGGATTTAGCAGACATAATTAAATAGCCATCATGTCAACCCACACTTGAAAAAACAATCTCAGGGTGATATACACTGAAAGGAAAAAGAAAGTATACATTTTGTTTTTTAAAATTATTTCATTATTGGATAAGTTTATTCATGTGATGGAAAATTAGCTGATTTTTTCTTATTGTTTTGCTTTGAAATGAATTAAATGTGTTTTTTTTATTCAACAATATGATGACCTAGAGATATCACTGAAGGTGATGAATACCCCTGAACGCCGCCATGACAGAAAATGGTTTACCATTGTATGAAGTTTTATTAAGTTATATCCAATAGTTTTAAAGTTATGCTCCAGACAAGGGAAATATATCAAAGGGCAATAACTCTGTAATTAGCAAGAATAGAGTTATGTTTCTTGTACACTGCACTTCCTCTCATTATATTCTACCATTGTATGAAGCTTGATGAAATTCCATCCGGTACTTTTCAAGTTATGCTCCGGACAAGGGAAATATATCAAAGGGCAATAACTCTGTAATTAGCAAGAATAGAGTTATGTTTCCTGTACACTGCACTTCCTGTCATTATATTGTACCATTGTATGAAGTTTGATGAAATTCCATCCGGTACTTTTCAAGTTATGCTCCAGACAAGGGAAATATATCAAAGGGCAATAACTCTGTAATTAGCAAGAATAGAGTTATGTTTCTTGTACACTGCACTTCTTCTCATTATATTCTACCATTGTATGAAGCTTGATGAAATTCCATCCGGTACTTTTCAAGTTATGCTCCGGACAAGGGAAATATATCAAAGGGCAATAACTCTGTAATTAGCAAGAATAGAGTTATGTTTCCTGTACACTGCACTTCCTGTCATTATATTGTACCATTGTATGAAGTTTGATGAAATTCCATCTGGTACTTTTCAAGTTATGCTCCGGACAAGAAAAATTATTAAAGGGCAATAACTCTGTAATTAGCAAGAATAGATTTATGTTTCTTGTACATTGCACTTCTTCTCATTATATTCTACCATTGTATGACGTTTGATGAAATTCCATCCAGTACTTTTCAAGTGATGCTCCGGACAAGGAAAATTGCAACGGACAGGCCGACCGACAGACCGACCACAGGGTGACTCCAATATACCCCCTCAAACTTCGTTTGCCGGGGGTATAAATATAAATATACAAAATTTATATGCAATACATTTATTGTTCCTTGACCTGTCGACGTTTATAGGTATGTATACTTTTTTTTTTCCTTTCACTGTAGAATGTTTATCTGCCACATTTTACTTTAAAGGAAATGTCGCCTAAACTTAAAAAAAATCAACAGAGTTAACCATAACTAGCTGAATGTCTACACCAGAGTTAACCATAACTAGCTGAATGTCTACACCAGAGTTAACCATAACAGAGTTAACCATAACTAGCTGAATGTCTACACCAGAGTTAACCATAACTAGCTGAACGTCTACACCAGATTCCTCCATCTGTTTACTAATCAGTCTTTTATTAATTATCAAAAAGTGTCAATTATACACCAAGCACTAAATAATGTAGACCAATATCTGATTTGACCAGACCATGATCAGACCACAGGTCTGATGCAGAGTGAATAAGACACATTGTCGTTTATTTATAATCATGGTGACTGTGCCCTGGCTGGGATTCAAACTCACAACCACTAGATTGACAGTCAGATGCTCTAACTATTGAGTATCTTAAGTTGAGATTGCATTCTACTGCAATTTACTATTCAACTACCAGTAGTTCCATTATACTCTAAAATGTAGCCAATACATGCCAGTCATATTCAGATTGCATTGTTAGACTTACAATCGGATTTTATTTACCATTAGAATTTAAGAAGAGCCCTATTGGGAAGTTATAGATGATTCTCAACTTCACCAACAAATTCGAGATTTAAATCAATATATTAAACACACTCAATGATGAGATGCAATACAAATCACCCTAATTTTATTGTGATTTTGTAAAAACTAGAAAAAATAAATATTTAGATTGGAGTGCAAAACTTGAAAGGAAATCCCCATTCTAAAAATAGACAGCACTTAATTACCTTTATTTCGTCATTCGGGCACTTTCTAAGATGCAATAAAATGTATTACGTGTTAACCTGTATAATGGATCATATTGAAATCAAAATGTAATCGCATGACTCATTTAATATGTCACAAAATATGTTGCCATTTTAAGCAGGAAATCTATATTAGTCTAACCTAGGCGCTTAGCCCAAGTTGGGAAATCCCTTTTCAATATATTTTGGCATGTTTAAATAGATATCCTTTTTGGCAATGCAGGATCAGCGAGTATATAATTATAGGGATGCTTAATTGGAAATAAATGTTTTTAGCCAATTTAGAATTTTTGAAAAATCCTGATATATTCCCTTTAAATAAACCATTAATGTCGAACTACTCCAACTTCTGGCAATAGGTGATTTTAATTTTAAATGCATGAACTGGGACAATGAAGTGTCAGTAGAGGGAATCAACCATGTATATACAATATTTCTGGAAGGTGTATAAGACATTTTTACACCTACATGTGAAAAATGTACTAGATACAGAAATTGACTGGAACCACCACTCTTAGACATGGTACTAACAAATGAAGAAAATATGGTCCAAGATTATGGCATATTTACCAGGTTTAGGAAAAAGTGACCATCTTTTATTAAAGTTCTGTTTCAACTGTTATTTTAAAAAACCCAATAGTATCAAATCTAAATGTGTATACCATAAAGAAGACTACTCTAGTATCTCATAAGAATTATCAACAACATATTGGAATTCAGTGTGTAATGGAGGAACTGAGTCATCCTGGAATAACTTTACAAGTAAAATCATACAATCAATAGAAAAATATATTCCAGAAAGTTATAGTATCCCCAGGTGTCATGGTCCCCCAATCTGCAGACAGTCTTTACACGCTATTAAAGAAAAAAGAAAAAAATGGCTCAAATACAAAAACTGCAATTATATAAAAACATACAAGAATTATAAAAAAGTAAAGAATAAAATCACAAATGAAATGAGAAGAACGAAATATAAATATGAAATGGAAGAAGTGTGTAGTGTTAAAGAAGATACGGTAGTTAAAGATTATAAGACACCAATACTGTAACCACGTCAGTAGGAAATCTGGAGAAATGACAAAAATTATAAAACAATACCAGTAACTTTGAACAATCACTTTGCTAGTGTTTTTACCATTGAAGACATCGACAACATTCCTAGATTTGATAATATCCTAGAAAACAACTATCTAGAGAATTTTGTAATCACATAAAAAATAAAAAAAATAATCAAAGATATCAACCCTTCAAAAGTATGAATTCAATCCACAATTATTAAAAGAATGTATAAAAAATATTACTGAACCCATCAAAATAAATCACGACAGGAAAGTAAACTCCCTGGCTTATGGAAATCAGTAAATGTCACAGCCATCTTTAAAAAAGGTCCAAGAAAACTAGTTGAAAATAATAGACCAATAAGTATAATGCCAGTCTGCTGCAGAATAATGGAAAAAATCATTAAAAGCAAAATAATTGATAATCTGGAACGAAATAATCTACTATCAGGGCTTCAACATGGCTTTAGAAAAGGATATTCATGTACTATACAGCTTCTAGAGTACATAGAAGAATGGACAGAAAGAAAAGATAGAGGAGAAGATGTAAAAATGATACACCTGGACTTGAACATAGCAGCCTTCAATAAAGTGCCACATAGAAGATATGCGGAATGGGTATAAGGGGACCATATTCAACTGGCTATGGGACTTCTTAACTGAAAGAAAACAAAAAGTAAATATCAATGAAGAAGTATGTCATTGGATAGGAGTGACCAGCAGGGTACCCCAGGGCAGTGTCCTAGGACCAGTCCTGTTTCTCATATATATTAATGACCTTCCTGAAGAAATAAACTGTCTAGTAAAACTATTTGCAGATGATACCAAAATATATTCATCAATAAACAAGAATTCCACAGAATGATATGTCTCGCCGTGTCAGCTTTGACCTTTAATACACACATGGGAGAGAAAAAATTAAGATATTATAGTCATGCAAGAGTTATCAAACTTGGTTAATGTAGTAGGTTTAATGACTAAGAAATATTATAGGAAGTATTGTGTGAAGTTTCGATCAAATACATTAAGTGATTTTTGAGATATGAACTTGATGGTAGTTGCACACGAAATTTTAACCAGTTTTTCTAAGTAAAACATATTTAAAAAAAAAAAAAAAAACTTTAACCAGTATTTCTAAGTAAAACATATTTACAGTATATAAAAAAAAAATAAATGAATGAATAAATAAATTAAAAAAAAAATAAATAAAGAATTTTTTTTTTTTTTAAATAAATAAATTAAAAAAAAAACGAAAAGTACTCAGCATCTGCATTATATAATGCAGGGTGTTAGTTGTAACTATGATCCAAGTATGAGTGTCCTAGCACTAGTACTTATTGAGAAATAGTGTAAAAACGAATACTTAACATTGGAGCTAAATGCAAAATTCAGCATCAAACAATGTCAATGGACCATGAAATGTAGGTCAAACTCAGCATCTGCAGTATATAATGTGATGCAGGGTGTTAGTTGTAACTATGATCCAAGTATGAGTGTCCTAGCACTTGTACTTGTTAAGAAATAGTGTAAAAACGAAAACTTAACGTTGGAGCTAAATGCAAAATTCAGCATCAAACAATGTCAATGGACCATGAAATGTAGGTCAAACTCAGCATCTGCAGTATATAATGTGATGCAGGGTGTTAGTTGTAACTATGATCCAAGTATGAGTGTCCTAGCACTTGTACTTGTTGAGAAATAGTGTAAAAACGAAAACTTAACATTGGAGCTAAATATAAATGTTTGACGTCGCCACCGCTGCCATCGCTGCAACACCTTAATCTTGATTCTCCTTCGTTGTTGCGAGACAAAAATCAAAATGACTATCAAGGCCTACAAAACAATATCTATGGGGCAAATGAGCAGACAGCAAAATGGCAACTCTTGTTCAACATATAAAAATGTAAAAGTTTACATCTAGAGAAAAAAAAAAGCATAAATATTACATAAAAAATGAAAATAATGAAATTTCTGTAGTTTACAAAGAAAAAGATCTAGGGGTTATATTTGATGAAAAACTTAAGTATAACCATCACATCTAAGACAAAGCGAAAATAGCAAACAGAAATATTGGCATCATTATCAAAACCTTTACTTACATATGTCAAAAGAAATGTTTCTCACCCTATACAAATCAATGGTAAGACCACACATAGAGTATATTTAGTTCAAACTTATTTATTTTACTAAGATTGTGAAACAAGTTTTTACAACTTAGGCAAATCACACTAAAAGTCTTCCTGGTTAGAACCAGTACAAAGCATATGCGGAAAAGTGTCTTGCTTGAGGACATCACAAATAGCCGTGGCAGAGGATCAAACCCATGACCCTCTGATCATGGTTTCGGTGCTCTACCGCTGGACCACGTGCTCCACACATACATATAGAGTATGCTTCTACCGTATGGTCACCAATATATAAAAAGACAAGATAGCCATTGAAAATGTTCAGCGCAGAGCCACTGGAATAGTCCAGTTACCTACAAGTCCAAACTATACTGAACGGTTGAAATCTCTCGGCTTAAAACCCTTAATACAGATAGATCAGAGCTGACCTTATTCAAGTCTATAAAATCATGATAGGAATAGACTTATTGTACAAAAACAAATTATTTCAATTTCAAAATCAACCTGGAACTACCACCAGGGGCAATTCCAGTATAAGATACAATAAAAGAGTTCTCTTCATCTAAATCGTACGTCAACACAGCCACACTTGACTATTAAGGGACAGGTGGTGTAAGGTCAAGAAGAGATATTGAAAAGATAGACAGTAAGAAGAGGTTGGATAGTTAAAAGGTAGAAAGTAGGAATAAAGTGTGTCCAGCTACGTTTTCGCCTCTTCAACTCTGTTCTCTCTGGTTATGGTGGCAGCTGCCGGCACGGCAATGGGAATTACTAGAAACTACTTGTTGCTGGACCGCTACAAACTAGAATTAGAGTGTTGATAGCCCCTGCTTGAAGGATACCAAGTCAGGGGCATCTGCTACGCCGGCAGGTAGGCTGTTCCATACTGAAATTGTTCATGGAAAGAATGAGTTTCTGTAGTATGATGTGGATGTAGAGGGCTGGCGGAATTTCCTGGAGTGGGAGGATCTTGTATGTCCCTGAGCTTGGGTGAGGTACTGGCTGACTGGTATGTCCACAAGGCCATTGGTGATCTTGAACATTACTGTCAGCTGGGCTTTGGTCCGTTGAGATTCTAGTGTCCCCCATCCCAGTTGGTCTAACATGGAGGAGACACTGCTGGTGTTGTGATATCTGTTGGTCACATGTCTGGCAGGTCTCCTCTGAACCATCTTCAGCTTGTGTTTCTGGTCCTTGGTGTACGGGTTCCAGCCTGTGGAACAGTACTTCAGGTTTGGTCGCACAAGTGTTTTATAGGCCGTACCCTTTACCTCTTCATTGCTGATACATAGGTTGCGTTGAAGGAAGCCGAGCAGACTGTTACTCTTCTTCAGTCTTGTCAATATGGTAGTTCCACGAGAGGTTCTTGGATATGTGTACTACGACGTATTTCGTTACTGAATCTGTATCAGAGTGTGTGGCCCTTCAAAGAATACTCATATGTAATAGGGGTCCTCTTGCGAAGGACACAAAGGATACTGCACTTCCCTGGATGGAAGCTCATACCCCAGCATTTCTTCCGATCCCGATTCTAGCTTGTTCAGGTCATCCTGTAGGGTTAGACAGTCCTGTTCAGAGTTGATTTCCCTGTATACTACACAGTCGTCTGCAAATAGTCTTGATTTGGATGACACCTGTAGTGGTAGGGCGTTAATGAAGATGAGAAAAAGAATAGGTCCAAGGACACTTCCCTGGAGTGATGCCGCTTATTACACGTGACAGCTCGTCTCGGATGTTTCCCCCTCAACTACTATGTGCTGTGTTCGACCTGTCAGGAAGGCTTCAATCCAGTTCAGGGTATGGCCTCTGATGCCATAATGGTGAAGCCTGGTGAGCAGGCGACTCTGTGGTACACGGTCAAATGCTTTACTGAAGTCTAGGACTTAAGGTCGTGCTGACGTCTTCGGTCCAGTGATCCGACAAGCTCGTCGGTCAGTGTGAGCAACTGAGTTTCGCAGCTTCGTTGTCTTCTGAACCCATGCTGGTAGTCAATGAGGATAGTGTGTCTGTCAAAGTGTCGTTTTATGTTGTTGACAATAATGTGTTCCAACATCTTACACGGTATGCAGGTGAGGGACACAGGTCTGTAGTTGCTAGCCTGGAACCTCTCCCCTTTTTTGAAAATGGCCAACACATTGGCTGTTTTCCAAACATCCCGAATACTACCACTAGTTAAATTAGATGTAAGAAAAAACACTTTTAGTCAAAGGATAGTACAGTACTGAAATGCACTGCTAAATGAGGTTACTATCCCACCATCCATCAATGTGTTTAAAAACAATGTGTCGGGGGTGGGGGACCTAACAAGTTCAAACCAAAATTCTACACACTATTTTAAGGTGAGTTGTGAAAACACAAAAACAAACTATTCCAAAAAAGAAGCAATGTGTTGCTTATATGGTTGTTAAATATGTCCGTTTCTAGAACATTGTGAACATTTAGTGCATATCAAAACACGATTTGATATTTTTTTATTTGATCGTCCTCTACAAAAGGGGCT
Organism: Panopea generosa; assembly: GCA_029582155.1. Lineage (NCBI taxonomy): Eukaryota > Metazoa > Mollusca > Bivalvia > Adapedonta > Hiatellidae > Panopea > Panopea generosa. Next base: position 92,103,649 of record CM055896.1, read on the forward strand.
AGTCTCACCCCTATTAGGGCAATTAATAAATGAGACTATGATTGTGAACATTGTGAATTGTGGTTTACAGATAAATTTGATATACTTACCAGTATACTTTTCCATATAATGGCACACAACAATTATTGATAATTCAATGGTCATTACATGCAATAACATTAAATATTTAATTGTTCAAGTTGGGAGTGAGCCACTATATACTGTCCCATACATCCTCGTACACCCTCTCCTCAGTTAGGCCCCTCCCAATAAATGAAACCTCCTACGCCCATGTTTCTTACTTCTATTCAATGTCCACGTCGATACTGTTTGTAAAAATTGACATCCGAGCACGATATTCGTAATTCTCGGAAGTGATCGAATTCAGGTCGTGGTCGAAAACAGGTTATGCCCATACATGATACAATCCAATTGTTTGCATCACGTCGGTATACATGCAGGTTAAGATTACAATAACAGCTGGCGTTTTTTGTGTATAATTTTGACCTTTAACATACCGTATATACAAAATTTAAAATAATTTCAGTTTCACTCTTACCTGAACTGCCAAATGTAAAACACACGTGTAGTTTTGCGAGCGTGTTTATTTTTGACGTTTGGCGGGAACTTGAGGGAGAGCACAACAGGGGACATAACTCTGCTGTTGCAGCGACTACACTCTTTAGACAGTTTTATTTAATTTGGAAAGAAGAACAGCTACCTGTGTAACAAGTATGCTAATTTACCTTTATATACGAATGGACACCAAGCCATTGTCACAATATGTCACAGTAGGAAAAAGGCCACGGACAATGCTGACTGGGGTGCAGAGATAAGCAACTGGCGGCAAATGTCTAAATTTCGGGTGGCACATTTGGCGTTTTCGAAATCTTGGAAACACAATCCTCCTGAACCAAACAACATATTTTTGTGATTTTGGTATCAAAAGAAAGGACTTTTTTTCTTTTTTGAATATAAAGAAATAAAGACTTTATGCTAACAGGTGTTTTTTTTTTGTTATTATTATTAAAAGTAAAAAATAAGAAAACTGTCGATATGAAAATTTCACCAACGATGGAAAACTTACTACTTCATCTTTCTTCATATTATTTTATTTCTTCATTATGTGTTGTTAAAACGTATACATTTATTATATCCACTTTACTACCGTTTTTTGTTAAAAAAATAAATGTTTAGTGAAAATTTCAACATTTTTTGTTTTCAATCCGTAATAAATTAAATTCAGAACAAAAATATTAAATAATTGATAATTGAAAAAGTCATCATTTTTATAGTTTTACTTTGGTACCAAAAGTATTTAATTCAGACAAAGATTAAAAATAATTATTAAAGAATTACTAAAGGTGCCGCTTGAAATTTCAGCTGTGTACATTTATATTGCTATCAGCCTGCCATTCTCTGTAATTAAGTCACTGGAACCACATAGCTAATACTCATACAGAGGTAAATCAGTAAACAAATTATGCACAAAATTCAAAATGGCACTTAAAAACTTATCGCTTTATATGTACCCCAAATAGACCCTTAGCACCTGAGCGTCCTTACCATGGGTAACACAGGACAATAACCTGATCAGGAACATATGAACATAGATGGACAACTGCTAGCACTTGATAAGCTGTACAGTGGCAAGTCCTGATACAAGGAAGCATTCTCTTTACAGTGACTTCAGTCCTGATGCAAGCGAGCATACTCTTTACAGCTCAAGTGACTTCAGTTATGATACAAGGAAGCAAACTCTTTAAACTGACTTGAGTCCTGATACAAGAGAGCACATTAGTTACAGTGACTTCAGTCATGATAAAAAGAAGCATACTCTTTACAGTGACTTCAGTCCTGGTACATGGGAGCATACTCTTTACAGAAACTTCAGTCCTGATAGAAGGGAGCATACTCTTTACAGTAACTTCAGACTTGATACAAGAGAGCATACTCTTTACAGTGACTTCAGTCCTGATACAAGAGAGCATACTCTTTACAGCTCAAGTGACTTCAGTTATGATACAAGGGAGCATACTTTTTACAGTGAATTCAGTCCTGATACAAGGAAGCATATTCTTTACAGTGACTTCAGTCCTGATACAAGAACGCAAACTCTTTAAACTGACTTGAGTCCTGATATAAGAGAGCAAATTAGTTACAGTGACTTCAGTCATGATAAAAAGAAGCATACTCTTTACAGTGACTTCAGTCCTGGTACATGGGAGCATACTCTTTACAGTAACTTCAGTCCTGATAGAAGGGAGCATACTCTTTACAGTAACTTCAGACTTGATACAAGAGAGCATACTCTTTACAGTGACTTCAGTCCTGATACAAGAGAGCATACTCTTTACAGCTCAAGTGACTTCAGTTATGATACAAGGGAGCATACTTTTTACAGTGAATTCAGTCCTGATACAAGGAAGCATATTCTTTACAGTGAATTCAGTCCTGATACAAGAACGCAAACTCTTTAAACTGACTTGAGTCCTGATATAAGAGAGCAAATTAGTTACAGTGACTTCAGTCATGATAAAAAGAAGCATACTCTTTACATTGACTTCAGTCCTGATACATGGGAGCATACTCTTTACAGTCACTTCAGTCCTGATACAAGGGAGCATACTCTTTAAAGTAACTTCAGTCCTGATACAAGGGAGCATACTCTTTACAGTAACTTCAGTCCTGATACATGGAGCATATTTTTTACAGTAACTTCAGTCCTGATACATGGGAGCATACTCTTTACAGTGACTTCAGTCCTGATACAAGGGAGCATACTCTTTACAGTAACTTCAGTCCTGATACAAGAGAGCATACTCTTTACAGTAACTTCAGTCCTGATACATGGGAGCTTACTCTTTACAGTAACTTCAGTCCTGATACATGGGAGCATACTCTTTACAGTGACTTCAGTCCTGATACAAGAGAGCATACTCTTTACAGTAACTTCAGTCCTGATACAAGGGATCATACTCTTTACAGTGACTTCAGTCCTGACACAAGGGAGCATACTCTTTACAGTAACTTCAGTCCTGACACAAGGAAGCATACACTTTACAGTAACTTCAGTCCTATTACAAAGGAGCATACTCTTTACACTGACTTGAGTCCTGATACAAGAACGCAGACTCTTTACATTGACTTGAGTCCTGATACAAGAGAACACACTCTTTAAAGTGACTTCAGTCCTGATAAAAGGAAGCATACTCTTTACAGTGACTTCAGTCATGAAACAAGGAAGAATACTCTTTACAGTGACTACAGTCCTGATACAAGAGAGCATACTCTTTACAGTGACTTCAGTCCTGATACAAGGAAGCATAGTCTATACATTGACTTGAGTCCTGATACAACGAAGCATAGTCTTTACAGTGACTTCAGTCCTGATACAAGGAAGCATAGTCTATACATTGAGTTTAGTCCTGATACAAGGAAGGATAGTCTTTACAGTGACTTCAGTCCTGATACAAGGAAGCATAGTCTTTACAGTGACTTCAGTCCTGATACAAGGAAGCATAGTCTTTACAGTGACTTCAGTCCTGATACAAGGAAGCATAGTCTTTACAGTGACTTCAGTCCTGATACAAGGAAGCATAGTCTTTACAGTAGCTTGAGTCCTGATACAAGGAAGCATAGTCTTTACAGTGACATCAGTCCTGATACAAGGAAGCATAGCCTTTACAGTGACTTCAGTCCTGATACAAGGAAGCATAGTCTTTACAGTGACTTGAGTCCTGATACAAGGAAGCATAGTCTTTACAGTGACTTCAGTCCTGATACAAGGAAGCATAGCCTTTACAGTGACTTGAGTCCTGATACAAGGAAGCATAGTCTATACATTGACTTTAGTCCTAATACATGCGACCATTCTCTTTTCAGTGACTTCAGTCCTGACACAAAGGAGCATACATTTACAGTGACTTCAGTCCTGATACAAAAGCGCATACTATTTTACAGTGACTTCAGTTCTGGTACAAGAGAGCATACGCTTTACAGTGACTTCAGTCCTGATACAAGGGAGCAAGCTCTTTACAGTGACTTCAGTCCTGAAACAAGGGAGCATACTCTTTACACTGACTTCAGTCCTGATACAAGGAAGCATAGTCTTTACTTTGACTTAGGTCCTGATACAAGGGAGCATACTCTTTACAGTGACTTCAGTCCTATTACAAGAGAGCATACACTTTACATTGACTTCAGTCCTGATACATGAGAGCATATGTTTTACAGTGACTTTAGTCCTCATACAAGAGAGCATATGCTCTACAGTGACTTCAGTCCTGACACAAGGGAGCATAGTCTTTACTTTGACTTAAGTCCTGATACGAGAGAGCATTGTCTTTATATTGACTTCAGTCCTGATACAAGAGAGCATACACTTTACAGTGACTTCAGTCCTGATACAAGGGAGCAAACTCTTTATAGTGACTTTAGTTCTGATACAAGGGAGCATACTCTTAACAGTGACTGCAGTAGTGATGAAGGCGAGCATACTCTTTACAGTGACTTCAGTCCTGATAAAAGGAAACATACGCTTTACAGTGACTTCTGTCCTTACACAAGGGAGCATACTCGTTACATTGACTTCAGTGCTGATACAATGAAGCATAGTCCTTACTTTGACTTAAGTCCTGATACAAGAGAGCATACGCTTTACAGTGACTTCAGTCCTGACACAAGGGAGCATACGCATTACATTGATTTCAGTCCTGACACAAGAGAGCATATGCTTAACAGTGACTTCAGTCCTGATACAAGAGAGCATACGCTTTACAGTGACTTCAGTCCTGACACAAGGGAGCATAAGCATTACATTGACTTCAGTCCTGACACAAGAGAGCATACGCTTAACAGTGACTTCAGTCCTGATACAAGAGAGCATACGCTTTACAGTGACTTCAGTTCTGGTACAAGAGAGCATATGCTTTACAGTGACTTCAGTCCTGATACAAGGGAACATACGCTTTACAGTGACTTCAGTCCTGATACAAGGGAGCATACTCTTTACAGTGACTTCAGTCCTGACACAAGGGAACATATTCTTTACATTTACTTCAGTCCTAATACAAGGTGGCATACCCTTTACAGTGACTTCAGTCCTGATACAAGGGAGCATACTCTTTACAGTAACTTCAGTCCTAATACAAGGAAGCATATTTTTTACAGTGACTACAGTAGTGATGCAAGCAAGTATACTCTTTACAGTGACTTCAGTCCTGATGTAATGGAGCATACCCTTTTCAGTGAGTTCAGTCCTGATACAAGAGAGCATACTCTTTACAATGACTTCAGTCCTGATACAAGGGAGCATACTCTTTTCTGTGACTTCACTCCTGATACAAGAGAGCATACTCTTTACAGTGACTTCAGTCCTGATACAAATGAGCATACTCTTTACAGTGACTTAAGTCCTGATACAAGGGAGAATACTCTTTAAAGTGACTTTAGTCCTTATACAAGGAAGCATACTCTTTACAGTGACTTCAGTCCTGATAAAAGGAAGCATACTCTTTACAGTGACTTCAGCCCTGATGTAATGGAGCATACTCTTTACAGTGACTTCAGTACTGATACAAGGGAGCTAACTCTTTACATTGACTTCAGTCCTGATACAAGGGACCATACTCTTTATAGTGACTTCAGTCCTGATACAAGAGAGCATACATTGTTTTGTGACTTCAGTCATGATACAAGGAAGCATAATCACTACAGTGACTTGAGTCCTGATATAAGGGAACATACTCTTTACAATGGCTTCAGTCCTGACACAAGGGAGCATACTCTTTACAATAACTTAAGTCCTGATACAAGGGAACATGTTTTTACAGTGCTTTTATTCCTGATACAAGGGAGTAACTCTTTACACTGATACATGGGACCATACTCTTTACAGAAGACTTTAGTCCTGATACAAGGGAGCATACTCTTAACAGAGACATCAGTCCTGATACAAAGGAGCATAATCTTTACAGTGAGTTCAGTCCTAATAGAAAGGAGCATACTTTTTACAGTGACTTGATTCCTGATACAAAAGAGCATACTCCCTGCAGGAGACTTCAGTCCTAATACAAAGGAACATACTCTTTAAAGTGACTTGAGTTCTCATACCAAAGGCAACTTCTTTTTACAATGACTTGAGTCCTGATACAAGGGAGCATACACTTTACAGGTGACTTCAGTCCTGATACAAGGGAGTGTACACTTTACATCTACTAGTCCTGATACAAGGGAGTATACTCTTTACAGTGACTTCAGTCCTGATGCAAGGGAGCATACACTTTACAGTGACTTCTGTCCTGATACAATGGATCATACTCTTTAAAGGAGACTTTAGTCCTGATACAACGGAGCATACTCTTTACAGTGACTTGAGTCATGATACAAGCGAACATACTCTTTACAGTGACTTGATTCCTGATACAAAGGAGCATACTCTTTACAGGTAACTTGAGTCCTGATACAACGGAGCATACTCTTTACAGGAGACTTCAGTCCTGATACAAGGGAGAATACTTTTTTAGAGTGAAATCAGTCCTGATACAAGGGAGCATACTCTTTACAGTGACTTCAGTCCTGATACAAGGGAGCATACACTTGACAGTGACTTCTGTCCTGATACAATGGATCATACTCTTTACAGGAGACTTTAGTCCTGATACAACAGAGCATACTCTTTACAGTGACTTGAGCCATGAAACAAGGGAACATACTCTTTACAGTGACTTGATTCCTGATACAAAGGAGCATACTCTTTACAGGTAACTTGAGTCCTGATACAAGGGAGCATACTCTTTACAGGAGACTTCAGTCCTGATACAAGGGAGCATACATTTTACAGTGACATCAGTCCTGATACAAGGAAGTATACCCCTGCAGGAGACTTCAGTCCTGATACAAGGGAGCATATTGTTTACAGTGGCTTCAGTCCTGATACTAGGAAGCATACCCCTGCAGTAGACTTCATTTCTGATACAATGAAGCGTACCCCTGCAGGAGACTTCAGTCCTGATACAAGGGAGCATACCCCTGCAGGAAACATCATTTCTGATACAAGGAAGCATACCCCTGCAGGAGACTTCAGTCCTGATACAAGGGAGCATACTGTTTACAGTGACTTCAGTCCTGATACAAGGAAGAATACCCCTGCAGGAGACTTCATTTCTGATACAAGAATCATACCCCTGCAAGAGACTTTAGTCCTGATACAAGGAATCATACTATTTACAGTTACTTCATTTCTGATACAAGGAAGCATACCCCTGCAGGAAACTTCATTTCTGATACAAGGAAGCATACCCCTGCAGGAGACTTCAGTCATGATACAAGGAAGCATACTGTTTACAGTGGCTTCAGTCCTGATACAAGGAAGCAAACTGTTAACAGTGACTTCAGTCCTGATACAAAGAAGCATACCCCTGCAGGAGATTTCATTTCTGATACAAGGAAGCATACCCCTGCAGGAGACTTCAGTCCTGACACAAGGAAACATACTGTTTACAGTGGCTTCAGTCCTGATACAAGGAAGCATATCCCTGCAGGAGACATCAGTCCTGATACAAGGGAGGATACTGTTTACAGTGACTTCAGTCCTGATACAAGGAAGCATACCCCTGCAGGAGACTTCATTTCTGATACAAGGAAGCATACCCCTGCAGGAGACTTCATTTCTGATACAAGGAAGCATACCACTGCAGGAGACTTCAGTCATGATACAAGGAAGCATACTGTTTTCAGTGGCTTCAGACCTGATACAAGGGAGCAAACTGTTTACAGTGACTTCAGTCCTGATACAAGGAAGCATACCCCTGCAGGAGACTTCATTTCTGATACAAGGAAACATACCCCTGCAGGAGACTTCATTTCTGATACAAGGAAGCATACCCCTGCAGGAGACTTCATTTCTGATACAAGGAAGCATACCCCTGCAGGAGACTTCAGTCCTGATACAAAGAAACATACTGTTTACAGTGGCTTTAGTCCTGATACAAGGAAGCATATCCCTGCAGGAGACTTCAGTCCTGATACAAGGGAGCATACTGTTTACAGTGACTTCAGTCCTGATACCAGGGAGCATACCCCTGCAGGAGACTTCAGTCCTGATACAAGGAAGCATACTGTTTACTGTGACTTCAGTCCTGATACAATGAAGCATACCCCTGCAGGAGACTTCTGTCCTGATACAAGGAAGCATACTGTTTACAGTGACTTCAGTCCTGATACATAGAAGCATACCCCTGCAGGAGCATTCATTTCTGATGCAAGGAAGCATACCTCTGCAGGAGATTTCATTTCTGATACAAGGAAGCATCCCCCTGCTGGAGTTTTCATTTCTGATACTAGGAAGCATACCCCTGCAGGAGACTTTAGTCCTGATACAAGGAAGCATACCCCTGCAGGAGACTTCAATCCTGATACAAGGAAGCATACTGTTTACAGTGGCTTCAGTCCTGATACAAGGAAGCATATCCCTGCAGGATACTTCAATCCTGATACAAGGCATTATTCTGTTTACAGTGACTTCATTCCTGATACAAGGAAACATACCCCTGCAGGAGACTATATTTCTGATACAAGAAGCATACCCCTGCAAGAGACTTTAGTCCTGATACAAGGAAGCATACTGTTTACAGTTACTTCATTTCTGATACAAGGAAGCATACCCCTGCAGGAGACTTCATTTCTGATACAAGGAAGCATACCACTGCAGGAGACTTCAGTCCTGATACAAGGAAGCATACTGTTTAAAGTGGCTTCAGTCCTGATACAAGGGAGCATACCACTGCAGGAGACTTCAGTCCTGATACAAGGAAGCATACTGTTTAAAGTGGCTTCAGTCCTGATACAAGGGAGCAAACTGTTAACAGTGACTTCAGTCTTGATACAAAGAAGCATACCCCTGCAGGAGATTTCATTTCTGATACAAGGAAGCATACCCCTGCAGGAGACTTCAGTCCTGACACAAGGAAACATACTGTTTACAGTGGTTTCAGTCCTGATACAAGGAAGCATATCCCTGCAGAAGACATCAGTCCTGATACAAGGGAGGATACTGTTTACAGTGACTTCAGTCCTGATACAAGGAAGCATACCCCTGCAGGAGACTTCATTTCTGATACAAGGAAGCATACCCCTGCAGGAGACTTCATTTCTGATACAAGGAAGCATACCCCTGCAGGAGACTTCAGTCATGATACAAGGAAGCATACTGTTTACAGTGGCTTCAGACCTGATACAAGGGAGCAAACTGTTTACAGTGACTTCAGTCCTGATACAAGGAAGCATACCCCTGCAGGAGACTTCATTTCTGATACAAGGAAGCATAACCCTGCAGGAGACATCATTTCTGATACAAGGAAGCTTACCCCTGCAGGAGACTTCAGTCCTGATACAAATAAACATACTGTTTACAGTGGCTTTAGTCCTGATACAAGGAAGCATATCCCTGCAGGAGACTTCAGTCCTGATACAAGGGAGCATACTGTTTACAGTGACTTCAGTCCTGATACAAGGGAGCATACCCCTGCAGGAGACTTCAGTCCTGATACAAGGAAGCATATTGTTTACTGTGACTTCAGTCCTGATACAATGAAGCATACCCCTGCAGGAGCATTCATTTCTGATGCAAGGAAGCATACCTCTGCAGGAGATTTCATTCCTGATACAAGGGAGCATACTGTTTACAGTGACTTCAGTCCTGATACAAGGGAGCATACCCCTGCAGGAGACTTCAGTCCTGATACAAGGAAGCATACTGTTTACAGTGACTTCAGTCCTGATACAAGGAAGCATACCCCTGCAGGAGCATTCATTTCTGATGCAAGGAAGCATACCTCTGCAGGAGATTTCATTTCTGATACAAGGAAGCATACCCCTGCTGGAGTTTTCATTTCTGATACTAGGAAGCATACCCCTGCAGGAGACTTTAGTCCTGATACAAGGAAGCATACCCCTGCAGGAGACTTCAATCCTGATACAAGGAAGCATACTGTTTACAGTGGCTTCAGTCCTGATACAAGGAAGCATATCCCTGCAGGAGACTTCAGTCCTGATACAAGGCAGTATACTTTTTACAGTGACTTCATTCCTGATACAAGGAAGCATACCCCTGCAGGAGACTTCATTTCTGATACAAGCAAGCATACCCCTGCAAGAGACTTCAGTCCTGATACAAGGAAGCATTCCCCTGCAGGAGACTTCATTTCTGATACAAGGAAGCATACCCCTGCAGAAGGCTTCATTTTTGATACAAGGAAGCATACCCCTGCAGGAGACTTCAGTCCTGATACAAGGGAGCATACAGTTTACAGTGACTTCAGTCCTGATACAAGGAGCATTCTCTTTACAGTGACTTTAGTCCTGATACAAGCGAGTAACTCTTCACAGTAATGCCATTCCGAATACAAGGGAGCATACTGTTTACAGTGATTTCAGTCCTGATACAGGGAGCATACTCTTTACAGTGACTTTAGTCCTGATACAAGCGAGTAACTCTTTACAGTAATGCCACTCCTGATACAAGGGAGCATATTTTTTACAGGAGACTTAAGTCCTGATACAAGGGAGCATACTCTTTACAGATACGATCAGTCCTAATACAAAGGAGCATAATCTTTAAAGTCAGTTCAGTCCTGATACAAGGGAGCATATTATTTACATTGACTTCAGTCCTAATACAAAGGAGCTAACTGTTTACAGTGACTTCAGTCCTGATACAAGGGAGCATACTGTTTAAATTGACTTCAGTCCTAATACCAAGGAGCATACTTTTTACAGTGACTTGATTCCTGATAGAAAGGAGCATACTATTTACAGTGACTTCAGTCCTAATACAAAGGAGCATACTGTTTACAGTGACTTCAGTCCTGATACAACAGAGCATACTGCTTACAGTGACTTCAGTTCTGATACAAGGGAGCATACTATTTACAGTGCCTTCAGTCCTGATACAAGCGAGCATACTGTTTACAGTGACTTCAGTCCTAATACAAAGGAGCATACTATTTACATTGACTTCAGTCCTGATACAAGGGAGCATACTGATTACAGTGACTTCAGTCCTGATACAAAGGAGCATACTATTTGCATTGACTTCAGTCCTGATATAAGAGAGCATACTTATTACATTGACTTCAGTCCTAATACAAAGGAGCATACTGTTTACATTGACTTCAGTCCTAATACAAGGGAGCTTACTCTTTACATTGACTTCAGTCTTAATACAAAGGAGCATACTGTTTACAGTGACTTCAGTCCTGATACAAAGGAGCATACTGTTTACATTGACTTCAGTCCTGATACAAAGGAGCATACTATTTACATTGACTTCAGTCCTAATACAAAGGAGCATACTGTTTACATTGACTTCAGTCCTGATACAAGGGAGTATACTGTTTACATTGACTTCAGTCCTGATACAAGGGAGCATACTGTTGACAGTGACTTCAGTCCTGATACAAAGGAGCATACTATTTACATTGACTTCAGTCCTGATACAAGGGAGCATACTTTTTACATTGACTTCAGTCCTAATACAAAGGAGCATACTGTTTACATTGACTTCAGTTCTGATACAAGGGAGCATACTGTTTACAGTGACTTCAGTCCTGATACAAAGGAGCATACTATTTACATTGACTTCAGTCCTAATACAAAAGAGCATACTGTTTACAGTGACTTCAGTCCTGATACTAAGGAGCATACTGTTTACATTGACTTCAGTCCTGATACAAGGGAGCATACTATTTACATTGACTTCAGTCCTGATACAAAGGAGAATACTGTTTACAGTGACTTCAGTCCTGATACAAAGGAGCATACTGTTTACAGTGACTTCAGTCCTGATACAAGGGAGCATACTGTTTACATTGACTTCAGTCCTAATACAAAGGAGCATACTATTTACATTGACTTCAATCCTAATACAAAGGAGCATACTGTTTACATTGACTTCAGTCCTGATACAAAGGAGCATATTGTTTACATTGACTTCAGTCCTGATACAAGGGAGCATACTATTTACATTGACTTCAGTCCTGATACAAAGGAGCATACTGTTTACATTGACTTCAGTCCTGATACAAGGGAGCATACTATTTACATTGACTTCAGTCCTAATACAAAGGAGCATACTGTTTACATTGACTTCAGTCCTGATACAAAGGAGCATACTGTTTTACATTGACTTCAGTCCTGATACAAGGGAGCATACTATTTACATTGACTTCAGTCCTGATACATAGGAGCATACTGTTTACAATGACTTCAGTCCTAATACAAAGGAGCATACTGTTTACAGTGACTTCAGTCGTGGTGCAAGGGAGCATACACTTTACAGTGACTTGATTGCTTATATGTCTCAGACTCTTTACACATCTGTGGTCTTTCTAAAATTGCATTTGTGTCATCTTGTAATATTTAATGAATTTGTGAGTAACCGATGATCAAAAAGAATAGAAAGTCAGTTGATTATGTCCAAAAGTTATGACATTGTGCTTGAGCTCAAAATGAATATTTTTGCTAATCAGAAACAATTTCCACGCTTTATACATTTCGAGAATATTAAAAATACTTTTGTTATATGGTAGTGTTGGTGTTGTTTAAAAAGGGTTGCCTCTGCATAATATTGAAAATGAATAGAGAAAACCTAGACTGTGATAATGAGTGCACTCCTGCTGCTTTGGTAGGATTAAACAAAATGGAACTAAATAATATGGATGTTTTTTTTTCATTACGAAATGTTCATAATGCAGTCGATGGTTCAGTAAATAGATTTTATCACTTCATAATCTACAATGTATCAGTAAATATCAGTAAAGGCAAAAATGGTTCCAGATAGCAGTAACCAATTCTAATGAAAATAATGAAATGATTAAACAAAGAACTTTCAAAACAGAATTAATGCAATAACGTCAATGTCCAATCTCTATGCATTCAAGGGACATAACTGTTACTTACCTACTATATTTTATCTTAACTGCATGACATCCCTTTCGCTTTGCTAAAGGAGTACATCTTTGCTTTATTAATATAATACATTCTGTGCTTACTACATTATACTCACTGATCCTGTATTGCCAGTAGGATATCTACATTATACTCACTGATCCTGTATTGCCAGTAGGATATCTACATTATACCCACTGATCCTGTATTGTCAGTAGGATATCTACATTATACCCACTGATCCTGTATTGTCAGTAGGATATCTACATTATACCCACTGATCCTGTATTGCCAGTAGGATATCTACATTATACCCACTGATCCTGTATTGCCAGTAGGATATCTACATTATACCCACTGATCCTGTATTGCCAGTAGGATATCTACATTATACCCACTGATCCTGTTTTGCCAGTAGGATATCTACATTATACTCACTGATCCTGTTTTGCCAGTAGGATATCTACATTATACCCACTGATCCTGTATTGCCAGTAGGATATCTACATTATACCCACTGATCCTGTATTGCCAGTAGGATATCTACATTATACTCACTGATCCTGTATTGCCAGTAGGATATCTACATTATACTCACTGATCCTGTATTGCCAATAGGATATCTACATTATACCCACTGATCCTGTATTGCCAGTAGGATATCTACATTATACTCACTGATCCTGTATTGCCAGTAGGATATCTACATTATACCCACTGATCCTGTATTGCCAGTAGGATATTTAAACATACCAAAATAATATATTAAAAAAGGATTTTCTAACTCGGGCTACGTGCCTAGGTTAGACTGAAATAGATTTCCTGCTTAAAAGTGCAACATATCTTGTGACGTATTTAATGAGTTGTATTAAATGAGTTACGTAAATTCATTTTGATCTCTATTTGATCCATTATGCACAGGGGCAGATCCAGGATTTTGGTTTAGAGAACTCAACACAAAAACAGGCACGCATGTTTTTCAGTAGAAATATAGTGAATTTTATGGTTTTTGTGGGTTTTTTTTAAAGAGTAGATTCGCCATTGATATAGGCTTACAAGTAGTAAAAATTGTTAAATCTTAAAAAGAGTCTCAATGAAGTCAAAATAACATTTATTGAATGTATTGTACATGTAACGTTAAGCCAAAAGTAACATTTATGACACATGTAACATTAGGCCAAAAGTAACATTTTTGCACATGTAAATCTCTGATACCTTTTTGAACAGGTCTATTCTGATAATAAATGCAGGAGTTGTTGCCCTTGAATTATCAAAAACTGTTTTGTTTGACAGTCTCTTGTGTCACAGGTGAGCACTTTAGGACCATCATGACTCTCTTGCTATATTTCATGTGCATGTTGGTGTCTTCTTTTTTATTTGTAAATGGAACGTAGGCCAGTAGGTGTCATGTTAGATTTTTTATTAAATTAGCTTCTTGAAGTTTCTTTTCATGCATCTGCTTGGATTTATATGAAATGTGTCAAAAGGGTAGAAATAAGTCTCTTATAGGTTACTTTTGATGTTCCAATGAACATTTGGTACTTATTAAAATTTGTGGTCTACTGTCATTATTCATATTTAAGAAAAGGTCACTGTTGCTTAATATTGACCTGGTTCAATTTCTCATTTAAACTACCCATAATGTAATTAAGACTGTTTGTGATCAATTATAGGGTTTGGTAATCACTCTTGAGTCTGTTTCATGTATAAAACCAGAACTGGGGGTTGTATTTTAGAGGCCATCATGATGATCCTGGGATCAAACTTGCAATAGGCCATTTAAATTTTTCACAGAGTCACAGAGATAAGCTTGTTTTACATCAGATTAGGGACATCTGCAGCCTTTATAACAATGTTCAACTATGGCTGTTTTGAGGACAAACTCGACACCTTGTACTTTCAGAATGAACAATAAATATTAAGTTTTATAAATGAGTAGCCTCGGTTAAATGTAAAATTGAACTTTAAGATTTTTATATGACAATTTAAAAAAGCTACAAAACAAATAGAACATGTACTACTTTTCTCTTCTATAATGTTAATATTAAGTTAAACCTGTGTAAATGGCCACCTCTATTTTGTAGCCACTTGTCTTAAGCAGCCACATTTGCTATTTCCCATTTCTAATCTTTCACAGCAAATAAATGTGTATTTAGCAACAACCTGTCTTAAAAAGTCACTTTTTGGTCCTTCTCTTGACTACCTGCTACAGACAGGTTTGACTTGTATTTGCTTGAAATCTCCAACAATGTTAACAAATTCTTGTTAAATGTGAATTTTTAATATTTTGTATCTAAATATGACCTGGGCAAATGCAGCTAATTAAGTGTAATTTTGAGGGGCATATATTGACTACTTTGCAGTCTTGTATGTTATTGGTTTACTAGTATTGAAAAAGAAATAGTGGATGTGTGGTAGAAAATAAATCATTAAACATACTGATTAAATGTATTCTTTATCCTAAATGGAGATGGTGGGGTAACAGTTCCCACAAACCAACAAATAATAAAATAAATCAGTCCCATTAGATTTTGTTGTTTCAAGAATTTTCCTGTTTGACATATAAATATGACACCAGTAGACTGACCACATACTGGTCTTAAAGGGACATGTGACAATGTTGAATTCCAATCTATTTCCTCAGAATCTTTTCTAAAGAAATATTTTGATCAAACCAGCAGCCTCCTGCTGGTAGTCTAGTTAAACAAAAAAAACATTTTTGGAAATATTTATATAATACTGTAAAAACGTATGAAATACATTTGACACTTTTTGTCATAGAAGACCACACAAATGAGAAATAGAATTGTAATCAACCATTAACAAGAATTATGACCATTTTTTTAAATAAAAATTAGGGGCCTGTGTACATTAACCTTTTATTTTTTCATATTGATAATGTCATCATGTCGATATATAATTTTCAGAAATGGTATAAATGAGAAGACTTTCAGTTTCTTTCTTGTGACTGTTTGTAAATTGACTCAGGTGAGCTACAAGGTTATGAATTGAGAAATTTTCACATCTGAGACTCTTCAGCTCAGTTTAGTCAGACATAGTTATCTTTGTAAGGAGTTGCGTGAGAAAAAAGCCAAATCTCTTGGCTCAGTCACAAAAAATTAAAAATGGCCACCATTTTTAAGATAGCTGCCAAATCTACTGTTAAAAAGTAAAAAAATAACTTTCTGTACAAGTTTATATTGTTTTTATTTATTTTGCTTGCTTATTAAAGTATTTGATAAACTCTGGCCAGTTTCAGTATTTTAAATAACATGAATGGGTTAAAAAGTTATGTTTTTCAAATTAACAGTTAAGGTTACCGTTGCAAAGGCAGCAATAATATATTTTAGTTTATTGCAATGTTTATCCAACATTTGACATACCCAAGCTAATACAACCATGGTTTTATTGTGAGATTTTTTTCTTTCTCTGACCTTTGAACTACTATGTATTTACCTGGCACTCATTGATATTCACTAATATGTTTAGTTTAACAGCTTTATCCAGACAGCTACTCATGAATGTGATACGATACCAATTTAAAAATGTATTGTTATGGGTTCATCAACAGTAAAATCATGATTTATATTCAGTCTCCAAAAATTAATTTAAAAATAGACAACGAGTATTCATGAAAGCCAGGTAAATATTAATGCACAATAACAATTCCTTCCAATAACTGTAATTTATATTGTACTAGTATATGCACATTAAAACTTTGTTGACCGATGGCTGGAATTGCTTGGCTCGAACAACCCTTAAGTCAAACTGTCTTGTCCAGTCCCATCAGATTCAAGCCATTGAAGTTCTACTGTAACTTATGATGTCATATTGATATAAATTCCAGTATTTTAAAGTTAATGTCAACTTCAAGGTAAATACTTCCACCTGGAGATAATGCCTGTATTTAAGATAGAACAGTTTAAGGCTTTGGCATGTAAATATGATGAGGCAAGAATACAGTATGGATCTATGCATTTAAATGTCTTCAATCCATGAAAACAGCGCTAATGTCACATCATACATTCAGTTCTAGTATTTTATATTTCAGTTTCAAACTAAAAACTTTCATTTAATTGAATCTGTATTTTGCTCAACGTTAAATGAGCTAGAATAAAACAAGGATAAGTCCATTTAAATGTTCATAAAAACAGCACTAATGTCACATTCCAGATTCAGTTCCTGTATTTTATATGTCACTTCCAAAGTAAAACATTTGTTTTAATTGAATCTGTATTTTGCTAAACATTGAATAAGCTAGATTAGAACAAGGATCTGTGCTAGTAAATATCATCTGTCCTGGAGAACAGTAACATAATCACATTCCACTTGGCTGCATTGTGGGTAATGCTTTTTTGTTTCATTGAATCATCAAATAAGTCTAACGTATTCACATAAGGCTTAATACGTTTGTCAACAAAGATTATCTCCCATGACCTCTTGAAACAGTGAAGTGCAAGTCTGTACCAGCCCTTGGTTACATAGATGTGTCCCAGAACATTCAATGCTACATCAGGATGATTAAGTGAAGGAGATTGTAAAGTAGACATAACACTTTCTTCTAGTTTCAGCAAAGCACTGTTCATTTCTGCCTCATTGTTTAATTTTTCATAAGATTTGTACTGCAGGAAGTATACATACACTGATGGATCTACCTCAACCAAAATCTCTTCAAGTGCTTTTACCTCTTGACCAAATATTTTCAAAGGTTTCTTACATTGTACAATTTTACAAGCCTCATAAATGAGAGGAACTGTTATCAAATCTTGTTCTAATGTATCAAATGCAATACATGTTGGTATCTTGTCCAATACTTTATGAAATTTGAACTCTAAAATGTTAATACATGTATTTTTTTCATTTTCTAGTTGCTTTCGGAACATATTCAAATTAATATCTTTTAATTCGAGGTTGGATAGGCTGTTACAGATTGTCCACTGAATATGAGAGAGTGGATGGCATTTCAAGAGGCCTTTACTGCATTCATGATAGGTTTCTCTGATGTAGTGCACTGTTGCTAGTTTTACACTAGTTTCCATGGCAGCTGTTTCTCCTGCAGCTGTTATGTACTGATTGGCTTCAAGCCAGGTACTTTCTTCTTCATCATTTACACACTTGGCAAGGAGCAGAGTTGCAATTTTACTTTGTATGCACTTGAGGACTATCGGATAAAAATTCAAGATGACATCTCTGTTGTAAAGATGTGATTTTATCATATTATCTTGATCAAGTGACATTTCTTCTGCTGTCAGCTGTGAAAATACAGGATTGTTCCAATTCATAAGCCAAAATATTGCAATTTCTTGAAATGAGTGATAACTATTTTCAGATTTTCCTACATTAACATAATCAATCACATATTCCATCTTTTTCTGAAAATATTTCAAGTTGTTTATATAAATGTTTAACTCCTTATTCATTAATGGTTTTAATAAACTGTTGTTTAAGTTGCCGTGTTCAATACTTATAGTTTTATGCAATGAAATCAAATGAATTAAGGAGCATTTTTGCTCGTATATACAAGAAAGAAAATACTGCATTTTGGAAAAATGGTTATGCATGTTATTCATTGACATGTCTAGTGTCTTATAATTTTCAATGTGTTTTTGTAAAATGCATTTTGCCACCTGCATCTTGCTATCTGCATCCTCAATTAGTTTTGACTTAATCATATTATTTTCTGGAATGAAATAGTTTGGATAATTTCTCTTTTCTACCCACTTAAAGAGTTGCTGTAAACATTTCTGCAAACAGAGGACCAGGTTTTCAGGTACCCAAATGTTCTGATCAGTATTCTCGATTGTGTAAAACAAGGCAGTTTTACAGTAATATGATTTGATTAAATCCCCACATTTATGTTCATTAAAGTTGGTCTTAAGTTTCTTCAGTATGATATAACACCTGCGCTGGGTGGGATTCAGGTTTTTCATGAGATGCAACTCCTGATTTGACATGGATAACCTCCACTCCAGGTGACATTCAGTGCTACTTTGATGTCCAACTCCAACTACAAAACATCCCATCTTTTTGAAAAGTTCACATGTTTTGGGTGATGGCCAACCATGTGGGCGGTCTCTTTGAAACCAGGGTGCTACATCATCAGGTAATTGGTGACTTTTATAGCAATAAACTATGTCCCATGAAGTTTTGGGAGATAACATTGTTATTGCTGGGCCATTTTGTTCCTCCTTGGGTTGAAGCGATTCAATAAATTTATTGCTAACAAATTTTTGACCATTAGTGTCAGTATATATTTCATGTTGTAGTTTTGCTCCCAAGTCTAATTGATCTAGACATTTCCTGGTTAGTTGAAGTTTAGTATATCCAGCTGGTGTAGTGTTATCCTTTGTCATGTGAAGATAGCAAACATTTGGGTCATGGTGCTTTGTAGACTCACTTTCATTTGTTACCTCAATAGTTGGATAATAAAAAAGGATATCATGGTCAGAATCAGTTATCTGATGTAAGGACATCCCTTCAGCTTCACTTCCCACTGCTACAGTACAAACGAAGTTTGACAAACATGAAAATATATTTCCAAATACTCCAGTTATTTCTGTGTTTCTTTTTTGAAGGTCACGCAAATCTTCATTAAAACCCAAGTCATTTAGCCATTTACCCAACTTTAGTGACAGCTGTTCCATGATATTTTCTCCTCCCTTTCTTCTATGCTGTATTCTGCAATGTAAAATACAATACAGTTATCATTACATGTTTATCTTCAGCCAACTTTGTCTAGTTAATATAAGTTGTCTCATTTAATTACTGTTTTGATGGTTTATTAGGATTTGTTTCCTCTTTTTTTTTTATTCTTTATGTTCCTTTGTAACAAGGAAATTGAAATTATATAATGTTATACACTGTGAGAAGAATACACTAAGCATAACATACAAATTAATAACTTGAAATATATATAATTATATGAACACAAGTATAATGAACTAATAAATGTTATGGATACTATACATTACTTTGTCACATGACTCTGACATGGTATGGTCACATGACATGATAAGAATATGAAATATGACATAATCACACATCACATGATATTATTATGGAACCTGAAGCAATTAAATGGGAAGTATTACATAATTAAAGCCTGCCATTATATCAATGGACGCATTCAATGATATGACAGAAACAGAAATACATCATGTAAACATGACCTGATACATGTACTTAACATGAGGTAAATATTGACAAACACTGCCATTAATAACTTGTAATATTATACAATTATGGACCTTTCAGCTGTGTAATATGATGTGCTATGTACCAGAAAAAATAAGTTTTATGTTTTTCTGGTGCATAGTACATCATTATATAATTGCACAGCTGAAAAGTCCATAACTGTTTTATTATATAAAATATAAATAAATGAATTATGAGCCTTTACTAGCTTTTTCGTATAGGAAATGACAAAAAGTCACCAAGTTAAGATTATACATTTAATGTAACGATAGTATTTAAATAAAAAAATGCCATAAATTTAACTTAAAAAAGATATTGAAAATAAAATTCCCCACCTGGGATTCAAACCATGGCAAAAAACCGTCTTAACACCAGTCGGCCACATCTTTGATAAATGTTTATCAGATCTACTTTTATATCTAAACTAACCATTCTATTGTTTCTCTCTTAAATAATAGCGAAAGAAATTAATTGATTGAACAGTTGCCTTTCTTGTCATATCGGCATCTTTATTATCGATATTTTGCTGAAATCGAATGCGATTCTCATGTTGACAGTCATGTGAAAACAATGCCAAGTTCGAAACATCTCAAATTTCATCGTTTGGGTCAGCTAACACTTGAGTTTCTCAGCAGCTATTTTTAGTAACCATGGATTAGAGAATTACAAAATACTGCAATCAACAATACAAATATGAATCAATTTACCTTTTTGAAAATGTAGTTGTTACAGTGTTGCCTTTTGCCACCTTTCTGTTTTTGCCATCTTTCTAAATTTTTTATATGATAATATAATAATTATATACTATTAGGTATGGTTTGCTGTATTTAAATATCCCTCAACAATAGAATTACTGTACATATCGGTAATGATTCCTCAGTTTCTCCTGTTTTACACAATTCTTCTTTTTGAATTACAGTTTTATATTCCAAGTTTCACAAATATTTAATACAGAGATAACTCTGCTTGTGTTAAGTTGGTATTCGGTAATTATTTTATACTATGTGTCACAAATTATATATATTTTATACTTTAAGTTTCTCAAAACAATAATGCAGAGCCCAATTCTTGTGGTTAAATAAATATTCCATAGCAGTGTATGTTAAATAAGTTTTGATCATGTGACAATATCAATTACAGTACACTGTAATTCAAAACTATTGTTTACTGTTATGAAGCATGTTTCCTTTTGTATCACATGTCAATTTGTTTTTGCTTATTTGAAGATTATGAGTATACTCAATGTCCCTTAAAATGTATAATGGGTTTACGGTATGCGGTGATCTAAATGTAGGTTTGCAATTTTATTCAAAACTATTATAATTGTTTCTACAATGTTCCGCAAACACATTATTCTATAGAATAAACTTACTAAAGGTGACATGCCAGTTAACACTTTATTCCATAGATACACGTTCCCCCTCCCCCTCTCCCCCCCACCCACTGCAACAGTCAATGGCGGATTCAGGTGGGGCGCACCTTAGCGACATTTTTTCTTTTGTAAATAAAAATGTTTTTAAAAAAATCAAGGTATTCATATTATTATTTTTATCATTATTTAAAATAATTAAGTGTGGTGCGCGTGGTCCAGTGGTATAGCACCGAGCACATGACTGGAGGGTCATGGGTTCGATCCTCCTCCACGGCTATGTGTGGTGTCCTTGAGCAAGACACTTTTCCTTAATGTGTTGGTACGCCATAAAACCCTATTCATTCATTCATTCATTCATTCATTCATTCATATGCTTAGTACTGGTTTTAATAACTTGTTTCACAATCAAAGTAAAATAAATAAATTTAAACTAAAAGAATTAAGTTATAAATGTATATACATCCCCCACCCCCCTCCTCCCCTCCCCTCCCACCCCCAATATCCTGAAAAACTGAAATCCTGGATCCATACCTGCCAATCACAGAAGGCCTTTGAAAACAGTTCAGGAAGAGTTTTCAGACTGCTCGTAATGAGCTATCGTAACAAGCAATCTGAACACTTCCTGCACTGTTTTCCACTCTGTCAGTTAATTGATATAAAAATGATTCACCCAAAAACTCAAAAGCCTTCTTATTAGGTGTCCAAAGGTATCTATATGAAGTAAAGGGTTAAGTAATTCATATGTCCCTGAAGGGACTTTGGAAGCATATAGTAATCACAGTATTTGTCCATCTGTCTGTAATAATTTTGGGGATTTGAGCCATTATTGTGGGTTGTTTGAAATGCATAGTGGGTAAAATATATGTACAAAAGGGTTTTGAGGGGTTGAAAATTCTTCTAATGTTATTTTTCCATATTTTCATTTAATTTATAGCTTGATTTTTAAAGAAAATTATACTCAACAACTACTAGCCATAAGCAAATGAAACTTCTCATGTGTGTTTACTACTAAAATGGGACAAGTGGGGACAAGGGAGATAACTTTGTTTTATTATAGGCAGAGTTATGTTTTTTATACCTAGAAAATTTGTATATATTTTATGGTTATAATTCTTTATGAAACTCATATCTCGGTAAATACAATATACCACCAAACATCTGTGGAACTACGTGGAGTTTTCAAGAATAACGTAGACTTTATCTCCTGGCTAACATGTAATAGAAAAAACATATTGACAAATAGCAATGTTTTATCTCCATAATGTGACATTTTGGTTGTACTGTAACAACTGATGACTGATCTACAGCAGTATGAAAACAGTCAGTATGATGATACCAGCGCATGCTCGGTCCACTCTTGATGTCAATGACATCATAATGAAACACTGACTTCCTGATTATGAATAATAATGTTTATTACTTTTAAAAATATTGGTCATTGTTCCTTTTACCAGTCTTAACTGTACTAAAAATAATATGATTAGTGGTAATGCATAGTTCAGTTGTATTCCGTAGAACTAAATGTGACATGTTAATTCCTGGTCTGTCTGTGAACATGATTAACGTAATTTATATTCGCCATTGATATGCTGACTATTGTTTTAAGCTCTACTGGCCAAAGGCCAGAATGGCTTATGCGATGACGTGTTGTACGTCGTCTGTCGTCTGTTGTCCATCATCTGTTAGCAACACTTTCTCTGAAACCACTGGGCCAGTTAAACTTCGCATTGATGTTTTTATCGCATTGGAAACTATACAGAAGATTTGAAATTCAAGATGGCCACCAGTACTTAAAATAGTCTAAAACTTAAAAAATCTTCTTCTCACGAAACGCCCAAAAGTTTTTGAAAATGTTTATGTAGTGATAATAACCAAATATAGTTCTGTTAGATTTGTTTAAATGGTGTCTCTGGGTTTAAAAATGACCTTGCTCAAGGGTTCAATTAGGGGACACAATCATGTCTTTATAATAAACATTTTTTTTTTTTTTTTAAAAAAGGAACTGATTTTGCCAATATTTTCACAGAAGCATTGTTTGGTCAAGGAGGTTCAGATTTGCAAAAGTGCCTGGGTGAAAATTGGAAATTACAAAAATTGTTTTCTTAAGAACCGATAAGTCAGATTTGTTCATATTTTGCATAATAAATTATCCCAATGTGTAGTGGTTTGATTGCAGATAAGAATTTAGTGGCTAATATTTATAGGGGCCCTGTAAAGGGACTTAGAATTTTACATAGGGATACTATGGGAAAACAGAAAATACTCATTCTTTCATCTATTTAGGCAAAATTATTATTTAATTTGAGTTCTGAAGTCTCATCTAGTCATAGGAAATAAGATTTGGTTCAATAAAGAGAATTGACTTTCCATAAGGGGCCAGGATGGGTCAAAAAAGGGTTTAAATAGAAAATTGTCAAAAATCTTCTTCTCAACAACTGGTCTGTCAAATTTGTTCATATTTGATAGAGATCATCCCAATGAGTATGGGTTTAAAGTTTGTACAAATCAAGGGTCTCGTATTTATAGGGGCCCTGTAATGGGGTGTTGAGTTTTATTTAGGAATTCTATTGGAAAATGAAAATTTTCTTTTTGTTCATTCATGCATGACTTTTTTTTATTCAGTTTCGGTTTGAAGCATCTTCTAGTCATAACAAATAAGATTTTGTTTGATATAAAGGATTGACTTTCTAAATGGGACAGGTGGGGTCACAAAATGGTTTAAATTGAACATTGTCATAAATCTTATACTCAACAACCGGTCAGTCAAATTTGTTCATATTTGATAATAAATTATCCCTATGATTAAGAGTTCTAAGTTTGTACAAATCAAGGGCATTGGGATGTATGGAGGCCCTGTAAGAGGTCTTTGAGTTTTATATAGGATTACTATGGGAAAATTCTCATTTTTTCTTTCATTTGTGTAAATATGTTGTTCAATTTGGGATCTAAAGCATTGTCTAGTAACAATAAATTTGATTTTGTTCAATAAAGTAGATTGAATTTCCATAAAGGGCCAGGGGATGGGTGGGGCAATAAGTTTAAAATTGGGAATTTTCACAAAGCTTCCTCTGAATAACTTTTCAGCCAAACTAGTTCATATTTGATATAAATTATCCTTACATCAGCAAGGATTGAAGATTCTGCATATCAAGGGGCTGGGATATATTGGGGCCCTGTAATGTGATTTTTACTTTTACATAGGAGTATTATAGGGAAAACTGATTTTTTTCATTTTCGCATCCATGTGTCCAAAAAACCTTCTTTTTACATTACAATCTAAAGCATTTAAAATTCTTATCATAACAAATCCCTATGAATGGGTGATTGAAGTTCTGACAAATCAAGGGCTGGGTTGTATAAGGGTTCTGCATGTACTGGAACTATATTCCTTTTCATAGCAATTAAGTTTTTGTTCAGTATAGGCATGGTGGGGGTATTTATCCATAAGTTGTTAAGAGGACCCCCAAAGAGCATAAATATTGTGAATTTTCAAAAAGTGCTATGACCACTATGAGTCAGTAGAGCATCCTCAGGCTGCCTTTGGTCTCTTGTTTATGAAGGTGATGATACTAAGCGCTTCCAGTCTGAAGAATGACTCTTGGTCTAAGGATCAAGAAATGCAACCACTTTTTGCTAGTAGTTTATATTCTAACTAATAATTTGTTTTTTCTTTCTAACATCACCAAAGAATGCTCTTGATAACTTCACTCATCTTTCTTTCTCATTGTCCTTCAGCAGAACCAATCTGTCATATTTCCAAATTTGTTTTAAAATGTGTAAACAGTTCAAACACTAAGTTAAAGCTTGTCAGAAAGTGACTGTACTGCCAATCTTCATGCACTGACAACACTACAGCGTTACTAACTTACAACTTTCTCCCATGCCTTTCATCATCATCAAGAGAGATTTCCGTCCATCCGCAGATGGTTTGTACCTATTGCAAACCAGTGTTCAACTTACAGAACTTTCTCCCCATGTAGTCTTCATCATTTTATATGTCTCTGTTGGTGTTTTCCCTGGATTCTTGCAGGATATGATGACTGCTCAAACTTGCATCCTTCACGACACATCCGTAATTTATTCATATTGCTAGGCAGTGTGGTTACGATACAAATTTGTTTTCGTTTTACACTAAAGTGAGAACAACGTCAAATGTTCTGATGTTTGTTATACTAATACAACATTAGTGTTTGGCAGGTTTTCAGAAGTTTTGAACATCTTTTATGACCATATTTTTAAATATCTTGACAAAAGTTATTAAGAAAAAGTTGGACTGCTCATGATAAATTAAGTTTTCACTGACGTTGAGATATAAGAACAATAATAAAATTATATTTGCAGGTTATTCAGAGTTGAAATCAAATCTTAATGACACTTACTTTATTTTTATATCTTGAAAACTAAGCATTTGAGAGTGAAGGTGAACAATCCTCATACACATGTTTCATCACTACCATACAGAGGGAATAAGTCTGTATGGTTTTAGATAGCATTAAATCCCATTTTCAAGTAGCCAGAAAATGTCATTCTTTTTTTATTTTAATTCTGATTTAAAAGATTCTTACAGGAGATTTTATGAGATTGTGAATAAGATGACTTGAAATTCTATGAGCTTTTATTCGGTGTTAGATATGGATATCCTGCTTGTGTGATAGTGAATGCTTGGAGTGGTTCACCAATTTACTTGGCCGTAAGGGGTTGTTGGTGTAGGTGCTATAAATATATCATCACCAAATACACAGTTATATAAACTAAGAGCTTGAATAAGTTCTTTAAATGGCCAAACCTTATATTTTTTGTCTTAATTATCATAACATTTTATTTAGTCTTGTTTGCACTTGATTACCAGTATTCATAATTGGATCTTCACAAACTTAAACTTATACCATGGTTACAGTAGATTTCAAATATGTTTTTATTTTATTTTTTATGCCCCCACCATTTTCTGTGGGGGTGGCGTATAGTAACACCGCTGTCCGTTGTAACAAAATAAGGTTGTTTTGACTTGATTTAGTAGTATCAGCTACTATGTGTCCATGGTAATGATATAGGCTATATTAAGAACATGTAGCGTGGAATTGTTAAAACCTATCGATAGCTTGATAGGAGCAACGTTTTTAAGATCTTTTTACATTTTCACTCTTTGATTAAAGAATAAATCATTTTGAAGTTTATTTCATCAAATTTCATTAAGTATTAAGAAAGTTAGAATAATAAAACGGTTTTATCATAAACTAATTTAAGTTTACATTGGCCTACTAGCGTAATATCCACATCGGACCACTATCATACGATAGTCAAAAGTTTGTTATTTCATTATTTGCACGAAATACACTAAGGTATGTGGACTGTTTTGCTATATATTCTGACTGTGTTATGGAAGCACGGTCCAATATTAGCAGAAACATCTTTGGAGTGGTTGTGACTAGAGAGATTGAGCATGTTACTGTTCCAGTACATAACGGCAGATGGGTATGTAAATTTTATATTATGTTGTATTTAAATGTCTGATAGATATATTTTGATGTAATCAGATCTAAGTAAAGTTGTATAAATTGTTCATATCCATTCTGACAATAATGTCTGTAATTTAATACACATCCACAGTATTGAGAGGCATTTTTTTACAATATAGGCCGAGGAATCTGAGAATGTATTTTGAGCTGTTGATATCGTGTTTAAGATGAAGTATTGAAATTCACCATGTTAGAATTGATTTATATGCGTAATTAAATTTTGTTGATGCTTATTTTAATATTTACAATGTGAATAGATAAGAACTGGTCAGTTATTTGTATAAATGAGAAATGATGTAGAGATATAATTGCTATTTTGAGATGACGGAAGGTCATATATGAGATATTGTTCAAACTGCCATGAAACTGCAGATAGTAAGAATTGAATGAACTGTTATCATATATTGATAAATCTACCATGTAACTTAGATGGTAAGAATTGAATGCACTGTTATCATATATTGATAAAAATACCATGAAATTGATAGATGGTAAGTAGTAGACGCCATGTCATTAATATTTGAGTAACTAGTAAATCTGAGTTTATATATATATTGTAGCCGTTTTTAGACGTAAGCAAGCCATGTGTCCGCTACATTAACGACGTATAGATATGACAGGAAGTCAGCTGGTGGTAGTACAGTCATAAGAACAGCAACCCACATATTTGTCATATGAACGACTTGACATTCCCGACGTTGAAGTACGGTCGACAGTCGGTATGAGGCAACGTAAAGCCAGAAATTCAGTATAAAGTTCTAGGGAAGATAACCCAGTTTATATAGCCATCGCCACAAGGGACGATTGATGCTAAATCTACGATAATCCAGATGCGGTAGTAATATCTTAAATACAATATTAGTGCATTGTAAAAACAGTTAACATTCTTATGATGTAATCAGTTTGAATCACGATGTAGATTTATGAAATGTGTAGGAGATAGAACTGTGTAAATAAGTGTTATTTCCATCATAGAACATTTCAAACCAGCTGTGTTTTTTTGTTGAGTAACTATCTTCAAATTGTATATACTGTATAATTGTATATTTGTAATTTTATTCATGTAAAATTAAAATTGTAAATTTTATTTGAGTATACTTGTATTCTACCCTTGTGAGTTGTCGGCCCTTGGTCATTTTGCTACATCCGTACATACGTTCCATACATATGTATGTACGAAAATGGTTTCCAACTGATATCTTTAGTTCTTATAAACAGGTTTAAACCAAATTTGGTGTGTTACTTCACATTTAGATAATACAGGTCAAGTTCGTATTTCATTCCGGTCTGATGATTTTTGATGGACTTAGATTATATTGGCAAATGTCAAGAAATTAGTTTCCGCTCAATATCTTTTGAAGGATTTGATGGATTTGATTCATATTTGGTATATAATCCCTGCATATTAATTAGGTGTTCTGGGCTCTCATTGGCTGATAGTTTCCGGCCTCTAAAGTCTTTATTTATGGACATTTTTTGACGAAAGTTTATATTTGGCTTTATATCAACAATACCCAGGTCAAGTTCGACAATGGTTGGAATTGGCACATATTAATTAGGTGATCTGGACTCTGATTGGCTGACGGTTTCTGACCTCTAAACTCTTTATTGATGGACCGATTTTTATGAAACTTGATATTTGGCTTTATTGATATCTACAATGTAGTTACAAAGCAGGGGCATCTGTATCCCATGGACACATTTTTAGCTGAATGTGTCTATTCTGATAATAATTGTCAGAGTTTTGGCCCTTGAATTATCAAAAACTACTTGGTTTCTTGGTTTCACAGTCTCTTATGTCACAGATGAGCACTTTAGGATTGTCAGGATCATGCGTCATGTTATATTTTTTCATTCAAATTAGCTTCTTGAAGTTTCTCTTCATGTTACTGTTTCTGTTTGTATGAAACTTGTCAGAAGTGTAAATATAAATCTCTTATAGGTTACTTTTAAAGTTCCAATGAACATTTGGTACTTATTAAAATTTGTGGTCTACTGTCATAATTCATAATTAAAATAGGTCACTGTTGCTTAATATCGACCTGGTTCAATTTCTCATTTAAACTACCCATAGTGTAATTAAGATCATTTATGATCATTTATAGGGTTTTTAATCACTGTTGAGTTTGTTTCATGTATAAAACCAGAACTGGGGGTTGTATTTTAAAGGTCATCATGATGATCCTGGGATCAAACTTGTAATTGGCCATTTAAATTTTTCACAGAGTCACAGAGATAAGCTTGTTTTACATCAGATTAGTGAAATCTGCAGTCTTTATAACAAAGTTCAACTACAGCTGTTTTGAGGACAAACTCGACACCTTGTACTTTTCAGAATGAAAGATAAATATTAAGTTTTATAAAATGTCTAGCCTCCCTTAAATGTAAAATTGAACTTTCAGACTTTATACAACCTGTGTAAGCGGTCACCTCTATTTTGTAGCCACTTGTCTTAAGCAGCCACATTTGCTTATAATTTCCCATTTCTAAGCTTTCACAGCAAATAAATGTGTATTTAGCAACAACCTGTCTTAAAAAGCCACTTTTTGGTCCTTCTCTTGACTAGCTGCCTCAGACAGGTTTGACTCGTATTTGCTTGAAATCTCCAACAATGTTAACAAGTTCTTGTAAAATGTGTATTATTAATATTTTGTATCTAAATATGACCTGGGCAAATGCAGCTAATTGAGTGTAATTTTGAGGGGCGTATATTGACTACTTTACAGTCTTGTATGTTATTGGTTTACTAGTATTGAAAAAGAAATAGTGGATGTGTGGTAGAAAATAAATCATTAAACATACTGATTAAATGCATTCTTTATCCTAAATGGAGATGGTGGGGCTAACAGTTCCCACAAACCAACAAATAATAAAATAAATCAGTCCCATTAGATCTTGTTGTTTCAAGAATTTTCCAGTTTGACATATAAATATGACACCAGTAGACTGACCACATACTGGTCTTAAAGGGACATATGACAATGTTGAATTCAAATCTAAGAATTTTTTTCTAAAGAAATATTTTTACACTTTTTGTCAAAAGACCACAGATATGACAACAGAATTGTAATCAACCCTTTACAAGAGTTATGACCATTTTTTAAAATAAAAATTAGGGGCTTTTGTACATTTACATTTTATTTTTTCATGTTTACAATGTCATCATGTAGATTTTCTGAAGTATAAATGAAAAGACTTTCAGTTTCTTTCTTATAACTGTTTGTAAACAGTTTATTAAGTTAAAAAGAAGAATATTGTTTTGGTAAGTCTAATTCTGATCAAATAGATGATTTGAAAGTCTTCTTCCTTAACCTGATGAGTAAACAACACAGAAAGTTGGACTGACAAAGGACACACAGTGTTCACCAAGCTCAGCTTTTGACTCATGTGAACTAAAAGGTTATGAATTGAGAAAATTTCATATCTGAGAATCTTTATCTTTGAGTTTAGTAAGAAATAGTTATTTTTATTTGTAAGGAGTTGCCTGAGAAAAAAGCCAACACAAAAAAGGTGCATATATATGGACTCACCTTGAAAAATTAAAAATGATTATTGTGAGATGTTATTATTTCTTTGTGGCCTTTGGACTGCTATGTAGCAATTCCTTTCAATAATTATAATTCATATTGTACTAGCACATGTAATTTATGGCCTTATATTAATATAAATTCTAGTACTTTAAATATAAGTATTAAATGTTAATAAATGTAAATATGGTTAAATGAGAATACAATATGGATCTGTGCATTCAAATATCCATGAAAACAGCAATACTATCACATTCTACATTCAGTTCAAATGAATTTGAATTTGTTCAACATTAAAGGGAGTATGATCTATGATCGGAGGGTCGTAGGTTCATTCCTCTGTGGTGTCCTTGGGCAAGACACTTTTCCACATATGCTTAGTACTGGTTCTAACCAGGAAGACTTCGAGCATGATTTGCCTAAGCTGTAATAACTTGTTTCACAATCCAAGTAAAATAAATAAGTTTAAACTAAAGGGAGTATATTGGCATTTAACTCTCAATATGGTGTCATAAATAAATATAACAAATACAAGGATATACACAAAACTTATATTTATTCATATTTATGAATACAAGGTATATAATTACATATTGCTGCTTTATTATATGCATCAGTTTTCAGAAGCTAAATCATGTGATTTGTTTACTGTTCCATTTTGACAGGACTGCCCTCGATATTCTGTTTAACCATTGTAAGCCATGACGATGTAAATGATTGTTTACAAAAAGATAGTTTAAGACTATAAACCGAATCAGCTATTTTGAAACTATGTCATTCTATTTTTAGATAGAACCTACCGTATAAGGGGTGTTTGTAGTATGATGGCAGATTTATCAGTTACATAAACTATAAAATAACTAGATATCAATATTAAGTGTGTTGTACTACTGTCTGTTCTGGTAACGGTTTGAACTGCCAACCCAAATGTCACGAGTTCGAGCCATATCTATGTTGAACTCCGCCACGCACCCCCCCCCCCCCCCCCCCCCCTCACGTATGTAATCAATTTTTATTTCAACCTCTAGGTGTGTGCACAGATGTTTTCGGAAATATGCACTATGTTCAGAATGTTTTTGGGCATAAATGTAAATATTGACAATACTATTGGCACTATTTTGATAAGTGGTTATTTAATAACTCTTAGATTATTTATGGCATTGAATATGTATACAAACACTATTTTATATGCATAATAAAGTTGGATCAAATTGTTTTAATTGGGAACCAAATTTTTATATACAAAGATGAAACTGTCGAGTTTACTGATGGGAATTTCTATTACAAAGTATTTTGTGAAACTCAGCTTAGGAAAACAGTTGTTTAGTTTAGTTCAAACATATTTTATTTCATAATTTTACATGAAATGAGTTTGGTCCGCAGCTTCTGCCAACAGGAAAACAGTAACAGCATCACATTCCACATGGCAGCACTGTGGGTAATTGCCTTTTCATTCATTATGCCTGTATCATCTATGTATGGCTTAATAAGCCTTTTAACAAAGATTATATCCCAGGACTTCCAGAAGCAAAAAAGAGCATGTCTATACCAGCCCTTGGTGACATAAATGTGTCCCAGAACATTCAACGCTATATCAGGATGATAAAGTGTTGGAGATTGTAAATCAGACAAAACACTTTCTTCCAGTTTCAGCAAAGCACTATTCATTTCTTCCTCGTTGTTTAATTGTTCATAAGATTTGTACCTCAAGAAGTGTACATACACTGATAGATCTAACTCAACCAAAGGTTCATTAACTGATTGTACATTTCTATATGTTTCATAAATGAGAGGAACTGGCATCATATCAAGTTCTGATGTATTGAACATAATGCATGTTGGTATCTTCTCGATCTTTGCTTTAAATCTGTCTTCTGGAATGTTTTTACTTATTTCATTTATCAGCTTCTCCTGTATCTTCTCAGAATACACTTTTACTAATTCGTAGTTGGTTCGACTGCAACAGACTGTCAGATCATTAAAACAAGGTGGATGCCATTTCAAGAGGCCTTCAGTGCATTCATGATAGTTTCCTCTGATATAGTGCACTAGAGCTAGTTTTACGATGGTTTCCATGGCAGCTGTTTCACCTGCAGCTGTTATGTACTGATTGGCTTCAAGCCAGGTACTTTCTTCATTGTTGTTTACAAATTTGGCCAGGAGCAGATGTGCAATCCTACTTTGTATCTGCTTGATGACCATTGGAAAAATTTTCAGGATGGTATCTTTGTTGTAAATAAGTAAACTGATCATATCAACTTCATTAAATGACATTGCTGCAGCTGAAAGGGTTGGACATACAGGATTGTTTCTGTTCATAAGCCAAAATAATGCAGCTCCAGAATATGTTTGATAACTATTTTTGTGGTTTCCTTCTTCAACATAACTGATGCCGTCTTCCATGCATTTTAAGAAATATTCAAAATACTCTATTTCCTTGTTTAAATCCAGACCCGTGGATTTTATGAATATATTATCTTGAAACTGCATTTTAGTCAATCCAATTAAATGTTCCTTAATGGTATAAACATTAATATGTTTATTGATTAACCTTTTATTACTTAATTCTAACATTTCAAGCAATCTGTAATCTAAAAATTTTTTTATCATAGAACTTGCACACTGTGTTAGTTTTATCTCAAACATATTCTCTTCCGGTATGAAATAGTTAGGACAATTTCTCTTATCTACCCATTCAAAAAGTTGCTTTAAACATTTTTGAAAACAAAAGCAAAGATTTTCAGGTACCCAAATGTTTTGATCAGTGTTCTCGATTGTGTAAAACAAGGCGGTTTTACAGTGATAGGAGCTGATTATATCCCCACAGTGTTGTTTCAAGTTACTCTTCACTATCTTCAGTAGGATATAACACTTGTACTGGGTGGAGTTCAGGTTTTTCATGAGATGTAACTCTTGATATGACATGGATAATCTCCATTCAAGGTTACATTCAGGGCTACTTACATGCCCAACCCCCACTACAAAACATCCCATCTTTTTGAAAAGTTCACAGGTCTCTGGTGATGGCCAGCCATTAGGGCGGTTTCTATGAAACCAGGGTGCTACATCATCAGGTAATTGGGGACTTCTGTAACCATAAACAAAATCTACCAAAACATCTTCAACAGAAAATGCAGGACCATGTTGTACCATTTTAAATTGTACATTTTCTTTGTCTGTTAAAAAACTATGTTTATTGGTAAGAAAAATTTGACCATTAATGTTAGTAATTTCATGGTTGATTGTTTGATGTAATTTATCTGTACATGTGCTGTTTACTTGTAGTTTAGTGTATCCAGCTGGTGTTGTTTTCTTCCTTGTCATGTGAAGATGGTTAACACATGCTTCATGACCCATTGTAGATTCTCTGTCATTTGTAACCTCAGTAAATAGATTATAATAAAGATAGTCGATATCGGAGCTAGCTTGGTATAGAGATGTACCTTCAGCTTCACTTCCAATCAGTACTTTACATTGATAGATGACGGGCATAGGAGTATTGATATTCAGTAATACTGACAACATTTCGCCATTTTTTATACGAAGATCACGCACATTTTCATCATATCCTAAATCGTCCAGCTGTTTACCCAACTTTAAAGATTCCTGTTCCATTTTTGTAAATTAGCTGTTTTCTCCAATATTTCCACGTCAAATTTTTTCTACAATGTAAAATTTTATATATATGTAGTTATACATGGGACCATTTATTATTTGTTTTAGTGGTATTGATAAGACATTCATAATGAGACATTTAGCAGTTCAGATCTTTTAGACATGCACCAGTCGAGATAAGACATTTTTTTATTCACCCACAAAAAAAATATTTCTGGAGTGTAGTAAATTGGGCACCGTCTGTGTGTTCGAAAGTTTTTCTCGTGCACAACTCAAAAACTGTTCAAGGATACTTCACATATACATGTTAACTTATAGTGGTCAAGTAGTGCATTTTTGCTGTACAAAGGGGAGTTTTCATTTTCAAAAAAATTACAAAGTTTCTGGAACACTACTCGAAATCCTCTTGATGTAACTTCACGTAAATTTGTGCACTTGCCAACCTAGTGGTCTAGTAGTGCCTTTGGCTTTGAGGGAATTTTTGTTTTCAATAACATCAAAACAAGTAGTCAAAAAGACAAAATTTGCTGTTTCCAGACCACAACTCTAAAGCCATTCAATGTAACATCCCAAAACTTTGAACTCATGCTGACTTCATGGTCATTGAGTGCCTTTTGGTATAATGGAGTTTCATGTTTAATATAGATTTTGTTACCAAGGAATCAAAGAACAAATATACAAATTTTGTCCTTTCAGGAGCACATCTCCAAAACCATTCAAGGTTACTTAATGGAACTTTGTACACAAGTCAACATTGTGATCAAGCAGTGCCTATTGCTATTGGGGAGTTTTCATTCTGTATATGTTTTCTGTTACCATGAAAATAAATAGCCAAAATTATCAAATTTGCTGTATCCGGAGCACCAAAGCCATTTGACATAACTTCATGAAACTTTGTACACAATATGTCAGCCTCTTGCTTGGGGGAGCTTTCATTTTTAATATTTTTTCTGTTACCAAATAGCTATAATTACAACTTCAAACAGTTAAAGATAATTTCATGAAACTTTGTACACATGTCAATCTTGTTTTCCAATAGTGCCTTTGAGACCTTGAGGGAGTTTTCAATTCCGTTTCTGGAGCATAACTCCAAAATCATTCAAGATAACTTAACGAAAATTTGTACACAATGCAACATAGTGGTTTTATAGTGCATTTTCATTTTCATTTAGACTGCGGCATGGTCTAGTGGTAGAGCGTCCACCTTGCATGTGGAAGGTCATGGGTTCAATACCCGGCTGGGTCATACCAAAGACTTTAAAAATGGTACTAGAAGCTTCCTCGCTTGACGCTCAGCATTTAGAGAAGAGTTCTAGGTCTGGTCGGCCCGGTGTCAGTATAATATGACTGGGTGGGATATCATACCATGTGTCTGCGGCATGATACTCCAGTGTGACAGCGCTTAGAATACTGTCTCAAGTAGACACCGTCGCGATATGACTGAAAAATTGTTGAAAGCGACGCTAAACACCATACAACAACATCATTTCCAGCAAATTCCCCTTTCCAGTGCATGATTCCAAATCTAGTGATCTAGTAGGCATTTTACTGTGGAGTAGTTTTTATTTTTAAGTTTCAGAACATCTCATATTGAAGACTACGTCTGCTTGTAAATACAAGGTATGTCCCAAAAGTAATAGGACGACCCTGTCATTTTTGTATTCCGAGCGTTACATGCAAACCAGTGGTATCAATGGATAGATCGACATCTCTTCTAATGTCATGAAAAATCAAATCAACTTTCAGTTATCATTAAGTTCATGCAAAAATCACCATAGTAACGCGGGGGACTTTGAAATAAGACGCCATTTAAAAAAACAACATTGACTTGAAAAGCAGACAACTTCCTCAATATCGTGCCAAATGTTATAAAATAACAGTGGACGTAATTTCAGATCATGTGCGAATGTCGTTTAAAAATTTGAATATTGTGCGCACTTTTGAAATAACAAGTGCGAATTTGAATAGTAAAACAATGGACAACGTCACGTTCAGAGTGGAAATTTGGAGTGTGGTAAAATTTTGTGTTGGGTGTAATATGACCCCACAGGATACTCTGAGGTTTATTTCACACAACTCTTTTAACAGAAAGCATATCCTGGAGTCTTATCTATTGGTGGTACAAACGGGTTTCCAACAGTGAGACAAAAGTAACTGACCATCAGCAATCTGGACGACCGAAATATTGTGTGGTTTTCCTGGGATTCAAGTCATATCTTGATGAAAAGCGCTTTCAGTACCTCCGGACCATGTGCCTGAGTGTACATTCTGTGGTTAGGATCTACGAGTCATCATAGTATCGTAAAATGTACCAGTTGTGGGTGCAGTACCATTTCAAATTCACGTCACACAAATAACGTCAAACTCCCCCGTACTTTGTTACATACACATTTTGACTTGTCAAAAGTTATGTTAAATGGAGGTGTTCAATATTGAAATTCTGCATGTTTATAGTTTAAATATTGAAAAGTATTTCATGCCAAGTTTTGTTTGGATTGAAACACTATAAGTCATAGTTCAAAATGAGTCCTATTACTTTTGGGACATACCTTGTACATATGCCTGTTTAAGAACTTAACTATACACACCATTTACGATCGTTAAATTTTTAAATACAACCACTAGTTAAGATCTTGAATACAAGGACCAGGTAAGATCTTAAAGACATGTACAAGTTAAACTCTTAAAGATTTGCACCAGTTAAGGTCTTAAAGACATGGATCAGTTTAAATCTTAAAGACATGGATCAGTTTAAATCTTAAAGATATGGACCAGTTAAGATCATCTTAAAGATATGGACCAGTTAAGATCATCTTAAAGATATGGACCAGTTAAGATCATCTTAAAGATATGGACCAGTTAAGATCATCTTAAAGATATGGAACAGGTAAGATCATAAAAAACATGGAACAGGTAATATCTTAAAGATATGGACCAGTTAAGATCTTAAAGACAAGGACGAGATAACATTTTAAAGACATGCACCAGATAAGATCTTAAAGACATGGATCAGTTAAGATCTTAAAGACAAGTACCAGTTAAGATCTTAAAGACAAGGGCCAGATCAGATCATAAAGACAAGGATCAGTTAAAATCTTAAAGACATGGATCAGTAAAGATCTTAAAGACATAGACCAGGTAAGATCTTAAAGACAAGGGCAAGTTAAGACCTTAAAGACTCTTAAACTCTTAAAGATTTGCACCAGTTTAGGTCTTAAAGACATGGATCAGTTTAAATCTTAAAGATATGGACCAGTTAAGATCATCTTAAAGATATGGACCAGTTAAGATCATCTTAAAGATATGGAACAGGTAAGATCATAAAAACATGGAACAGGTAAGATCTTAAAGATATGGACCAGTTAAGATCTTAAAGACAAGGACGAGATAAGATTTTAAAGACATGCACCAGATAAGATCTTAAAGACATGGATCAGTTAATATCATAAAGACAAGGACCAGGTAAGATCTTAAAGACAAGGGCCAGTTCAGATCATAAAGACAAGGACCAGTTAAGATCTTTAAGAAATGGATCAGTTTAGATCTTAAAGACATGGACCAAGTAAGGTCTTAAGGACAGGGATCAGGTAGGATCTTAAAGATATGGACCAGTTAAGATCTTGAAAATATGGACCAGTTAAGATCTTAAAGACAAGGGCCAGTTCAGATCATAAAGTCAAGACCCAGTTAAGATTTTAAAGACATGGAATAGTTAAGAATTTAAAGACAAGGGCCAGTTCAGATCATAATGACAAGGACCAGTTAAGATCTTTAAGACATGGATCAGTTCAGATCTTAAAGACATGGACCAGGTAAGGTCTTAAAGACAAGGGCCAGTTAATATCTTAAAGAAAAGGACAAGTTAAAATCTTAAAGACAGGGATCAGGTAGGATATTAAAGATATGGACCAGTTAAGACCTTAAAGATATGGACCAGTTCAGATTGAAAAGACAAGGGCCAGTTAAGATCTTAAAGATATGGATCAGATAAGATCTTAAATATATGGACCAGTTAAGATCTTAAAGACATAGAAGAGTTAACATCTTAAAGACATGGATCAGTTAATATCATAAAGACAAGGACCAGTTAAAATCTTTAAGACATGGGCCAGTTTAAATCATAAAGACAAGGACCAGTTAAGATTTTAAAAACATGGATCAGTTAAGATCTTAAAGACATGGACCAGGTAAGATCTTAAAGATATGGACCAGTTAAGATCTTAAAGACATGGATCAGTTAAGATCATAAAGACATGGAATAGTTAAGATCTTAAAGACAAGGACCAGTTAAGATCTTAAAGACAAGGAACAGTTAAGATCTTAAATACATGGACAAGGTAAGATCATAAAGACAAGAACCAGTTAAGATTTTTAAGACATGGATCAGTTCAGATCTTAAATATATGGACCAGTTAAGATCTTAAAGACATGGAATATTTAAGATCTTAAATACATGGATCAGTTAAGATCATAAAGACAAGGACAAGTTAAGATATTAAAGATATTGACCAACTAAGATCTTAAAGACATGCACATGTTAAGATCATTTAGACATGGACCAGTTAAGATTTAAAAAAACATAGATCAGTTAATATCTAAAAGATATGGACCAGTTAAGATCTTAAAGACATGGATCAGGTAAAATCTTAAAGACATGGACCAGTTAAGATCTTAAAGACATGGATCAGTTAAGATCATAAAGACATGGAATAGTTAAGATCTTAAAGACAAGGACCAGTTAAGATCTTAAAGACAAGGAACAGTTCAGATCATAAAGACAAGGACAAGTTAAGATCTTTAAGACATGGAGCAGTTCAGATCTTAAATACAAGGGCCAGTTAAGATCTTAAAGACATGCAGAAGTTAAGATCATTAAGACATGGACCAGTTAAGATCTTAAAGACATGGATCAGTTAAGATCTTAAAGATATGGACCAGTAAAGATCTTAAAGACATGGAACAGTTAAGATCATAAAGACATGGACCACTTTAGATCATAAAGACAAGGACCAGTTAACATCATTAAGAAACACACAAGTTAAGATCATAAAGAAAAGGACCAGTTAAGATTTTAAAAACATAGATCAGAAAAGATCTTAAAGAAATGAACCAGTTAAGATCTTAAAGATATGCACCAGTTAAGATCTTAAAAACATGCACAAGTAAAGATCATAAAGATATGGACAAGTTAATATCTTCAAGACATGGACCAGTTAAGATATTAAAGACATGGACCAGTTAAGATCTTAAAGACATTGACCAGTTAAGATATTAAAGACATGGACCATTTAAGATCTTAAAGACATGGAACAGGTATGATCTTAAAGACAAGGACCAGTTAAGATCTTAAAGACATGGATCAGATAATATCTTAAAGATACGAACCAGTTAATATCTTAAAGATACGGACCAGTTAAGATCTTAAAGACATGCACAAGTTAAGATCATAAATACATGGACCAGTTAAGATCATACAAACAAGGACCAGTTAAGATCATAAGAAACACACCAGTTAATATCTTAAAGACACCAAACAGTTAAGATCTTAAAGACACGGAACAGTTAAGATCTTAAAGACATGGATCAGATAAGATCTTGTAGATATGGACCAGTTAAGATCTTAACGACCTGCAAAAGTAAAGATTATAAATATATGGACCAGTTAAGATCTTCAAGATATTGACCACTTAAGATCTTAAAAACATGAACAAGTTAAGATCATAATGTCATGGACCAGTTAAGATCATAAAGACAAGGAACAGTTAAGAACATAAAGACATGAAATAGTTAAGACCTTAAAGACAAGGACCAGTTAAAACCTTAAAGACATGGATCAGTTAAGATCATAAAGACATGGAACATTTAAGATCTTAAAGACATGGAACAGTTAAGACCTTAAAGAAATGACTCAGTTAAGATCATTAAGAAATGGAACAGTTAAGACCTTAAAGACATGGAACAGTTAAGACCTTAAAGACATGAATCAGTAAAGAATATAAAGACATGGCACAGGTAAGATCATAAGATCATAAAGAAATGGAACAGTTAAGATCTTAAAGATATGCACTAGTTAAGATCTTAAAAACATAGACCAGTTAAGATCTTAAAAACAAGGACCAGTTAAGATCTTAAAGACATGGATCAGATAAGATCTTAAACATATGGACCAGTTCAGATCTTGAAAACATGGAACAGTTAAGATCATAAAGACATGGATCAGTTGAGATCTTAAATACAATGACTAAGTATGATCTTAAAGACAAGAGCATGTTAAGATCTTAAAGACAAGGACCAGTTAAGATCAT
Source organism: Panopea generosa (assembly GCA_029582155.1). Lineage (NCBI taxonomy): Eukaryota > Metazoa > Mollusca > Bivalvia > Adapedonta > Hiatellidae > Panopea > Panopea generosa. The sequence continues at coordinate 92,144,105 of CM055896.1, forward strand.
GAAGATATTGATGAGTTTAGATCTTAAAGACATGCACCAGGTAAGATCTTAAAGACATGTTCTAGTTAAGATCTCGCAGACAAGGACCTGGTAAAATCTTAAAGACATGTTCCAGTAAAGATCATGCAGAAAAGGACCAGGTCAGGTCTTAAAAACATGTTCCAGTTAAGATCTTGCAGACAAGGACCAGGTAAGATCTTAAAGACATGTTCCAGTTAAGATCATGCAGATAAGGACCAGGTAAGATCTTAGACATGGACCAGGTAAGATCTTAAAGACATGGAACAGTTAAGATCTTAAAGACATAGACCAGGAAAGATCTTAAAGATATGGACAAGTAACTATCTTAAAGATATTGACCTGTTAAGATCTTAAAGACTTACACAAGTTAAGATCATAAATACATGGACCAGTTAAGACCATACAGACAAGGACCAGTTAAGATCATAAAGAAACGCACAAGTTAAGATTTTAACGGCACGGAACAGTTAAGATCTTAAAGACATTGATCAATTAAGATCTTAAAGAAATGGACCAGTTAAGATCTTAAAGAAATGGACCAGTTAAGATCTTAAAGACATGCACAAGTAAAGATCATAAATACATGGACCAGTTAAGATCTTAAAGACATGAACAAGTTAAGATCATAAAGACAAGGACCAGTTAAGATCATAAAGACACGGAACAGTAAAGTACATAAAACCACAGAACAGTTAAGACCATAAAGACATGGAACAGTAAGGATCATAAAGACAAGACCTTAAAGTCATGAAACAGTTAAGATTATAAAGACATGGAACCGTTAAGACCTTTAAGACATGGAACAGTTAAGACCTTAAAGACATGAATCAGTTAAGATCATAAAGATATGGACCAGTTAAGGTCTTAAAGACATGAACCTGTTAAGATCTCAAAGACATGGAACAGGTAAAATCTTAAAGACATGGAACAGATAAGATCATAAAGAAATGGAACAGTTAAGATCTTAAAGACATGGACTAGTTAAGATCTTAAAGACATGGAACAGGTAAGATCTTAAAGACATGGAAGAGTTAAGATCTTAAAGACATGGACAAGTTAAGATCTTAAAAACTGGGACCAGTTAAGATCTTAAAGACATGGATCGGATAAGATCTTAAAGATATGGACCAGTTAAGATCTTGAAGACATGGAACAGTTAAGATCATAAAGACATGGATCAGTTAAGATCTTAAAGACATGGACTATGTATGATTTTAAAGATAAGAGTATGTTAATATCTTAAAGACAAGGACCAGTAAAGATCTTAAAGATATGGATCAGTTAAGATCTTAAAGACATGCTTCAGGTAAGATCTTAAAGACATGCACCAGGTAAGATCTTAAAGACAAGGACCAGTTAAGATCTTAAAGACATGCTCCAGGTATGATCTTTAAGACATGCACCAGGTATTATTTTAAAGACAAGGACCTGTTAAGATCTTAAATATGTGGACTAGTTTAGATATTAAAGACATGGATCAGATAAGATCTTAAAGATATGGACCAGTTAAGATCTTGAAGACATGGAACAGTTAAGATCATAAAGACATGGATCAGTTAAGATCTTAAAGACATGGACTAGGTATGATTTTAAAGACAAGAGTATGTTAATATCTTAAAGACAAGGACCAGTTAAGATCTTAAAGATGTGGATCAGTTAAGATCTTAAAGACATGAACTGGGTAAGATATTAAAGACATGTTTCAGCTAAGATCTTGCAGACAAGGACTAGGTCAGATCTTAAAGACATGGATCAGTTAAGATCTTGCAGACAAGGACCAGTTAATCTCTTAAATACATGCGTCAGTTAAGATCTTAAAGACATGCTTCAGGTAAGATCTTAAAGACATGCACCAGGTAAGATCTTAAAGACAAGGACCAGTTAAGATCTTAAAGACATGCTCCAGGTATGATCTTAAAGACATGCTTCAGGTAAGATCTTAAAGACATGCACCAGGTAAGATCTTAAAGACAAGGACCAGTTAAGATCTTAAAGACATGCTCCAGGTATGATCTTAAAGACGTGCACCAGGTATGATCTTAAAGACAAGGACCAGTTAAGATCTTAAAGATGTGGACTAGTTAAAATCTTAAAGATATGGACCAGTTAAGATCTTAAAGACAAGCTCATAGTAAACCATGCACACTGAATAAATGCATAATTGAATACATGTATTATTTTGAAATACACAAGTTATATTGTGGTACAAAAAAAAGTAAATATCCACAAAATTTGGCAAAAAAACAGTCGCTCTGCAATATCTATTGATTATTACCATATCTTAAAATACTTCATGTATTTAGATTAATTGTGTGAAGATCAGTGGTCCAACGTGCTGTCATCCATTAAACTCTTACCTCTCACTTAAGCCAAGCCTGATCCAAAAACCTAATGTGAGAAAGTTTGCAAGTTAGTGGTTCTACTCAGATTCATTCGAAGTTATTTCTCCACTTATTAAACTGCATAATGCCCTATATAACCTATGACAATAAACCCCATCAAAATAAGAACTGGGTAAATATAAACTATTACATTGTTTTTACGTTAAAACCCAATGATAATTATTTTTCCTTTGTTTAACTCTGTTTCCATTTTCTGAAAATGCATTGATTTAAGTGGAAGGAATATTATCACCTGAAGTTGGCATTATAAAATGCAGTAACGCAGGTGTTTTTCTAGCTCACCTGAGCCAGTTGGGGTTCTAAAAGGGTTTCAAAAATCCTCTTCTCAACAACCATTCAGTCAAATTGGTTCATACTTGATGTAAACTATTCCTTTGAGTAGGGGTTTGAAGTTTGTACCAATCAAGGTTCTTGTACAGATGGGCCCGCTGTAAAGGGATTTTGAGTTTTACATAGGGATACTATGGAAAAACAAAAAAAGTATCATATTTTCATCCATTTGTGCAAAAATAGTATATAGATTGAGATCTGAAATATCTTCTAGTCATAGTGAATAAGATTTGGTTTAATAACTTTCCGTACACAAAATGACCTAGAATATTTATGTGTTGACGTGCTGTAAAACACCATTCATTCATTGGTTTAATAAGGAGGATTGGATCGCCATAAAGAACCATGTGGGGTCCCAAAAGGGTTAAAAGGTAATTAAAATTGAGATTTCAACAGTCAAATATGTTATAAATGATAAACATTATTCCTATGAATAGTGGTTTGAAGTCACTGGAATGGAGTATACAGGAACAGTGAAAGTGTATATATTTAGAAATTTTATGGGAAAAAATCAATCTTCTCATTTATTCAATAATAATTTTTGTTTGAGATCTGAAAAAGAATCTGAAAATGGTTGAAATTGTAAATTAAAAACTATTCTTCTTAAGATCCTATCTGTCAAAGTTCATATATGATATAAATCATCTTTTTATCAGCATTTGATTCAAAATGGACCTGACACAAGAAAGACTACTTCTTTGCCTACTGGCCATATGACATTGTTTGTCCAAGTAAATACAATGTACTGTTTACTTAGGCATCTTTAGCTTGTCTGAGGAAAATGGCAATGTAGCAATGGATATCGATCGCTGTTTGGGTTATATAGACCTGATTAATTGACAGCCAGTATCAGGTAAATCCTGCTTGAAGTTTGGACAAATCAAGGGGCTGGGATGTTTAGGGGTCATCTAAGAGGAATCTGTTTATGTTACATAGGAATGGTATGGGAAACTGAAAATTCCACTTTAAAGCATTTCCTTTTCATAATAAATAACTTTTTGTCTAGTAAGAGTGGAGCAGATGGTAATTTGTATAAATCAAGGGGTTTGGATATATAGGGTCTGTAAGGGGACTTTCATGTGTATACATACAAAAAAAGCAATGAAATATGTTTACAGTAAAGCAGGATTGAATTTCTCTGTGGTGCCACAAGGTGAAATTTAAAAAAGTCTTCCTCTCAAGGACTGATTAATCAGATTTGTTCATAAATGATATAAATTACAAGTCTGTTTTTTTTCTATATGTTTTGTCAAACAAGAGCTGTGATAGGTAAGAAACCGTGTGAATGTTTTTCTCATTTTAACCACTTTGGATTATCTGAATAAAACGTTATCAAAATGATGATGATATTGAAATTAGTACTTCCTTTTATAATTGTTACCGTGACCGCGGCGTGGTCTAGTGGTAGAGCATCTGCCTCGCATGCGGAAGGTCTTGGGTTCAATCCCTGGCCGGGTCATACCAAAGACTTTAAAAATAGTACTAGAAGCTTCCTCGCTTGACGCTCAGCATTTAGAGGAGAGTTCTAGGTCTGGTCGGCCCGGTGTCAGTATAATGTGACTGGGTGGGGTATCATACCATGTGTCTGCGGCATGTGTCTGCGGCATGATACTCCAGTGTGACAGCGCTTAGAATACTGTCTCAAGTAGACACTGTCGCGATATGACTGAAAAATTGTTGAAAGTGACGCTAAACACCATACAACAACCATACAACATATAATTGACCGCGGCGTGGTCTAGTGGTAGAGCATCTGCCTCGCATGCGGAAGGTCTAGGGTTCAATCCCCGGCCGGGTCATACCAAAGACTTTAAAAATAGTACTAGAAGCTTCCTCGCTTGACGCTCAGCATTTAGAGGAGAGTTCTAGGTCTGGTCGGCCCGGTGTCAGTATAATGTGACTGGGTGGGGTATCATACCATATGTCTGCGGCATGTGTCTGCGGCATGATACTCCAGTGTGACAGCGCTTAGAATACTGTCTCAAGTAGACACTGTCGCGATATGACTGAAAAATTGTTGAAAGCGACGCTAAACACCATACAACAACAACCATACAACATATAATTGACCGCGGCGTGGTCTAGTGGTAGAGCATCTGCCTCGCATGCGGAAGGTCTAGGGTTCAATCCCCGGCCGGGTCATACCAAAGACTTTAAAAATAGTACTAGAAGCTTCCTCGCTTGACGCTCAGCATTTAGAGGAGAGTTCTAGGTCTGGTCGGCCCGGTGTCAGTATAATGTGACTGGGTGGGGTATCATACCATATGTCTGCGGCATGTGTCTGCGGCATGATACTCCAGTGTGACAGCGCTTAGAATACTGTCTCAAGTAGACACCGTCGCGATATGACTGAAAAATTGTTGAAAGCGACGCTAAACACCATACAACAACAACCATACAACATATAATTGTTACCCTTCATCTGAACATTTCAAAGTTGCTTTCCTGTTGTTCTCTCCACTAATTCCAATTATACACACTTTAACGGAAAAGATACTAGTCCACACTTACAACAAAACACTTACTGTTGAGAAAGATGGTGAGGGTACTTTCTGGAACAGCAGCGAAACATCTTTGCATTCTTATTGAGAAAGTTTGGTTGACGCCCGCTCAAGGAAAAGTGGTGTTATCCGGTGAATGATTCATATAAGCCGTCTTAGTTGTTACCTAATCAGTATAAAATAATAGTATTAAAAATAAGATGGGGTAAATTATACATTGGCACTAGCAGTGAAGTTATCATAATGTAATATCTAAACACTGGTAAAACATTGATAATCTAAAGTGATCAGAAGCATGCAGATCTATTACCAATACTTAATTTCACAATGCTGACATTATGCTGTCATATTTTCCTCCCCAGATATAATCCAGTGATCTGATTTCATTCTATATTTCAAAGGGCATTCCCAATTATGTAAATGAGAGCCAAATTGTAATGTTTGCACATTTTTTTTCTCACTAGTCCAAGACCTAATGAAACATTACAGAAACAGCCTTGTAGTACATCGTAACACTCATTAATTTATTCCTAATTACTGTTTCTAACAATTTTATTATTGTTGTGTTGTTTTTCCTCTATTATATTCAAATTTACATGTACAATTGCATGTGTATCTAAATTGAAATATGTTCGTTATACAAATATAAAAAGCGAGAGTTTGTGTATGTGTATGCGTGTGCGTAAATGAGAGTTGTAACCAGGAGCATATTGTGAGAATTTTGTTAATCTATAATGTGTGATATATGCAGCAGATGAATGAAAGTTATTTTCTATCTTTTTGAAAATGTATATGTACTTGTTTGTTTATACGAGGCCTCAAGGAAGATTGATTTACCAACTGAGTTACCCTCTTTAAATAAAGAAATTACTTACTTACTTACTTATTACAACTATATGCATACATTATTGATACAACATTCAAAAAAGGAGGATCTAGTTGACTTTGTTGATGGCCTGTGATAAATAACACAAACAGTCATGATTGTTGCCTTGATGTAATGCATGGTAGCCAGGATTAGGGGAGTATATGTTTGATTCATTGTCAAGGTCATGTCCTGTGTCCTTGAGCACTATCCACATTATTCCATCGAGCAATATTTGTTTAATTTATAAGACATTATTTTACAAGCAATGTAAAATAATAGATTATCTCAACTGCTAATAAAAATCACTGTTCAGATAACAGTTTATAGACAGCATTTAACTAACAGTGGATGAGATAAAATGTAAATCTGTACTGTGTGACATCTACAGCTATCTTAGATCAACAATAACGAATGTTTGCACTGTTCAGTTGAATTGCTTTAATAAAAAGATAGCTAAATAGTAAATATTACTTATACTGAATACAGTCTACATGTATCAAGAAGTTAGTGTATCTGGTGACTTACAACTTTCTTAAAATATCTAGTGAATGATAAGAAGTTATAATTTTCTGAAATCTCTGGTGTCTCTTAAGATTTTTTTTACATGTGTTATTAAATATAGTAATATATTTACACTAAATTTTGTCTATTATCCCTACTAAAATGAGCTCATAATGACCTGCATATTTCCAATGAGCAGGGCATTTTCATTACCCAGAATTCATTTAGACAGGGCATTATTACTACCCAGAATTCATTTAGGCAGGGCATTATCACTACCCAGAATTCATTTAGGCAGGGCATTATCACTATCCAGAATTCATTTAGGCAGGGCATTATCACTACCCAGAATTCATTTAGGCAGGGTATTATCACTACCCAGCTCGTTTGACGCACTGACGAAAAATTGATCAAGTTTACAGAAAAACATAGATATTCTTGCAAACAAAACAACATGTATGTGAGGCTATTTCTTCCTATTAAAAAAATACATACCGGAATCAATCTCACAAGAAAATATAAAACAGTGTCGGAAAAGCAAAACAAAACTTCAAACAGGCATGATAAGTTCTAAATAGCTTAGCCATTGAAGGTCAATGGTTTTTATGAAAGCAAAAACTTGACAAAACTAGTAAATTATATCATTTTCTGTGCAAAATATTATATTTTCATAAAAAAATGTCAAAATGCCACACCTATGTTTTCCTCTTTTAAACAGTTCTTACATAAACAAATAGCAATCAAGGAACAAAAAGCAATGAAATACAAACTTATCGCTCCAATATAATATCGTCTTCTAATTTCAGGAAGGCTACATTCTATTTGTTTTCCACTTCTTATCCGTTACCTTCTGCCTCGCATGCGGAAGGTCATGGGTTCAATCCCCGGCCGGGTCATACCAAGATTTATAAAAATGGTACTAGAAGCTTCCTCGCTTGACGCTCAGCATTTACAGGAGAGTTCTAGGTCTGGTTGGCCTGGTGTCAGTATAATATGACTGGGTGGGGTATCATTCCATGTGTCTGGGGCATGATACTCCAGTGTGACAGTGCTTAGAATACTGTCTCAAGTAGACACCGTCGTGATACGACTGAAAAATTGTTGAAAGCGACAATAAACACCATACAACATTATCTGTTACCTATTCATACACTTGTGTGTATATTTTTTTCTCAATAAAACTTGTCTTCTGTTCTCTAAATACCTCCTTTGTCTTCCTTCAAGACTTTTTTCCCTCTTACAAAATATAAACTGTTTCATCAAACATTATTTTATAGCGAATATTGTCTTAATATTTTGAGTGTTTGTGCAGCAAAAAACTTCCTGAAAAAAAGTCGAGCATTATGAATTGTCTGCATGTGCATAAACTTATTATATTATTGTGTTATATTGTATTTAGACCATGTTTATTGCTATACTATGCTGATTTATGAAATGAAAAATAAATTATAAAAATTAAAAAAAAAACTTGGAATAAGGAAGATAAAGAATATTCTTTCGCAGATAAAGAAATGAGTTTATCATAAAAAAAATGTGCTGATATGGTAAGTGTTTGTATAAATTTTGATTTATTATTACACTTGGAATGTTTCCAATCTAAACAAAATGAAGGAGAGACCCATACTTGAAAGCAAATGAATATCTTAAAATACCAAGATAACATAAAATCGGTGCAATAGCACAGTTGGTGTACATTATTTTTTATCAATCTGAATGTTGCATGACGCACCAATAGGCCCTACTGTTATGTTTTTTTTAATTTTTAAACCGATTAAACTGTTAAGCAAAGTATGTGTAAACATGATATTTAGTAACATGTGTAATAAAGTAGTTACAACTTTCTGAAATCTCTAGTGAACTTTCTGAAATCTCTGGTGACTCGTAAAAAGTTACAACTTTCTGAAATCGCTAGTGACTCGTAAGAAGTTACAACTTTTTGAAATCACTAGTGACTGGTAAGAAATTGTAACTTTTTGAAATCTCTGGTGACTTGTTAGAGGTTACAACTTTCTGGAATCTCTGTTGACTTGTAAGAAGTTACAACTTTCTGGAATCTCTGGTGACTCGTAAGAAGTTACAACTTTCTGAAATCACTAGTGACTCATAAGAGGTTACAACTTTCTGAAATCACTGTTGACTTGTAAGAGGTTACAATTTTCTGGAATCTCTGTTGACTTGTAAGAGGTTACAACTTTCTGAAATCACTGTTGACTTGTAAGAAGCTACAACTTTCTGAAATCACTAGTGACTTGTAAGAAGTTACAACTTTCTGAAATCACTGTTGACTTGTTAGAGGTTACAACTTTCTGGAATCTCTGTTGACTCATAAGAAGTTACAACTTTCTGAAATCTCTGGTGACTTGTAAGAAGTTACAACTTTTTGAAATCACTAGTGACTTGTAAGAAGTTACAACTTTCTGAAATCACTGTTGACTTGTAAGAGGTTACAACTTTCTGGAATCTCTGTTGAATTGTAAGAAGTTACAACTTTCTGAAATCACTAGTGACTCGTAAGAAGTTACAACTTTCTGAAATCACTGTTGAGTTGTAAGAGGTTACAACTTTCTGGAATCTCTGTTGACTTGTAAGAAGTTACAACTTTCTGAAATCACTAGTGACTCGTAAGAAGTTACAACTTTCTGAAATCACTGTTGACTTGTAAGAGGTTACAACTTTCTGAAATCACTGTTGACTTGTAAGAGGTTACAACTTTCTGAAATCACTAGTGACTTGTAAGAAGTTACAACTTTCTGAAATCACTAGTGACTCGTAAGAAGTTACAACTTTCTGAAATCACTGTTGACTTGTAAGAGGTTACAACTTTCTGAAATCACTAGTGACTTGTAAGAGGTTACAACTTTCTGAAATCACTAGTGACTCATAAGAAGTTACAACTTTCTGAAATCACTGTTGACTTGTAAGAGGTTACAACTTTCTGGAATCTCTGTTGACTTGTAAGAGGTTACAACTTTCTGAAATCACTGTTGATTTGTAAGAGGTTACAACTTTCTGGAATCTCTGTTGACTTGTAAGATGTTACAACTTTCTGAAATCACTAGTGACTCGTAAGAGGTTACAACTTTCTGAAATCACTAGTGACTTGTAAGAAGTTACAACTTTCTGAAATCACTAGTGACTTGTAAGAAGTTACAACTTTCTGAAATCACTGTTGACTTGTAAGAGGTTACAATTTTCTGGAATCTCTGTTGACTTGTAAGAGGTTACAACTTTCTGAAATCACTGTTGACTTGTAAGAAGCTACAACTTTCTGAAATCACTAGTGACTTGTAAGAAGTTACAACTTTCTGAAATCACTGTTGACTTGTTAGAGGTTACAACTTTCTGGAATCTCTATTGACTTGTAAGAAGTTACAACTTTCTGAAATCACTGTTGACTTGTAAGAGGTTACAACTTTCTGAAATCACTGTTGACTTGTAAGAGGTTACAACTTTCTGAAATCACTAGTGACTTGTAAGAAGTTACAACTTTCTGAAATCACTAGTGACTCGTAAGAAGTTACAACTTTCTGAAATCACTGTTGACTTGTTAGAGGTTACAACTTTCTGAAATCACTAGTGACTTGTAAAGAAGTTACAACTTTCTGAAATCACTAGTGACTCATAAGAAGTTACAACTTTCTGAAATCACTGTTGACTTGTAAGAGGTTACAACTTTCTGGAATCTCTGTTGACTTGTAAGAGGTTACAACTTTCTGAAATCACTGTTGATTTGTAAGAGGTTACAACTTTCTGGAATCTCTGTTGACTTGTAAGAAGTTACAACTTTCTGAAATCACTGTTGACTTGTAAGAGGTTACAACTTTCTGAAATCACTGTTGACTTGTAAGAGGTTACAACTTTCTGAAATCACTAGTGACTTGTAAGAAGTTACAACTTTCTGAAATCACTAGTGACTCGTAAGAAGTTACAACTTTCTGAAATCACTGTTGACTTGTAAGAGGTTACAACTTTCTGAAATCACTAGTGACTTGTAAGAAGTTACAACTTTCTGAAATCACTAGTGACTCATAAGAAGTTACAACTTTCTGAAATCACTGTTGACTTGTAAGAGGTTACAACTTTCTGGAATCTCTGTTGACTTGTAAGAGGTTACAACTTTCTGAAATCACTGTTGATTTGTAAGAGGTTACAACTTTCTGGAATCTCTGTTGACTTGTAAGATGTTACAACTTTCTGAAATCACTAGTGACTCGTAAGAGGTTACAACTTTCTGAAATCACTAGTGACTTGTAAGAAGTTACAACTTTCTGAAATCACTAGTGACTCGTAAGAAGTTACAACTTTCTGAAATCACTGTTGACTTGTAAGAGGTTACAACTTTCTGTAATCACTGTTGACTTGTAAGAGGTTACAACTTTCTGGAATCTCTGTTGACTTGTAAGAAGTTACAACTTTCTGAAATCACTAGTGACTCGTAAGAAGTTACAACTTTCTGAAATCACTGTTGACTTGTAAGAGGTTACAACTTTCTGTAATCACTGTTGACTTGTAAGAGGTTACAACTTTCTGGAATCTCTGTTGACTTGTAAGAAGTTACAACTTTCTGAAATCACTGTTGACTTGTAAGAGGTTACAACTTTCTGGAATCTCTGTTGACTTGTAAGAAGTTACAACTTTCTGAAATCACTAGTGACTTGTAAGAAGTTACAACTTTATGAAATCACTAGTGACTCGTAAGAAGTTACAACTTTCTGAAATCTCTGTTGACTTGTAAGAGGTTACAACTTTCTGAAATCACTGTTGACTTGTAAGAGGTTACAACTTTCTGGAATCTCTGTTGACTTGTAAGAGGTTACAACTTTCTCAAATCACTAGTGACTTGTAAGAGGTTACAACTTTCTGGAATCTCTGTTGACTTGTAAGAAGTTACAACTTTCTGAAATCACTAGTGACTTGTAAGAAGTTACAACTTTATGAAATCACTAGTGACTCGTAAGAAGTTACAACTTTCTGAAATCTCTGTTGACTTGTAAGAGGTTACAACTTTCTGAAATCACTGTTGACTTGTAAGAGGTTACAACTTTCTGGAATCTCTGTTGACTTGTAAGAGGTTACAACTTTCTCAAATCACTAGTGACTTGTAAGAGGTTACAACTTTCTGGAATCTCTGTTGACTTGTAAGAAGTTACAACTTTCTGAAATCACTAGTGACTTGTAAGAAGTTACAACTTTCTGAAATCACTGTTGACTTGTTAGAGGTTACAACTTTCTGGAATCTCTGTTGACTTGTAAGAAGTTACAACTTTCTGAAATCTCTGGTGACTTGTAAGAAGTTACAACTTTTTGAAATCACTAGTGACTTGTAAGAAGTTACAACTTTCTGAAATCACTGTTGACTTGTAAGAGGTTACAACTTTCTGGAATCTCTGTTGAATTGTAAGAAGTTACAACTTTCTGAAATCACTAGTGACTCGTAAGAAGTTACAACTTTCTGAAATCACTGTTGAGTTGTAAGAGGTTACAACTTTCTGGAATCTCTGTTGACTTGTAAGAAGTTACAACTTTCTGAAATCACTAGTGACTCGTAAGAAGTTACAACTTTCTGAAATCACTGTTGACTTGTAAGAGGTTACAACTTTCTGAAATCACTGTTGACTTGTAAGAAGTTACAACTTTCTGAAATCACTAGTGACTCGTAAGAAGTTACAACTTTCTGAAATCACTGTTGACTTGTAAGAGGTTACAACTTTCTGAAATCACTAGTGACTTGTAAGAAGTTACAACTTTCTGAAATCACTAGTGACTCATAAGAAGTTACAACTTTCTGAAATCACTGTTGACTTGTAAGAGGTTACAACTTTCTGGAATCTCTGTTGACTTGTAAGAGGTTACAACTTTCTGAAATCACTGTTGATTTGTAAGAGGTTACAACTTTCTGGAATCTCTGTTGACTTGTAAGATGTTACAACTTTCTGAAATCACTAGTGACTCGTAAGAAGTTACAACTTTCTGAAATCACTAGTGACTTGTAAGAAGTTACAACTTTCTGAAATCACTAGTGACTCGTAAGAAGTTACAACTTTCTGAAATCACTGTTGACTTGTAAGAGGTTACAATTTTCTGGAATCTCTGTTGACTTGTAAGAGGTTACAACTTTCTGAAATCACTGTTGACTTGTAAGAAGCTACAACTTTCTGAAATCACTAGTGACTTGTAAGAAGTTACAACTTTCTGAAATCACTGTTGACTTGTTAGAGGTTACAACTTTCTGGAATCTCTGTTGACTTGTAAGAAGTTACAACTTTCTGAAATCTCTGGTGACTTGTAAGAAGTTACAACTTTTTGAAATCACTAATGACTTGTAAGAAGTTACAACTTTCTGAAATCACTGTTGACTTGTAAGAGGTTACAACTTTCTGGAATCTCTGTTGAATTGAAAGAAGTTACAACTTTCTGAAATCACTAGTGACTCGTAAGAAGTTACAACTTTCTGAAATCACTGTTGAGTTGTAAGAGGTTACAACTTTCTGGAATCTCTGTTGACTTGTAAGAAGTTACAACTTTCTGAAATCACTAGTGACTCGTAAGAAGTTACAACTTTCTGAAATCACTGTTGACTTGTAAGAGGTTACAACTTTCTGAAATCACTGTTGACTTGTAAGAGGTTACAACTTTCTGAAATCACTAGTGACTTGTAAGAAGTTACAACTTTCTGAAATCACTAGTGACTCATAAGAAGTTACAACTTTCTGAAATCACTGTTGACTTGTAAGAGGCTACAACTTTCTGAAATCACTAGTGACTTGTAAGAAGTTACAACTTTCTGAAATCACTAGTGACTCATAAGAAGTTACAACTTTCTGAAATCACTGTTGACTTGTAAGAGGTTACAACTTTCTGGAATCTCTGTTGACTTGTAAGAGGTTACAACTTTCTGAAATCACTGTTGATTTGTAAGAGGTTACAACTTTCTGGAATCTCTGTTGACTTGTAAGAAGTTACAACTTTCTGAAATCACTGTTGACTTGTAAGAGGTTACAACTTTCTGAAATCACTGTTGACTTGTAAGAGGTTACAACTTTCTGAAATCACTAGTGACTTGTAAGAAGTTACAACTTTCTGAAATCACTAGTGACTCGTAAGAAGTTACAACTTTCTGAAATCACTGTTGACTTGTAAGAGGTTACAACTTTCTGAAATCACTAGTGACTTGTAAGAAGTTACAACTTTCTGAAATCACTAGTGACTCATAAGAAGTTACAACTTTCTGAAATCACTGTTGACTTGTAAGAGGTTACAACTTTCTGGAATCTCTGTTGACTTGTAAGAGGTTACAACTTTCTGAAATCACTGTTGATTTGTAAGAGGTTACAACTTTCTGGAATCTCTGTTGACTTGTAAGATGTTACAACTTTCTGAAATCACTAGTGACTCGTAAGAGGTTACAACTTTCTGAAATCACTAGTGACTTGTAAGAAGTTACAACTTTCTGAAATCACTAGTGACTCGTAAGAAGTTACAACTTTCTGAAATCACTGTTGACTTGTAAGAGGTTACAACTTTCTGAAATCACTAGTGACTTGTAAGAAGTTACAACTTTCTGAAATCACTGTTGACTTGTAAGAGGTTACAACTTTCTGTAATCATTGTTGACTTGTAAGAGGTTACAACTTTCTGGAATCTCTGTTGACTTGTAAGAAGTTACAACTTTCTGAAATCACTAGTGACTCGTAAGAAGTTACAACTTTCTGAAATCACTGTTGACTTGTAAGAGGTTACAACTTTCTGAAATCACTAGTGACTTGTAAGAAGTTACAACTTTCTGAAATCTCTGTTGACTTGTAAGAGGTTACAACTTTCTGAAATCACTGTTGACTTGTAAGAGGTTACAACTTTCTGGAATCTCTGTTGACTTGTAAGAGGTTACAACTTTCTGAAATCACTGTTGACTTGTAAGAGGTTACAACTTTCTGTAATCATTGTTGACTTGTAAGAGGTTACAACTTTCTGGAATCTCTGTTGACTTGTAAGAAGTTACAACTTTCTGAAATCACTAGTGACTCGTAAGAAGTTACAACTTTCTGAAATCACTGTTGACTTGTAAGAGGTTACAACTTTCTGTAATCACTGTTGACTTGTAAGAGGTAACAACTTTCTGGAATCTCTGTTGACTTGTAAGAAGTTACAACTTTCTGAAATCACTGTTGACTTGTAAGAGGTTACAACTTTCTGGAATCTCTGTTGACTTGTAAGAAGTTACAACTTTCTGAAATCACTAGTGACTTGTAAGAAGTTACAACTTTATGAAATCACTAGTGACTCGTAAGAAGTTACAACTTTCTGAAATCTCTGTTGACTTGTAAGAGGTTACAACTTTCTGAAATCACTAGTGACTTGTAAGAAGTTACAACTTTCTGAAATCTATGTTGACTTGTAAGAGGTTACAACTTTCTGAAATCACTGTTGACTTGTAAGAAGTTGTAACTTTTTGAAATCTCTGGTGACTCGTAAGAAGTTCGGAAATCTATCTTGACTGATAAGATAACTCTCTAAAACTCGCCAAAACTGTTAAAGTAAACTTTAAAAATCTTGATCATGCTACAGAAAGCACTGCGAAACAAATGGTGAACATGATTATGGACACATATCCTTCATAAAAATATTGAATTGCATGTCTCTGTGTCTCCTGGTTTGGCCCTGGGTGTGAGGCCTAAAACAGGAATTTAGGAGCTCCCCCACTCTCCTACCCGATTTTCTATTTATAGGATGCATTTCCAGCATGCTTGGGGCAATTCCATGATTATAATGATGCATTCACAAGAAATAAAATGTTAGTGCTATAAAAAAAGAAAAGAAGACATTGTCTGGGCATTGTGGCGTGAAGGAAGCTATGTCACTGAATGACATCCCACTTAAATTTACAAAGTAAGGTATTCTGTGACATATCAGTTAAGTCACATGATTTCATTCCTATTCCAATAAGATCTGTCATATTGGTTAATATTGTAGAATTCGTTTCATCGTAGGAAGAATTTGAATGACGAGGTGAAGGTTGTAAAGCAGTATTTGCCTGCTATCTATCTTTAGAATGTGGATTTTTATTTATTTCTCCACTCCAATTCAAATATTGTTTTTGTCACGTTTTTGTTAATTGAAATACCAAACCATTTGTTTGTTATTTATCAATGGTAATGAGATGCTTCGTATTTCTAAAAATTTTTTAGACATTTAAAGCGATTATGATATCAATAAATCAATTTGTGATTATTATTATTTTTAGAAATGATTTATTGCTATTATGAAACTTATTTAATGGTACACATTAATAAATGAAAAGTGAAACAGCACCTAAAACAGGGTGCATGTCTAAAAAAGTTGAAGTTACACTTACCATATAAACATTGTCAATCCTTTTGTGTATGACACCAAAATAATGAGGTTCTATGAAGAATTCTTGATCATTTATGACAACTGCTTTAAACATGTAATAGACCACATATTATACCATGGGTTTCTGATAAGAGTTTGTCACTCACATAGGTTTATATATAGAAAGGATATAAAGGGAGATGACTCTAAAATGTAAAATTTTGAAACAGAGAGCGGAAGATCAAGTATTACACAGATAAAACTTTATTGATGTCCCACCACAATGAATGTTAGTGATATAAACATTACAGTTCATTCAGGTTTTGTTGATAATTGGGCAAGTTCATCATTGCATATTATAGGTAAAGCAGGTAATTACCATTTTGTTTGCAAATAATTCATAATGGAGTACCTATACCGGTCTTTAACTATATATAGTATACCTGTATCGAGGATACAAATTCGATAATATGTTTACAATGGTTCTTAAATAAACAAAAACAGACTCCTAATGGATTGTATTGTCCTTAATGTTTTCCTTTGATGGATTTTATTATTTCAGCTTTGTTGAGGCCCCTATCGATGTTTTTTAATGAGATAATAAATTAACTATATTTATAACAGGTGACCTGACTGGGCTGCAGACAGTGTATCTCTGTGAGATGTTGAAGCGCAATGCTGATGAAAGGGAGATAATCCTGAATGACCTTCAAGATGAGAGCATTGATGATCTTATCGAGGCAGCGTCCATGATGTCCAAGACAGAAAGACAACAACGACTTGTGGAGCTCCGGGGCAAGAGACAAAATCTCCATCTAACAGTCCCTGGTAAGTATGTCCATGTGTCTTAATGTGTAATACTATAACTCATTATGATAGATTAACAAGTAAGAGCAACAAGAGAGATAAAATGTTTGTTGACCTGGTGTCATTAATAACATATATGTTGAGCAATGTTCAACCCCACTCTGGAGTTGTCTGGATGGGATATGATTATATCACATGGCAATATTAAAACAATGAGTATAAAGCTATCAGTCTGAAGCAACACTCTTGGACAATCTTCTATGGAAGCTGTAACAATGCAACGTTTTTTTTCTATTACATACAATCTTCCAGATGATAAGGAAGAGCATATTGCCGCTGATCAGTATCAACAAAACAGCAGTTGGTCCTGTACGGGGAGACAGCCAAAAATGAGGTTGTTGCTGTGGTGTTATTGGCAAAGCTTCAATGTGAGCAGAACGGAGAGGTTGCCTTGACCTTGTCTAAGATAGAGAATATGGTAAGTAACATGACAGTGTAGATGACATACCTGGTGGAGGACAGGGAGGTGGCCTTGACCTTGTCTCAGTTAAAGAATATGGTAAGTAACATAATAGTGTAGATGACATACCTGGTGCAGGACAGGGAAGTGGCCTTGACCTTGTCTCAGATAGAGAATATGGTAAGTAACATGACATTGTAGATGACATGCCTGTTTGAGGACAAGGAGGTGGCCTTGACCTTGTCTCAAATACAAAATATGGTAAGTAACATGACAGTGTAGATGACATACCTGGTGCAGGACAACTAGGTGACCTTGACTTTGTCTCAGATAGAGAATATGATAAGTAACATGACAGTGTAGATGACATGCCTTGTGCAGGATATGGAGGTGACCTTGATCTTGTCTCAGATTGAGAATATGGTAAGTAGAAGACATGCCTGGTGCAGAACAGGGAGGTGACATTGACCTTCTCTCAGATGGAGAATATATCTATTTATCACACCTATCTATGCAAGTAACTGATAACTTTTCACTTGAATCAGCGGTGAGAGACGAATGGCAATATGATGTTATGTAATATAAATCATCACAGAGCTTGCATCTGTCCAGGGATTCAAACATATGACCCCAGGATTGATAGACATGCTACCAACTGAGGTAACTGGCCAAGCATAAAAAGATGGTAGATTGTGATCAAGAAAGAGGGTGTAAAGAAAGCATTATGAACAAAGCCAGGTGTTGGTCAATATCAATCATCATGTAGACTGTGACCAGTTAGGGATTCAAACTCACGACCCCTGGATTGATAGTCAAATGTGCTACCAACTGATCTAATGGAGTCTGGCATAAAAGAAAAAATAAGTAAGATTGTGATAAAAAATGATCCGATATATATGGGTGTAAATAAAACATTGTGAACAAATGCAGGTGTTTGCCAATGTTGCCAACAAAATATGAACTTGTTATATATCTCTACAGAATGAGGAGGACATGCACACATGCCTGGACAGAGAGATCAACAACTGCAGACTGGGCACAGCCTGAAATGTAATCAATGTGTTTACATGTTACCAAGGGGAGGCAACTGATGACTTACTTCTGAAGGTAGATTGCAGTTCTTGTTCTTGAAAATCTTAATTGAAATCCCAATTTTGTTGAGTGATGATAGATATACAAGTGCAATGATATAATGTATTACTAACGATTGATAACAGATGATTGCAATTACAAGGTAACATATTCTGATATTTCTTGTTACTACAATAACATTGTAAATTACCAGTTAATGAATTTATTGACATGACACAAAATGAAAGTAGGTTGTCACTGAAAATACTGCTCTATTGTATAGTGCATCCAAATACTACACTCTGACAGTGACTTTGAAAATGTACCACTTACATACAGGTAATTTAGTGCAGAAAATGTCATCCAATTTTAAGGAAAGTTTATATATGTTAAGAGTGCCCATCTTTGTCTTCTACTGTCAAAATTTCATGAAATTAATTTGCCAAATAATTAATCCTTCATCAACATTCAGTGAGAGCAAGTTTCCTATCCTTCTATACAAGACCTTGTTTTCACAAACACTTCTTTGAAACCTCTACTGGGCCAAATATTCACTGAAGTTTTGATTTTAAAACTGAAACTCTAAAATTTAAAACTATAATTTGCATTAAAAAATGTTTGATGTACATTTGCAACAAAAGCAACCTATTCCATTGATCATTTCGAAAATTTACATTTATTTACAGAAAAATTCCTATTACTCTTAAAAGAATTGGAGATTTTGTATTTGAGTTGAGATTAAGACTCAAAACTTTAGTTGTTAAGGCCCTGGGAACTTTAGTTGTTAAGGCCCTGGGAAACTTTAGTTGTTAAGGCCCTGGGAAACTTTAGTTGTTAAGGCCCTGGGAAACTTAAGTTGTTAAGGCCCTAGGAAACTTTAGTTGTTAAGGCCCTGGGAAACTTCAGTTGTTTAAGGCCCTGGGAAACTTCAGTTGTTAAGGCCCTGGGAAACTTCAGTTGTTAAGGCCCTGGGAAACTTCAGTTGTTAAGGCCCTGGGAAACTTTAGTCGTTAAGGCCCTGGGAAACTTAAGTTGTTAAGGCCCTGGGAAACTTTAGTTGTTAAGGCCCTGGGAAATTTCAGTTGTTAAGGCCCTGGGACGGTTCCACTAAGCATCTCATGCTGAGATTTTCCTCAAATCAGAATTTCCAATTTTTTTTTTAAATGATAACGTAAAACTCATCACATTGTAACATGCCTGGTAATTTTCCAAACCATCACATCATGTGATGCTATAAAATGTTCGGTAGCATTTCCGGAATCAGCTAGCCAATTCCTTCCCCTGGGGACCAAAAGTAACATTTTTTGTACATGTTACATTATGCCAAAAGTAACATTTATTGAATATTCAACATTAGGCAAAAAGCAACATTTATTCTAAAATTACATTTCTTGTGCATGTAACATTATTCTAAAGGTAACATTTACAGACAAAGTTACTAGCATTAAGAAAAACACACATATTTAATTGAACTTATTGGGGTTAAAAAATCGTTCAATCTTTAAAGGGAGTTTATCAGGATAAATGTCTTTAAAAAAGAATAAATATCAAAATGGATAAAAGCATCTCATTATTATTAATAAATATAAACCGAATAGTTTAGTATGTTAAATCCACCAAAACGTGACAAAATTGATATGTAAATTGGAGTGGTAAACTTGAAACAAAATCCCCATTCTAAAAATAGACAGCACTTAATACTGTTTGATGACCTACACATCGCCATTACATCTCTTTCCAAAATGAAATCATTCATATAATACGTTACAAAATAAGTTGCCATTTTATAAGCGGGAAATCTATTTTAGTCTTACCTATTCCCAGGTTAGGAAAGCCCTTTTCAATATATTATTTTTGCATGTTTAAATAGATATTTTTTGGCAATATGGGGTCAGTGAGTATAGCCAATATTAAAATTTGGAAAAAATCCTGATATATTCCCTTTAAATTACCATATATCCTCTGAATACCCCCCCCCCCCCCCCCACCCCCCACACACACACACACACACTTATAAATGTCCCCATTTTTTGAAAAATTAAATACCTTAACAATCTGGAATTTGGACTTTAATACATTTAAATTACAAGTAGATTTGAAGTCTGTTTAAATGACTTACAGTTAAATTTTTAATGTCTCATTACTGGCAGTGTGTTGGGCACTTCATAGAAAACTTAAGTTTGATTTCTTGTGCCTAAAAAAAGCCACTCCCACAACCCTTTTCAAAATGCATTGCACCTGGGGAGTGTTGTGTGTGTGTGTGGGGGGGGGGGGGGGGGGGTATTCAGGGTATGCAGTATACAGCTTTCAAAATATTTTTAAGGGGCAATACTAAGTTTCACTACCTATCTTTTAAAAAGATGAAAGCATGAATGACAAAAATTCTATTTTTACATAACATATTTTTTAATTAATGCATTATCTCCAGAATACCATATACATGTTTCTATTCCCATGGTCCTCTGTGGCTGATTGGTCTAAGGCTCTGTCTGATGGCCTCTCACCACTGAGGTAATTGGTTCAAACCCAGCTTGGTCCAAAATCTTTACCGGTATATGAGAAAGATTGCCATTTACTTACAGAAGGATCTACTTAGATTCATTATCTGAGGCCTAGATAAAAAAAACTTGATATGCCATATATAACCTGTCATGTGTATTGAAAATGGCATTAAGCCCCATTCTTTTACCCATAAAATATCATGAACCCAGTATTATACCTAAATTAGTTTTAAAAAAATCAGCTTTTTTAGAATGCTGCACAAGGCACATAAAATATATAGCCATCATTTTGGTCAGTAATTACATATTTGCTTATTTGTTCATTTTTACTTTCCTCAATAAATTGATTTAAAAGAAGTTTCAAACAGCTTAGTTTATCTCTAGGTATTGAACAATAAGCAGTGTTTTGTCTCACATATTTGAATTCTTTAATGATAGTTTTTCTGCAATGTTGCCACTCTGTAAATAAGGATTTACTTGCAGTTTTTTTCTTCAGGGGAAAAAAAAGAACATGAGCTTTCACTTATATTGCATGCTACCAGTATAACATTTTGACTGGTTACTCATCAGTTGTGTTATAAATGTTAATCAGACTATGTGCAGTTAAACATGATCCAGTCTAAAATCATAAAAATCATTATCAGTAAGAACTTTCCTCAGATTAAAGTTTACTGTTGAAACTGAAGACTAATATTGATTTTGAAATAGCCAACATAATAAACTATAACAAAGAAATGCTAAAGTACCTAAGTTTTGACTTATACATTCATTTCACTGATGTAAAAAAAAATGTTGAGATTGTAAATCTAGACCCGTAATGTTCAACTAGCAGCCAGCGCTCCTATTTTAAGAGTTTTGATTTTTATCAGTTTTCTTTTCACAAGTATTTCTGTTACAATCTTCTTTAGCGACCTTTGCTTTGTTTTTGTTAATATGTTTTGTTTATTAAAAATAACCAACAAAACTTGATATAAAGTTACATAGTCTATCTTAGATCATCTGTTTAAGATGGCGCTCAGCACATCAGATAACTGTTTCCACCAACGATACATTGTATCTGTTTAGATGGTTTACAATTTGTTTTTTTAACAATTTTTATCTTTTGATCTGTCTACAACAAAAGAGAAAATGTTTCTTTTACGCAGTTTAATTTTCAATGTAAAATTTGCAACTTTCAAATTTTTTATGTCAAGATGTCTGTCTAATTTAGCGCCATTTTATGAAAGGACATTCCAAGGTGTGTCCATTCCAAGGAATATTGGTTGAATAGAAATCAAATTTGTACGTCTGCTACCGTGAAACTGATAGAATTTTTTTACAGTCACATGGCTGCTAGGATAAAACAAGCACTTCTATGTGTGGATCCTGTTTTAGCTGAAGATCAACATGTTTAATACTTTTACCTGTAGTTAGCCTGTTTCCTGAAGATCAACATGTTTAATACTTACCGGTAGTTAGCCTGCTTCCTGAAGATCAACATGTTTAATACTTTACTGGTAGTTAGCCTGCTTCCTGAAGATCAACATGTTTAATACTTTACCGGTAGTTAGCCTGTTTCCTGAAGATCAACATGATTAATACTTTACCGGTAGTTAGCCTGTTTCCTGAAGATCAACATGTTTAATACTTTACTGGTAGTTAGCCTGTTTCCTGAAGATCAACATGTTTAATACTTTACTGGTAGTTTAGCCTGTTTCCTGAAGATCAACATGTTTAATACTTTACCGGTAGTTAGCCTGTTTCCTGAAGATCAACATGTTTAATACTTTTACCGGTAGTTAGCCTGCTTCCTGAAGATCAACATGTTTAATACTTTACCGGTAGTTAGCCTGTTTCCTGAAGATCAACATGTTTAATATGTTTCCTGAAGATCAACATGTTTAATACTTTACCGGTAGTTAGCCTGCTTCCTGAAGATCAACATGTTTAATACTTTACCGGTAGTTAGCCTGCTTCCTGAAGATCAACATGTTTAATACTTTACCGGTAGTTAGCCTGCTTCCTGAAGATCAACATGTTTAATACTTTACCGGTAGTTAGCCTGCTTCCTGAAGATCAACATGTTTAATACTTTACCGGTTGTTAGCCTGCTTCCTGAAGATCAACATGTTTAATACTTTACCGGTAGTTAGCCTGCTTCCTGAAGATCAACATGTTTAATACTTTACCGGTTGTTAGCCTGCTTCCTGAAGATCAACATGTTTAATACTTTACCGGTAGTTAGCTGCTTCCTGAAGATCAACATGTTTAATACTTTACCGGTAGTTAGCCTGCTTCCTGAAGATCAACATGTTTAATACTTTACCGGTAGTTAGCCTGCTTCCTGAAGATCAACATGTTTAATACTTTACCGGTAGTTAGCCTGCTTCCTGAAGATCAACAGTTTTAATAACTTTACCGGTAGTTAGCCTGCTTCCTGAAGATCAACATGTTTAATACTTTACCGGTTGTTAGCCTGCTTCCTGAAGATCAACATGTTTAATACTTTACCGGTAGTTAGCCTGCTTCCTGAAGATCAACATGTTTAATACTTTACCGGTAGTTAGCCTGCTTCCTGAAGATCTACATGTTTAATACTTTACCGGTAGTTAGCCTGCTTCCTGAAGATCAACATGTTTAATACTTTACCGGTAGTAAGCCTGCTTCCTGAAGATCAACATGTTTAATACTTTACCGGTTGTTAGCCTGCTTCCTGAAGATCAACATGTTAATACTTTACCGGTAGTAAGCCTGCTTCCTGAAGATCAACATGTTTAATACTTTACCGGTAGTTAGCCTGCTTCCTGAAGATCAACATGTTTAATACTTTACCGATAGTTAGCCTGTTTCCTGAAGATCAACATGTTTAATACTTTACCGGTAGTTAGCCTGCTTCCTGAAGATCAACATGTTTAATACTTTACCAGTTGTTAGCTTGCTTCCTGAAGATCAACATGTTTAATACTTTACCGGTAGTTAGCCTGCTTCCTGAAGATCAACATGTTTAATACTTTACCGATAGTTAGCCTGCTTCCTGAAGATCAACATGTTTAATACTTTACCGGTAGTTAGCCTGCTTCCTGAAGATCAACATGTTTAATACTTTACTGATAGTTAGCCTGTTTCCTGAAGATCAACATGTTTTAATACTTTACCGGTAGTTAGCCGACTTCCTTCACAAAGTTGTCTGCATTGTTAATCTTACATTTTTTACATCAAATTTTAAACACATTCATACAACTTTGACAAATCACACTTAAATTTTCCTGAAGAAATTAAACATGTATTTTTTTTACATGTTTTTTTTCTATATTTACACCCCCGACAAACGGTCTGTCGGTCGGTCGGCTTGTCCGTTGCAATTTTCCTTGTCCGGAGCATCACTTGAAAAGTACTGGATGGAATTTCATCAAACGTCAATACAATGGTAGAATACAATGAGAGGAAGTGCAGTGTACAAGAAACATAACTCTATTCTTGCTAATTACAGAGTTATTGCCCTTTGATATTTTTTCTTGTCCGGAGCATAACTTAAAAAGTACCGGATGGAATTTCATCAAGCTTCATACAATGGTAGAATATAATGAGAAGTAGTGCAGTGTACAAGAAACATAACTCTATTCTTGCTAATTACAGAGTTATTGCCCTTTGATATATTTCCCTTGTCCGGAGCATTACTTTTAAAGTACTGGATGGAATTTCATCAAACTTCATACAATGGTAGAATATAATGACAGGAAGTGCAGTGTACAAGAACATAACTTGGCGGCGTTCGGGGGTATTCATCACCTTCAGTGATAGCTCTAGTTTGCATCTTAAAGGGAATAAGTATATCATTGGCTAAAACACTTTTTTACAATATATCATGCCTATAACATATTTTATACTCACTGACTCCATATTGTCAAAATGATATCTATCTAAACATGCCAAAATATTATATTATAAGGGATTTCCTAACTTGGGCTATGCGCCTAGGTTAGACTAAAAAAGATTTCCCGCTTAAAATTGCAACATATTTTGTGTTGTATTAAATGAGTCACATGGCTTCAGTTTGATTTCACTTGATCCGTTATACAGTTTAATAGGTTATAAAATTGTTTCATCATAGAAAAAGTCTGAATGATAATGTGAAGGCTGTCAAGTAGTAATGAAGTTCTTTCTATTTTCAGAATGGGGATTTCATTTAAAGTTTACACTCCATTTTAGATATTGATTTTGTCACATTTTTGTGGATTTGACATGTCAAACCATTCAGATGTTATATATCAATGCCAATGAGATATTTTTTATCCATTTTAATAATAATTTTAATTTTTAAGACATGTATAGCGTTTTTTTCCTGATGTATTCCTTTAAATGTAAAGATATAAATTAATATCTTATAGAAGTAACTAATAAACATTTGTAGGGAGGTAACTCAAACCAGAAGGTAATAATGTACAACTAGTTTTTGTACCCTCAAATGTTACAATGACTTGCAGAAGGCTTTTGAAAACAGTTTAGGAAGTGCTCAGATTGCTCGTTACGAGCAATCTGAACACTTCCTGCACTGTTTTCCACTCTGTCAGTTAATATAAACATAATTCATCCAATAATTCAAAAGCCTTCTATATTAGAGGTGTCCAAAGGTGTCTATATTAGGTGTCCAAAGGCATCTATATGAAGTAAAGGGTTACAATGACTTGCAATTCATCTTGATTTGAGATGTAATGACTCTGAACAGGATTTATATATTCTTATAATGTGTTAATGATTTGGCCTGTCATCACAGATTAATTGATAATGAAGTCTGTAGTTGGTATTTTACAAATTATATATGTTATCATCCATATTGATGGATAGAGATCTTGTACAATATCTTAGATATCTTATCATCAAGATAGCGTTTTATTTCTTCATCTAAACTATTGTATTGCCTGTTTTATTGACCCCCCTCACAAAAAGAGCACGGGGAGGTCTGATCCCGCCTGTCAACATGTCTCCAACAGGAGCATGGATCTTGTCACATTGGTTGGTGTCATGTGTCGGCAATTTGCGATTATTGACTCCTGATTAATGATTAAAATTTTGTGTACATTAATTTTAAATTTTGAAATAATGATGGTAGTAGAGCGTGAATGGTCTCTGATTAGCACCTCCGTTTGACATGATTTGGGTAGGAGGGTTGTCTTTATTCATCAGATAGTGTTCACGCTCTGATGTATTACCTTAATGGGGTGCTGGGGCTGTAAACCTTAGGGTTGCACACTTATCAGATTGCTGGCTAGAGATGTTCCTGATATGTAAACTTAATATGTTTCAAAGCTAATGATGTTGACAACATTTTGGAATATAGTATTTCAGCAAGGCCATGCAATTGATATAGCAGGGGTGTAAAGCAAAAAGGTGCTATATGCATTATGATGCAAAGAATACAGAGGCTCTCTTTGTTGTAAAAGTTCTTAATATATATTTGATCCTGCTCTCACTTAATTTCTAGAAAGGACTCTTCCACCTTTGCTTTTGGATTATTTTTTATTATCAAGAAAGGGTTGGCCAAATACATGTAGTGCCTAACTTAAGGTCTGACTACTGTCAGTTATTTGCAGGCTCATCTGGGTCTACATTGTTTGTATAATTACGGTAGTATTAGGCTCATCTGGGTCTACATTGTATGTATAATTACGGTAGTATTAGGCTCATCTGGGTCTACATTGTTTGTATAATTATGGTAGTATTCGGCTTATCTGGGTCTACATTGTTTGTATAATTACGGTAGTATTAGGCTCATCTGGGTCTACATTGTTTGTATAATTACGGTAGTATTAGGCTCATCTGGGTCTACATTGTATGTATAATTATGGTAGTATTAGGCTCATCTGGGTCTACATTGTTTGTATAATTATGGTAGTATTCGGCTTATCTGGGTCTACATTGTTTGTATAATTACGGTAGTATTAGGCTCATCTGGGTCTACATTGTTTGTATAATTACGGTAGTATTAGGCTCATCTGGGTCTACATTGTTTGTATAATTACGGTAGTATTAGGCTCATCTGGGTCTACATTGTATGTATAATTATGGTAGTATTAGGCTCATCTGGGTCTACATTGTTTGTATAATTATGGTAGTATTCGGCTTATCTGGGTCTACATTGTTTGTATAATTACGGTAGTATTAGGCTCATCTGGGTCTACATTGTTTGTATAATTACGGTAGTATTAGGCTCATCTGGGTCTACATTGTTTGTATAATTACGGTAGTATTAGGCTCATCTGGGTCTACATTGTATGTATAATTATGGTAGTATTAGGCTCATCTGGGTCTACATTGTTTGTATAATTACGGTAGTATTAGGCTCATCTGGGTCTACATTGTTTGTATAATTATGGTAGTATTCGGCTTATCTGGGTCTACATTGTTTTGTATAATATGGAAGTATTAGGCTCATCTGGGTCAATATTGTTTGTATAATTACGGTAGTATTAGGCTCATCTGGGTCTACATTGTTTGTATAATTATGGTAGTATTCGGCTTATCTGGTCTAAATTGTTTGTATAATTACGGTAGTATTAGGCTCATCTGGGTCTACATTGTTTGTATAATTACGGTAGTATTAGGCTCATCTGGGTCTACATTGTTTGTATAATTACGGTAGTATTAGGTTCATCTGGGCCTACATTGTTTGTATAATTATGGTAGTATTAGGCTCATCTGGGTCTACATTGTTTGTATAATTATGGTAGTATTAGGCTCATCTGGGTCTACATGTTTGTATATGGTAGTATTAGGCTCATCTGGGTCTACATTGTTTGTATAATTATGGTAGTATTAGGCTCATCTGGGTCTATATTGTTTGTATAATTATGGTAGTATTAGGCTCATCTGGGTCTACATTGTTTGTATATGGTAGTATTAGGCTCATCTGGGTCTACATTGTTTGTATATGGTAGTATTAGGCTCATCTGGGTCTATATTGTTTGTATAATTATGGTAGTATTCGGCTTATCTGGGTCTACATTGTTTGTATAATTATGGAAGTATTAGGCTCATCTGGGTCTACATTGTTTGTATATGGTAGTATTAGGCTCATCTGGGTCTACATTGTTTGTATAATTATGGTAGTATTAGGCTCATCTGGGTCTACATTGTTTGTATAATTATGGAAGTATTAGGCTCATCTGGGTCAATATTGTTTGTATAATTACGGTAGTATTAGGCTCATCTGGGTCTACATTGTTTGTATATGGTAGTATTAGGCTCATCTGGGTCTACATTGTTTGTATAATTAAGGTAGTATTAGGCTCATCTGGGTCTACATTGTTTGTATAATTATGGTAGTATTAGGCTCATCTGGGTCTACATTGTTTGTATAATTATGGTAGTATTAGGCTCATCTGGGTCTACATTGTTTGTATAATTATGGTAGTATTAGGCTCATCTGGGTCTACATTGTTTGTATAATTATGGTAGTATTAGGCTCATCTGGGTCTACATTGTTTGTATAATTATGGTTGTATTAGGCTCATCTGGGTCTACATTGTTTGTATAATTATGGTAGTATTAGGCTCATCTGGGTCTACATTGTTTGTATAATTATGGTAGTATTAGGCTCATCTGGGTCTACATTGTTTGTATATGGTAGTATTAGGCTCATCTGGGTCTACATTGTTTGTATAATTATGGTAGTATTCGGCTCATCTGGGTCTACATTGTTTGTATAATTATGGTAGTATTCGGCTTATCTTGGTCTACATTGTTTGCATAATTATGGTAGTATTAGGCTCATCTGGGTCTACATTGTTTGTATAATTATGGTAGTATTCGGCTCATCTGGGTCTACATTGTTTGTATAATTATGGTAGTATTCTACTCATCTGGGTCTACATTGTTTGTATAATTATGGTAGTATTAGGCTCATCTGGGTCTACATTGTTGGTATATTATGGTTGTATTAGGCTCATCTGGGTCTACATTGTTTGTATAATTATGGTAGTATTAGGCTCATCTGGGTCTACATTGTTTGTATAATTATGGTAGTATTAGGCTCATCTGGGTCTACATTGTTTGTATATGGTAGTATTAGGCTCATCTGGGTCTACATTGTTTGTATAATTATGGTAGTATTCGGCTCATCTGGGTCTACATTGTTTGTATAATTATGTAGTATTCGGCTTATCTTGGTCTACATTGTTTGCATAATTATGGTAGTATTAGGCTCATCTGGGTCTACATTGTTTGTATAATTATGGTAGTATTCGGCTCATCTGGGTCTACATTGTTTGTATAATTATGGTAGTATTCTACTCATCTGGGTCTACATTGTTTGTATAATTATGGTAGTATTAGGCTCATCTGGGTCTACATTGTTTGTATAATTATGGTAGTATTCGGCTTATCTGGGTCTACATTGTTTGTATAATTATGGTAGTATTTGGCTCATCTGGGTCTACATTGTTTGTATAATTATGGTAGTATTCGGCTCATCTGGGGCTACATTGTTTGTATAATTATGGTAGTATTTGGCTCATCTGGGTCTACATTGTTTGTATAATTATGGTAGTATTCGGCTCATCTGGGTCTACATTGTTTGTATAATTATGGTAGTATTCGGCTTATCTGGGTCTACATTGTTTGTATAATTATGGTTGTATTAGGCTCATTCTGGGTCTACATTGTTTGTATAATTATGGTAGTATTAGGCTTATCTGGGTCTACATTGTTTGTATAATTATGGTTGTATTAGGCTCATCTGGGTCTACATTGTTTGTATATGGTAGTATTCGGCTCATCTGGGTCTATATTGTTTGTATAATTATGGTAGTATTCTGCTTATCTGGGTCTACATTGTTTGTATAATTATGGTAGTATTCGGCTTATCTGGGTCTACATTGTTTGTATATGGTAGTATTAGGCTCATCATGGTAGTATTAGGCTCATCTGGGTCTACATTGTTTGTATATGGTAGTATTCGGCTCATCTGGGTCTATATTGTTTGTATAATTATGGTAGTATTCTGCTTATCTGGGTCTATATTGTTTGTATAATTATGGTAGTATTCGGCTTATCTGGGTCTACATTGTTTGTATAATTATGGTAGTATTTGGCTCATCTGGGTCTACATTGTTTGTATAATTATGGTAGTATTCTGCTTATCTGGGTCTACATTGTTTGTATAATTATGGTTGTATTAGGCTCATCTGGGTCTACATTGTTTGTATATGGTAGTATTCGGCTCATCTGGGTCTATATTGTTTGTATAATTATGGTAGTATTCTGCTTATCTGGGTCTACATTGTTTGTATAATTATGGTAGTATTCGGCTTATCTGGGTCTACATTGTTTGTATATGGTAGTATTAGGCTCATCATGGTAGTATTAGGCTCATCTGGGTCTACATTGTTTGTATATGGTAGTATTCGGCTCATCTGGGTCTATATTGTTTGTATAATTATGGTAGTATTCTGCTTATCTGGGTCTATATTGTTTGTATAATTATGGTAGTATTCGGCTTATCTGGGTCTACATTGTTTGTATAATTATGGTAGTATTCGGCTCATCTGGGTCTACATTGTTTGTATAATTATGGTAGTATTAGGCTCATCTGGGTCTACATTGTTTGTATATGGTAGTATTAGGCTCATCTGGGTCTACATTGTTTGTATATGGTAGTATTCGGCTCATCTGGGTCTATATTGTTTGTATAATTATGGTAGTATTCTGCTTATCTGGGTCTATATTGTTTGTATATGGTAGTATTCGGTTCATCTGGGTCTACATTGTTTGTATATGGTAGTATTCGGCTCATCTGGGTCTACATTGTTTGTATAATTAAGGTAGTATTAGGCTCATCTGGGTCTACATGTTTGTATATGGTAGTATTCGGCTCATCTGGGTCTATATTGTTTGTATAATTATGGTAGTATTAGGTCTCATCTGGGTCTACATGTTTGTATATGGTAGTATTCGGTTCATCTGGGTCTACATTGTTTGTATATGGTAGTATTCGGCTCATCTTGGGTCTACATTGTTTGTATAATTAAGGTAGTATTAGGCTCATCTGGGTCTACATTGTTTGTATATGGTAGTATTAGGCTCATCTGGGTCTACATTGATTTGTATATGGTAGTATTCGGTTCATCTGGGTCTACATTGTTTGTATATGGTAGTATTCGCTCATCTGGGTCTACATTGTTTTGTATAATTAAGGTAGTATTAGGCTCATCTGGGTCTACATTGTTTGTATATGGTAGTATTCGGCTCATCTGGGTCTACATTGTTTGTATAATTATGGTAGTATTCGGCTCATCTGGGTCTACATTGTTTGTATAATTATGGTAGTATTCGGCTCATCTGGGTCTACATTGTTTGTATAATTATGGTAGTATTCGGCTCATCTGGGTCTACATTGTTTGTATAATTATGGTAGTATTAGGCTCATCTGGGTCTACATTGTTTTGTATAATTATGGTAGTATTAGGCTCATCTGGGTCTACATTGTTTGTATATGGTAGTATTCGGCTCATCTGGGTCTATATTGTTTGTATAATTATGGTAGTATTCGGCTCATCTGGGTCTACATTGTTTGTATAATTATGGTAGTATTCGGCTCATCTGGTCTACATTGTTTGTATAATTATGGTAGTATTAGGCTCATCTGGGTCTACATTGTTTGTATAATTATGGTAGTATTAGGCTCATCTGGGTCTACATTGTTTGTATAATTATGGTAGTATTAGGCTCATCTGGGTCTACATTGTTTGTATAATTATGGTAGTATTCGGCTCATCTGGGTCTACATTGTTTGTATAATTATGGTAGTATTCAGCTCATCTGGGTCTATATTGTTTGTATAATTATGGTAGTATTCGGCTCATCTGGGTCTACATTGTTTGTATAATTATGGTAGTATTCGGCTCATCTGGGTCTACATTGTTTGTATAATTATGGTAGTATTCAGCTCATCTGGGTCTACATTGTTTGTATACGGTAGTATTAGGCTCATCTGGGTCTACATTGTTTGTATAATTATGGTAGTATTAGGCTCATCTGGGTCTACATTGTTTGTATATGGTAGTATTCGGTTCATCTGGGTCTACATTGTTTGTATATGGTAGTATTCGGTTCATCTGGGTCTACATTGTTTGTATATGGTAGTATTCGGCTCATCTGGGTCTACATTGTTTGTATATGGTAGTATTAGGCTCATCTGGGTCTATATTGTTTGTATATGGTAGTATTCGGCTCATCTGGGTCTACATTGTTTGTATATGGTAGTATTAGGCTCATCTGGGTCTACATTGTTTGTATATGGTAGTATTAGGCTCATCTGGGTCTACATTGTTTGTATATGGTAGTATTCGGCTCATCTGGGTCTACATTGTTTGTATATGGTAGTATTCGGCTCATCTGGGTCTACATTGTTTGTATATGGTAGTATTAGGCTCATCTGGGTCTACATTGTTTGTATAATTACGGTAGTATTAGGCTCATCTGGGTCTACATTGTTTGTATAATTATGGTAGTATTAGGCTCATCTGGGTCTACATTGTTTGTATAATTATGGTAGTATTAGGCTCATCTGGGTCTACATTGTTTGTATAATTATGGTAGTATTCGGCTCATCTGGGTCTATATTGTTTGTATAATTATGGTAGTATTAGGCTCATCTGGGTCTATATTGTTTGTATAATTATGGTAGTATTAGGCTCATCTGGGTCTACATTGTTTGTATAATTATGGTAGTATTCAGCTCATCTGGGTCTACATTGTTTGTATAATTATGGTAGTATTAGGCTCATCTGGGTCTACATTGTTTGTATAATTATGGTAGTATTAGGCTCATCTGGGTCTACATTGTTTGTATAATTATGGTAGTATTAGGCTCATCTGGGTCTACATTGTTTGTATAATTATGGTAGTATTAGGCTCATCTGGGTCTACATTGTTTGTATAATTAAGGTAGTATTCGGCTCATCTGGGTCTACATTGTTTGTATAATTATGGTAGTATTCGGCTCATCTGGATCTACATTGTTTGTATAATTATGGTAGTATTCGGCTCATCTGGGTCTACATTGTTTGTATAATTATGGTAGTATTAGGCTCATCTGGGTCTACATTGTTTGTATAATTATGGTAGTATTCGGCTCATCTGGGTCTACATTGTTTGTATAATTATGGTAGTATTAGGCTCATCTGGGTCTACATTGTTTGTATAATTATGGTAGTATTAGGCTCATCTGGGTCTACATTGTTTGTATAATTATGGTAGTATTAGGCTCATCTGGGTCCTACATTGTTTGTATAATTATGGTAGTATTAGGCTCATCTGGGTCTACATTGTTTGTATAATTAAGGTAGTATTCGGCTCATCTGGGTCTACATTGTTTGTATAATTATGGTAGTATTCGGCTCATCTGGATCTACATTGTTTGTATAATTATGGTAGTATTCGGCTCATCTGGGTCTACATTGTTTGTATAATTATGGTAGTATTAGGCTCATCTGGGTCTACATTGTTTGTATAATTATGGTAGTATTAGGCTCATCTGGGTCTACATTGTTTGTATAATTATGGTAGTATTAGGCTCATCTGGGTCTACATTGTTTGTATAATTATGGTAGTATTAGGCTCATCTGGGTCTACATTGTTTGTATAATTATGGTAGTATTCGGCTCATCTGGGTCTACATTGTTTGTATAATTATGGTAGTATTAGGCTCATCTGGGTCTACATTGTTTGTATAATTATGGTAGTATTAGGCTCATCTGGGTCTACATTGTTTGTATAATTATGGTAGTATTAGGCTCATCTGGGTCTACATTGTTTGTATAATTATGG
The DNA here is from genome assembly GCA_029582155.1 of Panopea generosa. Lineage (NCBI taxonomy): Eukaryota > Metazoa > Mollusca > Bivalvia > Adapedonta > Hiatellidae > Panopea > Panopea generosa. Next base: position 92,177,701 of record CM055896.1, read on the forward strand.
TAGTATTCGGCTCATCTGGGTCTACATTGTTTGTATAATTATGGTAGTATTAGGCTCATCTGGGTCTACATTGTTTGTATAATTATGGTAGTATTAGGCTCATCTTGGTCTACATTGTTTGTATAATTATGGTAGTATTAGGCTCATCTGGGTCTACATTGTTTGTATAATTATGGTAGTATTAGGCTCATCTGGGTCTACATTGTTTGTATAATTAAGGTAGTATTCGGCTCATCTGGGTCTACATTGTTTGTATAATTATGGTAGTATTCTGCTTATCTGGGTCTATATTGTTTGTATAATTATGGTAGTATTCGGCTCATCTGGATCTACATTGTTTGTATAATTATGGTAGTATTCGGCTCATCTGGGTCTACATTGTTTGTATAATTATGGTAGTATTAGGCTCATCTGGGTCTACATTGTTTGTATAATTATGGTAGTATTAGGCTCATCTGGGTCTACATTGTTTGTATAATTATGGTAGTATTAGGCTCATCTGGGTCTACATTGTTTGTATAATTATGGTAGTATTAGGCTCATCTGGGTCTACATTGTTTGTATAATTATGGTAGTATTCGGCTCATCTGGGTCTACATTGTTTGTATAATTATGGTAGTATTAGGCTCATCTGGGTCTACATTGTTTGTATAATTATGGTAGTATTAGGCTCATCTGGGCCTACATTGTTTGTATAATTATGGTAGTATTAGGCTCATCTGGGTCTACATTGTTTGTATAATTATGGTAGTATTCGGCTCATCTGGGTCTACATTGTTTGTATAATTATGGTAGTATTAGGCTCATCTGGGTCTACATTGTTTGTATAATTATGGTAGTATTAGGCTCATCTGGGTCTACATTGTTTGTATAATTATGGTAGTATTAGGCTCATCTGGGTCTACATTGTTTGTATAATTATGGTAGTATTAGGCTCATCTGGGTCTACATTGTTTGTATAATTATGGTAGTATTAGGCTCATCTGGGTCTACATTGTTTGTATAATTATGGTAGTATTAGGCTCATCTGGGTCTACATTGTTTGTATAATTATGGTAGTATTAGGCTCATCTGGGTCTACATTGTTTGTATAATTATGGTAGTATTAGGCTCATCTGGGTCTACATTGTTTGTATAATTATGGTAGTATTCGGCTCATCTGGGTCTACATTGTTTGTATAATTATGGTAGTATTAGGCTCATCTGGGTCTACATTGTTTGTATAATTATGGTAGTATTAGGCTCATCTTGGTCTACATTGTTTGTATATGGTAGTATTAGGCTCATCATGGTAGTATTAGGCTCATCTGGGTCTACATTGTTTGTATATGGTAGTATTAGGCTCATCTGGGTCTACATTGTTTGTATAATTATGGTAGTATTAGGCTCATCTGGGTCTACATTGTTTGTATAATTATGGTAGTATTAGGCTCATCTTGGTCTACATTGTTTGTATATGGTAGTATTAGGCTCATCATGGTAGTATTAGGCTCATCTGGGTCTACATTGTTTGTATATGGTAGTATTAGGCTCATCTGGGTCTACATTGTTTGTATAATTATGGTAGTATTAGGCTCATCTGGGTCTATATTGTTTGTATAATTATGGTAGTATTAGGCTCATCTGGGTCTACATTGTTTGTATATGGTAGTATTAGGCTCATCTGGGTCTACATTGTTTGTATAATTATGGTAGTATTCGGCTCATCTGGGTCTATATTGTTTGTATAATTATGGTAGTATTAGGCTCATCTGGGTCTACATTGTTTGTATAATTATGGTAGTATTAGGCTCATCTGGGTCTATATTGTTTGTATAATTATGGTAGTATTAGGCTCATCTGGGTCTACATTGTTTGTATATGGTAGTATTAGGCTCATCTGGGTCTATATTGTTTGTATAATGATGGTAGTATTAGGCTCATCTGGGTCTACATTGTTTGTATATGGTAGTATTAGGCTCATCATGGTAGTATTAGGCTCATCTGGGTCTACATTGTTTGTATAATTATGGTAGTATTAGGCTCGTCTGGGTCTATATTGTTTGTATAATTATGGTAGTATTAGGCTCATCTGGGTCTACATTGTTTGTATAATTATGGTAGTATTAGGCTCATCTGGGTCTATATTGTTTGTATAATTATGGTAGTATTAGGCTCATCTGGGTCTACATTGTTTGTATATGGTAGTATTAGGCTCATCTGGGTCTACATTGTTTGTATAATTATGGTAGTATTAGGCTCATCTGGGTCTACATTGTTTGTATAATTATGGTAGTATTAGGCTCATCTGGGTCTACATTGTTTGTATAATTATGGTAGTATTAGGCTCATCTTGGTCTACATTGTTTGTATATGGTAGTATTAGGCTCATCATGGTAGTATTAGGCTCATCTGGGTCTACATTGTTTGTATATGGTAGTATTAGGCTCATCTGGGTCTACATTGTTTGTATAATTATGGTAGTATTAGGCTCATCTGGGTCTATATTGTTTGTATAATTATGGTAGTATTAGGCTCATCTGGGTCTACATTGTTTGTATATGGTAGTATTAGGCTCATCTGGGTCTACATTGTTTGTATATGGTAGTATTAGGCTCATCTGGGTCTATATTGTTTGTATAATTATGGTAGTATTAGGCTCATCTGGGTCTATATTGTTTGTATAATTATGGTAGTATTAGGCTCATCTGGGTCTACATTGTTTGTATATGGTAGTATTAGGCTCATCTGGGTCTATATTGTTTGTATAATTATGGTAGTATTCGGCTCATCTGGGTCTACATTGTTTGTATATGGTAGTATTAGGCTCATCTGGGTCTACATTGTTTGTATATGGTAGTATTCGGCTCATCTGGGTCTACATTGTTTGTATATGGTAGTATTAATAAGGGCAGCAAGCACTGAGGTAGCTGACATTCTGTTTTGGTCTAAACTGTAAAACTTTTTATAATATGATTATCATAATTGATGTTTCATTCTTTTTATTAATACACATTTATAAAACATTTGGAAGCAAAAATTACAATCTTATTGAGCTCTAAATGCCTCAAACAAATCAATGAACAACAAAACATTATAAAACAATTATTTCCAAGTGTATTCTTATGCAGGTAAGTAGATGTGACACACTTATAAATTGTACATGTAAGGAAAGATGAATAAACAGAAATAAAACACAATAATGTGACAGATACTGTGAGAGATTGGGAGATCCGGTGATCTGGGAGTGACTGGACCGTGAAGCTGTGAAACACGGTTTGATGACCATGCACATGATCTAGATTATCTTCTCTGATTGCTAATGTCTATCTTGTTTTATCATATACATAAAGACAAGTTACAATCTGTTTATTAGGAATACCCTGAGAAATTATTGTATAATATTCAAATATAGAAATAACAGTCATGTTTATTGCAGAATCCAGGTGATCGAGTTTGAATCCTCGCCCGATAACAGTTTATTTGATGGATGACCATGAACTTTGTTCTCTCCATTAATTCATAAATCTTCCATCTCTGACAATGTGAGGAAGCAGTCAGTTACTTGCAATGATAAGGTGTGTTTGTTACTTAATAAAATCTATTTACCTGATCCCAGAAATGGTGAAGAGGTGCATTGACTGCTGTTGTATAACTGAAATACTTAAAGCTCAAAACACCAAACAAACAAACTAACAAACAACTGACAACGTGTGGTATCATGGCATGTGTCTACGTCATCACACTACAGTGTCAGGCAGCACTAAAATGATACCGTCATGATATAACCTAAAGACTGTTGAAAGTGACTCTAACACTGTCTAATACAGTATGTCAAACAGATTTATTAGCTTGTAGGAGAACGAGTCATGTATAGAACAGTATTACTGTAACTATGTTTGTTATTTCACACTGACCATATGCTCTCCGAGATCTTTATCTGAAATGACAAAACTATTTGGTACTTATCTTTGTTGAAATTTTTACCTCTTCTTCATTATCAAATTTACATAAAGATAATGATGACACCATTCTGATACTATAAAGACCAAGTTGGGGTGTTCAACCATTCCCCTTCCTATCAATTATCTCCTTTTATTATATATATCTCCGGGCCCTTGTATATTAGATACAGCTGATTTCAGGAAATTCTAAACCATTTGAAAAGAGTTGTAATCGAGGGTTGGGTAACCGAATATCTGTTGTCGTACAAAATTAGTGACAATTTCGACAACCCGGGTGTCATATACTTCTTCCCTCTGTCAGCATGTCATCACCACGGTAACTCTCTGTCAGTCACATGATCAGTGATACACATGGGTAGAAATTAGTATCATCTGTATCAATAAGATGCTTTGTTGTACATGAAATGTCTTGATGACACAGATGTAGATAAAAGGGAAGACTGCACGCTTTATCATAAGAATTTCGGCATTTATCCAATTTCAAGGAAAAAAGAATTATTTGATAGTCAGTTGAATTATACAAAATGTTCTTTAAAGCAAATAAATACAGTTGTTTGAGCTAGGGTGAAGACAATTAAAATAATCTATCACCAGAGGACCCTTGCAAATACCTAAATCATCTGTGCTCTACTGAAATTTAAACATAAAATAACTTCTTACTTTCTTATGTTATACAGGTATACATATTAGTTTGTTGCTGTTTTTTTTCAAATAATACCAGTGTAACAGTAAATATTCCCCCCCCCCACCGGTATTATAATTTTTTGCTATACTTTCATACAAAAATAGGGGATCTTAGATGAGTTTCTGTTTAGTAATTGAATTTATTGAGTGAGTAAATATTTTTTGCCATTAATAAATATCACAAATGCAAAATTCTTTTTATCACTTAACTCAGGAAATTAGTATATTAACCATTAACAAATTTTATTTTTCAGATTACCTCTATAAAGAATGGGGGAAAATCGCTCATATTAGTTTTTGTCAGCCACCGTATGACATAATGTCTGAAAACAACATCATAACAAGTTGATGTCATTCATAAGTTTAAGCAAGTCAGAAAACACGAAAATGTACGAGAGCCAAGTTTATAATGAAAACTCCAAAAGATGACTTGGTAGTGATATTACACTAGGTTGGTATAGTGATATTACACTAGGTTGGTATAGTGATATTACACTAGGTTGGTATCAAAGTTATGCCACAGGTGTATTACACTTCTGCATCGTAAATTATGTGATAAATTAAAGTATTAATTTAGTGTTGTAGCAAAAACGCTCACAAGCTTTCTAACATCAACCTCTTGTACATGTAAATTTTTGTGAATTACAAAAGAAAATACACTGATTTGAAATCATTGTCTCTGGGACAACTCTTGCATATTAACTGCTGTGTGTTCTCTTTGTAACAGTTCTTTCCCTTTATTTAAACGTGATGAATGTAAGGTAATTACCACATTTTATAGAATTTTTGTCTAATTTGTTAACTTATAGATTCTATTAATGTGTTTGATATATTGGGAAAATTTGAAACTATTTTTAATTTCAATATAACAATGATGTCATATCCTTTACATAATAAACTAGTACTCAGTAGCACTTCTTACTATCAGTCCAGGAGTCGTGAGTTTGAATCCCCACCTGACCAAAGTCTTTGAGATTATTGATTTACAACATTGTGTCTCATTGCTTGTCTCGCACCTCTTATTAAAGTAGAAAAGTTATCAGTTACTTGAGTACTGGTTAATTTTCAAGGGTCTTAGGAAAGAATGTTAGGTTAACTGATCATTTGTTAGCCTTTGATGAAATAAAAATTAAGCAGATAAAAATATTTTCAGTTGGGTCCCAATCTATCAAGTGTCTATGATCTGTCCACAATACTCTCCAGTGGTATCACAATACTCTCCACTGGTATCACAATACTTTTCAGTGGTATCACAATACTCTCCACTGGTATCACAATACTTTCCAGTGGTATCACAATACTCTACAGTCTCCAGTGGTATCACAATACTCTCCAGTGGTATCACAATACTCTCCAGTGGTATCACAATACTTTCCAGTGGTATCACAATACTCTCCACTGGTATCACAATACTTTCCAGTGGTATCACAATACTCTCCACTGGTATCACAATACTTTCCAGTGGTATCACAATACTCTACAGTCTCCAGTGGTATCACAATACTCTCCAGTGGTATTACAATACTCTCCAGTGGTATCACAATACTCTCCACTGGTATCACAATACTTTCCAGTGGTATCACAATATTCTACAGTCTCCAGTGGTATCACAATACTCTCCAGTGGTATCACAATACTCTCAAGTCTCCAGTGGTATCACAATACTCTCCAGTGGTATCACAATACTATCTAGTCTCCAGTGGTATCACAATACTCTCCAATGGTATCACAATACTCTCCAATGGTATCATGGTATCACAACAGGGACCTGCTGGCTCTTTCATTGCCCCTTTCTCCACACCCAGTTTGAGACCTCTTTAACTTTCCCGCTCAATTTGGGCATGAAGGCTCTGAAAACTGGTTCTCTCATGTGCAGAATTCCCAATGCTCACTACAATGTCTGTGACTAGCTAACTCTACAGGTTACTTCCAGGCTTTCTATGTGACTTGTATTCCATGTACTGTCTCTTATCTCCCATAAATATGTCATAAACAGATGAAGATAACTGAATTGTTTAGTATTAGTTTAAACATATTTTATTTTACAACATTATTTATAAAGATAAAAAGTGAAAAAGGGTAGAATGAATGGGATGGTAATTAAGTTGTTTTCCCTGAATTGTTTGGTGACTCTTGACCACAGGACTGTGTCTGACCCAAGCTCTGTACATGCAACTGGACAAAGCTCTGTACTTGCAACATAGGCCATGAACTTCAACTTGAGTTATTAAACAGAAATCTACAAAATATTTTCGGCAAATTATGATGCGGGTTTCCCTTTTTGACCCCAAACTTTGTGTGGCCAGACATGGACAGGGTGACCATAGACTCGTGTTACATGGCCAGCCTTATGTCACATATTTATCATACTAGACGGGTACTTAGCCCTCTGATTTACAGGGAACTCCCAGGATCCAGCACATATAATTTACTAAAACTGCAATTATGTTTATCGCTGTTCTTTGAGCTGGTCACATGGTTGGTCAAGTGGATTATGGTGCAGTAGTCAGTTTACGATGGCAGGGTTTAAAGGTCGTGTATTTATGGCAAAATAAAGACATACAATTTTTTGGCTGTATAAATGACAGATTGAAGGAAATTGGCAGTAGTTGATTTTTGTTGTTTGTGCATCTCTAAGTTTCAGTTATAGTTCACTTTGGTTAAATGTTTTTTAACTCATAAATCCAGAGTGCTACAGTGTATTTTTGTGAATTGCACCACTTCATATCACAATCCTTTCAGCTGAACAAAATATGCCATTGCACTTTTTGTAAAAAACACTTCATAGCACCAATGGTTCTTCTCTCAACAACAGAGACATCATTTTACTTAACAATGAACAAATGTTTTCCTGTGAAATATTGTCAATTTTGAATGGTGAATGTTTTGTTGGTAAACTTTCTCACATATTTGGACCAATCTAGGATGTGACCCAGGGCTTCAGTGGTGAGAACTAAGTGCTTCTATTAGCATGACTAGAAAATCCTCCAAATGACAAATTATTGCCAGTCAAAAATGTTGTTGAACAATTTCTTATTTGATAGATTCAAAAGAAATTTTATAATTATTTCATTTTTAGAAATTCCCTTTGTGCAATTTATTTATTTAATTACAAATGGAAACATACTGACATGTTTTGTTTCCATGTATAAACTGTATTTGTCTAAATCAGGAAAATTGGCAATAAACAAGTCAGGAAGGAAAAATGAATTTACAAACAAATATAAAAAAGATAAAAATTTATTGAAATATTTTGTTTGACAAATAACTATTGATGTAAAACTAAAAAATATCATGCTCTCTGGACAAATTATTTGTTCTTTCTGGACCTCATTTTATATTTGATCAAATGTTAATCTAACAGCTGGAGTTTAAATTGATATACCTTGTAGTATGGAATAACTCGGTGCTTCAGGATTCACCAGGGAATAAAATAAATGGTTAAAAACACCATGGATAAGGTGACATTGATTTTCGTCCTGCTAGGGTATTTTTATGCAAATGAGACTAGATTCTGTGTGAATAAATGTTTTTAATTAGAAGTACTGCAGTAAATCAATAAAATTTATATCTGATTAATTATTTGATGGACTTTCCATGTTTCATTTCTACCTTTGGTACAGTAGGTGTGTTTTTATAAAGTTTTCTGTAGAAGTTCTACTTTTTTTTTAAATACATGTGGATTATTCCATATCATATAACTATAAAATTGCACTTTAATAAAATAAACACAATTTATGATTTTTTGTGAGGTGGGGAACAAAAAATGGGAAGATCAGTTTCTTTTATAAAAAGACAAAAAAAAATTAATATAATAATTACTGTACAGTCAGACCTGTTTTAAGCAGCCACTTGTCTTAAGCAGCCAAATCTGTTATTTCCCATTTATTTGCTTTCAGGGCAAACTAACCTGTGTTAAACAACAACCTGTCTTAAAAGGCCACTTTTGCTCCTTTCCTTGACTGGCTGCTAAAGACAGGTTTGACCGTATATGATATGTGTCACATTCTAAACAAGATAATCGCATGTGCTCTAACTGTTGGCACTCCAGGTAAACTTTTAAATAATAATTCTTATTCTAATTTGATCATGCACACATCTTCCAATCGCCGTATCTTTCTCATTTTATGTTAAATTATTTATTTTCCTTATCAATGTGTCACTGCATTTTTTTTCCTGACAAATTGGTTGCAAATTTTTTGTCTTGTATTCAGATTTACATAATTTACACAATTATTTAGTAGATTTTGTAAAGAGAGGATTACATCAGAGTTGCCGCAGAATTCAATGTCACATAATAGTTCTCCTATTATATTGCGCAATGGCGTGGGCGTGTCACCATTAAAATGTATCCTCATGCCATCCTGCCAGGTTTACAATGGACAGAAAGCCATTTGCAAAGTATGTTATTTCTTTTCTTTGAAATTGGAGTGACAATTTTATTTGAAAGAAATTAAAGGACACAAGCGTCTAATCATGACGAAGTAAATTACCTTCTACCTATCAATTTCAGGAGAATCTCGCTGTTTTATTGCAGAATTAAAACTGAGAGTTTACTTCAGCTGCGGTGAGTTAAAGGCAGTCTGTCCATTGTAACATATTGGGGTTTGTTTGCAGTAGTTTACTCTCTTGCAATTAGATTTTAATGATAAAAAAAGACAAAAACTGCAGAATGAGAGCTTGATGTGCCACAATGTGATAATCAAACAATTTTTATGTATATTTCTGGTCACCTGCGTAAGAGTAATGGTTGGGGTAGCCTATTCCATTGTGGCTGGTTGAGATTCTTGTGCCTCAGGTGTATTGCAGTCAACATTTAATGTTAACAGTTTTATACCTGTAACCTCTTGTTTTTCTGTAATAGACTTTTCCATCCTCATATTTGGATCATTCCATTATCATTTAAAGGGGTGTTTTTAAGATTGAGCTGACTGAGAGCCACATGCTGTAAACCCTAAACAGCTTGTGAATGTTAGGTTGACCTTAGTCTGCATTGTTAACTTATGATGTCACTGGTGTAGAGAGTATGCTTAAACCAAGCTCACACTCAGCCACGTTCCCACTACATCGTCCAAATATTGGGCAGATGCTGTAAGAACATGTACAACATAGTGGGAATGCAGTAGAAACCGATACGGACGTGAAATGGTCTCCATGAACATGGAGGACTTGGTCAAACTTTGGACATATTAAAAAAAATGGAGTGAGGCATTTGGCCAAATCAGGATGCAGTAAGAACTTAATAAGGACATAGTAGTGACGGCATTGACATAGTATTAACGTAACTAAAACCTAGTAGGAACTTCATTGACTTAATACAAGTGTGGTGCTGATTGCAAGATGTTCTCACTAGAGGTCGAACTTAAACAAACATGTCAAATGATGTTGCAGTTGTTTTTCTTTTGTGAGAAAAATAGATATTAATATCTTTACTAGGTTACATGGACATGTACAGAATATGGCCAGCATCATTATTGGCAGAACCAACCCAAAGTAATATAGACATTAATATCTTTACTACATTACATGGACATGTACAGAATATGGCCAGCATCATCATGGACAGAACCAACCCAAAGTAATATAGACATTAATATCTTTACTACATTACATGGACATGTACAGAATATGGCCAGCATCATCATGGACAGAACCAACCCAAAGTAATATAGACATTAATATCTTTACTACATTACATGGACATGTACAGAATATGGCCAGCATCATCATGGGCCGAATCAGCACAGAGTAATATACACATTAATATCTTTACTACGTTACATGGACATGTACAGAATATGGCCAGCATCATCATGGGCAGAACCAGCACAAAGTAATATAGACATTAATATCTTAACTACATTATGTGGACATGTATAGAATATGGCAAGCATCATCATGGGCAGAACCAGCACAAAGTAATATAGACTTTAATATCTTTACTACGTTACATGGACATGTACAGAATATGGCCAGCATCATCATGGCCAGAACCAGCACACAGTAATACAGACATTAATATCTTTACTATGTCATTACATGGACATGTACAGAATATGGCCAGCATCATCATGGGCAGAACCAGCACAAAGTAATATAAACATTAATATCTTTACTACATTACATGGACATGTACAAAATATGGCCAGCATCATCATGGGCAGAACCAGCACAAAGTAATATAAACATTAATATCTTTACTACATTACATGGACATGTACAAAATATGGCCAGCATCATCATGGGCAGAACCAGCACAAAGTAATATAAACATTAATATCTTTACTACGTAACATGGACATGTACAGAATATGGCCAGCATCATCATGGGCAGAACCAGCACAAAGTAATATAAACATTAATATCTTTACTACATTACATGGACATGTACAATATATGGCCAGCATCATCATGGGCAGAACCAGCACAAAGTAATATAGACATTAATATCTTTACTACATTACATGGACATGTACAGAATATGGCCAGCATCACCATGGGCAGAACCAGCACAAATTAATATAGACATTAATATCTTTACTACATTACATGGACATGTACAGAATATGGCCAGCATCACCATGGGCAGAACCAGCACAAAGTAATATAGACATTAATATCTTTACTACATTACATGGACATGTACAGAATATGGCCAGCATCACCATGGGCAGAACCAGCACAAAGTAATATAGACATTAATATCTTTGCTACATTACATGGACATGTACAGAATATGGCCAGCATCATCATGGGCAGAACCAGCACAAAGTAATATAGACATTAATATCTTTACTACATTACATGGACATGTACAGAATATGGCCAGCATCATCATGGGCAGAATCAGCACAAAGTAATATAGACATTAATATCTTTACTAGGTTACATGGACATGTACAGAATATGGCCAGCATCATCATGGGCAGAACCAGCACAAAGTTATATAGACATTAATATCTTTACTACATTACATGGACATGTACAGAATATGGCCAGTATCATCATTGGCAGAACCAGCACATAGTAATATAGACATAAATATCTTTACTACATAACGTGGACATGTACAGAATATGGCCAGCATCATCATTGGCAGAACCAGCACAGAGTAATATAGACATTAATATCTTTACTACATTACATGGACATGTACAGAATATGGCCAGCATCATCATGGGCAGAACCAACCCAAAGTAATATAGACGTTAATATCTTTACTACATTACATGGACATGTACAGAATATGGCCAGCATCATCATGGGCAGAACCAGCACAAAGTAATATAGACATTAATATCTTTACTACATTACATGGACATGTACAGAATATGGCCAGCATCATCATGGGCAGCACAAAGTAATATAGACGTTAATATCTTTACTACATTACATGGACATGTACAGAATATGGCCAGTATCATCATGGGCAGAACCAGCACAAAGTAATATATACATTAATATTGTTATTACGTTACATGGACATGTACAGAATATGGCCAGCATCATCATGGACAGAACCAGCACAAAGTAATATAGACATTAATATTGTTACTACGTTACATGGACATGTACAGAATATGGCCAGTATCATCATGGGCAGAACCAGCACAAAGTAATATAGACATTAATATTGTTACTACGTTACATGGACATGTACAGAATATGGCCAGCATCATCATGGGCAGAACCAGCACAAAGTAATATAGACATTAATATTGTTACTACATTACATGGACATGTACAGAATATGGCCAGCACTACCATGGGCAGAACCAGCACAAAGTAATATAGACATTAATATTGTTACTACATTACATGGACATGTACAGAATATGGCCAGTATCATCATGGGCAGAACCAGCACAAAGTAATATAGACATTAATATTGTTACTACATTACATGGACATGTACAGAATATGGCCAGCACTACCATGGGCAGAACCAGCACAAAGTAATATAGACATTAATATTGTTACTACATTACATGGACATGTACAGAATATGGCCAGCATCATAATGGGCAGAACCAGCACAAAGTAATATAGACAATAATATCTTTACTACATTACATGGACATGTACAGAATATGGCCAGCATTATCATGGGCAGAACCAGCACAAAGTAATATAGACATTATTATCTTTACTACATTAAATGGACATGTACAGAATATGGCCAGCACTACCATGGGCAGAATCAGCACAAAGTAATATAGACATTAATATCTTAACTACATTACATGGACATGTACAGAATATGGCCTGCACTACCATGGGCAGAACCAGCACATAGTAATATAGACATTATTATCTTTACTAGGTTACATGGACATGTACAGAATATGGCCAGCATCATCATGGGCAGAACCAGCACAAAGTAATATAGACATTAATATCTTTACTACATTACATGGACATGTACAGAATATGGCCAGCATCATCATAGGCAGAACGCACACAAAGTAATATAGACATTAATATCTTTACTACATTACATGGACATGTACAGAATATGGCCAGCATCATCATGGGCAGAACCAGCACAAAGTTATATAGACATTAATATCTTTACTAGGTTACATGGACATGTACAGAATATTGCCAGTATCATCATGGGCAGAACCAGCACATAGTAATATAGACATTAATATCTTTACTACATTACGTGGACATGTACAGAATATGGCCAGCATCATCATTGGCAGAACCAGCACAAAGTAATATAGACATTAATATCTTTACTAGATTACATAGACATGTACAGAATATTGCCAGTATCATCATGGGCAGAACCAGCACAAAGTAATATAGACATTAATATCTTTACTACATTACACGGACATGTACAGAATATGGCCAGCATCATCATGGGCAGAACCAGCACAAAGTAATATAGACATTACTATCTTTACTACATTACATGGACATGTACAGAATATGGCCAGCATCATCATGGGCAGAACCAGCACAAAGTAATATAGACATTAATATCTTTACTACATTACATGGACATGTACAGAATATGGCCAGCATCATCATGGACAGAACCAGATCAAAGTAATATATACATTAATATTGTTACTACGTTACATGGACATGTACAGAATATGGCCAGCATCATAATGGGCAGAACCAGCACAAAGTAATATAGACATTAATATCTTTACTACATTACATGGACATGTACAGAATATGGCCAGCATCATCATGGGCAGAACCAGCACAAAGTAATATAGACATTATTATCTTTACTAGGTTACATGGACATGTACAGAATATGGCCAGCATCACCATGGGCAGAACCAGCACAAAGTAATATAGACATTAATATCTTTACTACATTACATGGACATGTACAGAATATGGCCAGCATCATCATGGACAGAACCAGCTCAAAGTAATATATACATTAATATTGTTACTACGTTACATGGACATGTACAGAATATGGCCAGCATCATAATGGGCAGAACCAGCACAAAGTAATATAGACATTAATATCTTTACTACATTACATGGACATGTACAGAATATGGCCAGCATCATCATGGGCAGAACCAGCACAAAGTTATATAGACATTAATATCTTTACTAGGTTACATGGACATGTACAGAATATTGCCAGTATCATCATGGGCAGAACCAGCACAAAGTAATATAGACATTAATATCTTTACTACATTACATGGACATGTACAGAATATGGCCAGCATCATCATGGACAGAACCAGCACAAAGTAATATAGACATTAATATCTTTACTACATTACATGGACATGTACAGAATATGGCCAGCATCATCATGGACAGAACCAACCCAAAGTAATATAGACATTAATATCTTTACTACATTACATGGACATGTACAGAATATGGCCAGCATCATCATGGACAGAACCAACCCAAAGTAATATAGACATTAATATCTTTACTACATTACATGGACATGTACAGAATATGGCCAGCATCATAATGGGCAGAACCAGCACAAAGTAATATATACATATAATATCTTTACTACATTACATGGACATGTACAGAATATGGCCAGCATCATCATGGGCAGAACCAGCACAAAGTAATATAGACATTATTATCTTTACTACATTAAATGGACATGTACAGAATATGGCCAGCACTACCATGGGCAGAATCAGCACAAAGTAATATAGACATTAATATCTTAACTACATTATGTGGACATGTACAGAATATGGCCAGCACTACCATGGGCAGAATCAGCACAAAGTAATATAAACATTAATATCTTAACTACATTACATGGACATGTACAGAATATGGCCTGCACTACCATGGGCAGAACCAGCACATAGTACATGTAATATAGACATTATTATCTTTACTAGGTTACATGGACATGTACAGAATATGGCCAGCATCATCATGGGCAGAACCAGCACAAAGTAATATAGACATTAATATCTTTACTACATTACATGGACATGTACAGAATATGGCCAGCATCATCATAGGCAGAACGCACACAAAGTAATATAGACATTAATATCTTTACTACATTACATGGACATGTACAGAATATGGCCAGCATCATCATGGGCAGAACCAGCACAAAGTTATATAGACATTAATATCTTTACTAGGTTACATGGACATGTACAGAATATTGCCAGTATCATCATGGGCAGAACCAGCACAAAGTAATATAGACATTAATATCTTTACTACATTACGTGGACATGTACAGAATATGGCCAGCATCATCATTGGCATAACCAGCACAAAGTAATATAGACATTAATATCTTTACTAGATTACATGGACATGTACAGAATATTGCCAGTATCATCATGGGCAGAACCAGCACAAAGTAATATAGACATTAATATCTTTACTACATTACATGGACATGTACAGAATATGGCCAGCATCATCATGGGCAGAACCAGCACAAAGTAATATAGACATTACTATCTTTACTACATTACACGGACATGTACAGAATATGGCCAGCATCATCATGGGCAGAACCAGCACAAAGTAATATAGACATTAATATCTTTACTACATTACATGGACATGTACAGAATATGGCCAGCATCATCATGGACAGAACCAGATCAAAGTAATATATACATTAATATTGTTACTACGTTACATGGACATGTACAGAATATGGCCAGCATCATAATGGGCAGAACCAGCACAAAGTAATATAGACATTAATATCTTTACTACATTACATGGACATGTACAGAATATGGCCAGCATCATCATGGGCAGAACCAGCACAAAGTAATATAGACATTATTATCTTTACTAGGTTACATGGACATGTACAGAATATGGCCAGCATCACCATGGGCAGAACCAGCACAAAGTAATATAGACATTAATATCTTTACTATATTACATGGACATGTACAGAATATGGCCAGCATCATCATGGACAGAACCAGCTCAAAGTAATATAGACATTAATATCTTTACTACATTACGTGGACATGTACAGAATATGGCCAGCATCATCATTGGCAGAACCAGCACAAAGTAATATAGACATTAATATCTTTACTAGATTACATAGACATGTACAGAATATTGCCAGTATCATCATGGGCAGAACCAGCACAAAGTAATATAGACATTAATATCTTTACTACATTACACGGACATGTACAGAATATGGCCAGCATCATCATGGGCAGAACCAGCACAAAGTAATATAGACATTACTATCTTTACTACATTACATGGACATGTACAGAATATGGCCAGCATCATCATGGGCAGAACCAGCACAAAGTAATATAGACATTAATATCTTTACTACGTTACATGGACATGTACAGAATATGGCCAGCATCATCATGGACAGAACCAGATCAAAGTAATATATACATTAATATTGTTACTACGTTACATGGACATGTACAGAATATGGCCAGCATCATAATGGGCAGAACCAGCACAAAGTAATATAGACATTAATATCTTTACTACATTACATGGACATGTACAGAATATGGCCAGCATCATCATGGGCAGAACCAGCACAAAGTAATATAGACATTATTATCTTTACTAGGTTACATGGACATGTACAGAATATGGCCAGCATCACCATGGGCAGAACCAGCACAAAGTAATATAGACATTAATATCTTTACTACATTACATGGACATGTACAGAATATGGCCAGCATCATCATGGACAGAACCAGCTCAAAGTAATATATACATTAATATTGTTACTACGTTACATGGACATGTACAGAATATGGCCAGCATCATAATGGGCAGAACCAGCACAAAGTAATATAGACATTAATATCTTTACTACATTACATGGACATGTACAGAATATGGCCAGCATCATCATGGGCAGAACCAGCACAAAGTTATATAGACATTAATATCTTTACTAGGTTACATGGACATGTACAGAATATTGCCAGTATCATCATGGGCAGAACCAGCACAAAGTAATATAGACATTAATATCTTTACTACATTACATGGACATGTACAGAATATGGCCAGCATCATCATGGACAGAACCAGCACAAAGTAATATAGACATTAATATCTTTACTACATTACATGGACATGTACAGAATATGGCCAGCATCATCATGGACAGAACCAACCCAAAGTAATATAGACATTAATATCTTTACTACATTACATGGACATGTACAGAATATGGCCAGCATCATCATGGACAGAACCAACCCAAAGTAATATAGACATTAATATCTTTACTACATTACATGGACATGTACAGAATATGGCCAGCATCATAATGGGCAGAACCAGCACAAAGTAATATATACATATAATATCTTTACTACATTACATGGACATGTACAGAATATGGCCAGCATCATCATGGGCAGAACCAGCACAAAGTAATATAGACATTATTATCTTTACTACATTAAATGGACATGTACAGAATATGGCCAGCACTACCATGGGCAGAATCAGCACAAAGTAATATAGACATTAATATCTTAACTACATTATGTGGACATGTACAGAATATGGCCAGCACTACCATGGGCAGAATCAGCACAAAGTAATATAAACATTAATATCTTAACTACATTACATGGACATGTACAGAATATGGCCTGCACTACCATGGGCAGAACCAGCACATAGTACATGTAATATAGACATTATTATCTTTACTAGGTTACATGGACATGTACAGAATATGGCCAGCATCATCATGGGCAGAACCAGCACAAAGTAATATAGACATTAATATCTTTACTACATTACATGGACATGTACAGAATATGGCCAGCATCATCATAGGCAGAACGCACACAAAGTAATATAGACATTAATATCTTTACTACATTACATGGACATGTACAGAATATGGCCAGCATCATCATGGGCAGAACCAGCACAAAGTTATATAGACATTAATATCTTTACTAGGTTACATGGACATGTACAGAATATTGCCAGTATCATCATGGGCAGAACCAGCACATAGTAATATAGACATTAATATCTTTACTACATTACGTGGACATGTACAGAATATGGCCAGCATCATCATTGGCATAACCAGCACAAAGTAATATAGACATTAATATCTTTACTAGATTACATGGACATGTACAGAATATTGCCAGTATCATCATGGGCAGAACCAGCACAAAGTAATATAGACATTAATATCTTTACTACATTACATGGACATGTACAGAATATGGCCAGCATCATCATGGGCAGAACCAGCACAAAGTAATATAGACATTACTATCTTTACTACATTACACGGACATGTACAGAATATGGCCAGCATCATCATGGGCAGAACCAGCACAAAGTAATATAGACATTAATATCTTTACTACATTACATGGACATGTACAGAATATGGCCAGCATCATCATGGACAGAACCAGATCAAAGTAATATATACATTATTATCTTTACTAGGTTACATGGACATGTACAGAATATGGCCAGCATCACCATGGGCAGAACCAGCACAAAGTAATATAGACATTAATATCTTTACTATATTACATGGACATGTACAGAATATGGCCAGCATCATCATGGACAGAACCAGCTCAAAGTAATATATACATTAATATTGTTACTACGTTACATGGACATGTACAGAATATGGCCAGCATCATAATGGGCAGAACCAGCACAAAGTAATATAGACATTAATATCTTTACTACATTACATGGACATGTACAGAATATGGCCAGCATCATCATGGGCAGAACCAGCACAAAGTAATATAGACATTATTATCTTTACTAGGTTACATGGACATGTACAGAATATGGCCAGCATCACCATGGGCAGAACCAGCACAAAGTAATATAGACATTTATATCTTTACTACATTACATGGACATGTACAGATTATGGCCAGCATCATCATGGGCAGAATCAGCACAAAGTAATATAGACATTATTATCTTTACTAGGTTACATGGACATGTACAGAATATGGCCAGCATCATCATGGGCAGAACCAGCACAAAGTAATATAGATATTAATATCTTTACTACATTACATGGACATGTACAGATTATGGCCAGCATCATCATGGGCAGAACCAGCACAAATTAATATAGACATTATTATCTTTACTAGGTTACATGGACATGTACAGAATATGGCCAGCATCATCATGGGCAGAACCAGCTCAAAGTAATATAGACATTAATATCTTTACTACATTACGTGGACATGTACAGATTATGGCCAGCACTACCATGGGCAGAATCAGCACAAAGTAATATAGACATTAATATCTTTACTACATTATGTGGACATGTACAGAATATGGCCAGCACTACCATGGGCAGAATCAGCACAAAGTAATATAGACATTAATATCTTAACTACAATACATGCACATGTACAGAATATGGCCAGCACTACCATGGGCAGAACCAGCACAAAGTAATATAGACATTATTATCTTTACTAGGTTACATGGACATGTACAGAATATTGTCAGCATCATCATGGGCAGAACCAGCACAAAGTAATATAGACATTAATATCTTTACTACATTACATGGACATGTACAGAATATGGCCAACACTACCATGGGCAGAATAAGCACAAAGTAATAAAGACATTAATATCTTAACTACATTATGTGGACATGTACAGATTATGGCATGTACAGAATATGACCAGCATCATCATGGGCAGAACCAGCACAAAGTAATATAGACATTAATATCTTTACTACATTACGTGGACATGTACAGAATATGGCCAGCATCATCATGGGCAGAATCAGCACTAAGTAATATAGACATTAATATCTTAACTACATTACATGGACATGTACAGAATATGGCCAACATCATCATGGGCCGAACCAGCACATAGTAATATAGACATTAATATCTTTACTACATTACATAGACATGTACAAAATATGGCCAGCATCACCATGGGCAGAATCAGCACAAAGTAATATAGACATTAATATCTTTACTACATTACATGGACATGTACAGAATATGGCCAGCATCATCATGGGCAGAACCAGCACAAAGTAATATAGACATTAATATCTTAACTACATTACATGGACATGTACAGAATATGGCCAGCATCACCATGGGCAGAATCAGCACAAAGTAATATAGACATTAATATCTTTACTACATTACGTGGACATGAACAGAATATGGCCAGCATCATCATGGGCCGAACCAGCACATAGTAATATAGACATTAATATCTTAACTACATTATGTGGACATGTATAGAATAAGGCATGTACAGAATATGGCCAGCATCACCATGGACAGAACCAGCACAAATTAATATAGACATTAATATCTTTACTACATTACATGGACATGTACAGAATATGGCCAGCATCATCATGGGCAGAACCAGCACATAGTAATATAGACATTATTATCTTTACTAGGTTACATGGACATGTACAGAATATGGCCAGCATCATCATGGGCAGAACCAGCACAAAGTAATATAGACATTAATATCTTTACTACATTACATGGACATGTACAGAATATGGCCAGCACTACCATGGGCAGAATCAGCACATAGTAATATAGACATTAATGTCTTAACTACATTATGTGGACATGTACAGAATATGGCCAGCCCTACCATGGGCAGAATCAGCACAAAGTAATAGAGACATTAATATCTTAACTACATAATGTGGACATGTACAGAATATGGCCAGCACTACCATGGGCAGAACCAGCACAAAGTAATATATTCATTATTATCTTTACTAGATTACATGGACATGTACAGAATATGGACAGCATGATCATGGGCAGAACCAGCACAAAGTCATAGAGACATTAATATCTTTACTACATTACGTGGACATGTACAGAATATGGCCAGCATCATCATGGGCAGAACCAGCACAAAGTAATATAGACATTAATATGTTTACTCCATTACATGGACATGTACAGAATATGGCAAGCACTACCATGGGCTCAATCAGCACAAAGTAATATAGACATTAATATCTTAACTACATTACATGGACATGTATAGAATATGGCAAGCATCATCATGGGCAGAACCAGCACAAAGTAATATAGACATTAATATCTTTACTACATTACGTGGACATGTACAGAATATGGCCACCATCATCATGGGCCGAACCAGCACATAGTAATATAGACATTAATATCTTTACTACATTACATGGACATGTACAGAATATGGCCAGCATCACCATGGGCAGAATCAGCACAAAGTAATATAGACATTAATATCTTTACTACATTACGTGGACATGTACAGAATATGGCCATCATCATCATGGGCCGAACCAGCACAAAGTAATATAGACATTAATATCTTTACTACATTACATGGACATGTACAGAATATGGCCAGCATCACCATGGGCAGAATCAGCACAAAGTAATATAGACATTAATATCTTTACTACGTTACATGGACATGTACAGAATATGGCCATCATCATCATGGGCCGAACCAGCACATAGTAATATAGACATTAATATCTTAACTACATTATGTGGAGATGTATAGAATATGGCAAGCATCATCATGGGCAGAACCAGCACAAAGTAATATAGACTTTAATATCTTTATTACATTACGTGGACATGTACAGAATATGGCATGTACAGAATATGGCCAGCATCACCATGGGCAGAACCAGCACAAATTAATATAGACATTAATATCTTTACTACATTACATGGACATGTATATATATGGCAAGCATCATCATGGGCAGAACCAGCACAAATTAATATAGACATTAATATCTTTACTACGTTACATGGACATGTATAGAATATGGCAAGCATCATCATGGGCAGAATCAGCACATAGTAATATAGACATTAATATCTTCACTACATTATGTGGACATGTACAGAATATGGCCAGCATCATCACGGGCCGAACCAGCACATAGTAATATAGACATTAATATCTTTACTACGTTACATGGACATGTACAGAATATGGCCATCATCATCATGGGCCGAACCAGCACATAGTAATATAGACATTAATATCTTAACTACATTATGTGGAGATGTATAGAATATGGCAAGCATCATCATGGGCAGAACCAGCACAAAGTAATATAGACTTTAATATCTTTATTACATTACGTGGACATGTACAGAATATGGCATGTACAGAATATGGCCAGCATCACCATGGGCAGAACCAGCACAAATTAATATAGACATTAATATCTTTACTACATTACATGGACATGTATATATATGGCAAGCATCATCATGGGCAGAACCAGCTCAAATTAATATAGACATTAATATCTTTACTACGTTACATGGACATGTATAGAATATGGCAAGCATCATCATGGGCAGAATCAGCACATAGTAATATAGACATTAATATCTTCACTACATTATGTGGACATGTACAGAATATGGCCACCATCATCACGGGCCGAACCAGCACATAGTAATATAGACATTAATATCTTTACTACATTATGTGGACATGTACAGAATATGGCCAGCATCACCATATGCAGAATCAGCACAAAGTAATATAGACATTAATATCTTTACTACATTACGTGGACATGTACAGAATATGGCCAGCATCATCATGGGCAGAACCAGCACAAAGTAATGTAGACATTAATATGTTTACTATATTACATGGACATGTACAGGATATGGCCAGCATCATCATGGGCAGAACCAGCACATAGTAATATAGACATTAATATCTTAACTACATTATGTGGACATGTATAGAATATGACAAGCATCATCATGGGCAGAACCAGCACAAAGTAATATAGACATTAATATATTTACTACATTACGTGGACATGTACAGAATATGGCCAGCATCGTCATGGGCCGAACCAGCACATAGTAATATAGACATTAATATCTTTACTACATTACATGGACATGTACAGGATATGGCCAGCATCACCATGGGCAGAATCAGCACAAAGTAATACAGACATTAATATCTTTACTACATTACATGGACATGTACAGAATATGGCCAGCATCACCATGGGCAGAATCAGCACAAAGTAATACAGACATTAATATCTTTACTACATTACGTTGACATGTACAGAATATGGCCAGCATCATCATTGGCAGAATCAGCACAAAGTAATATAGACATTAATAGCTTAACTACATTATGTGGACATGTATAGAATATGGCAAGCATCATCGTGGGCAGAACCAGCACAAAGTAATATAGACATTAATACGTTTACTACATTACATGGACATGTATAGAATATGGCAAGCATCATCATGGGCAGATAAAGCACAAAGTAATATAGACATAAATATCTTTACTACATTACGTGGACATGTACAGAATATGGCCAGCATCATCATGGGCAGAACCAACCCAAAGTAATATAGACATAAATATCTTTACTACATTACATGGACATGTACAGAATATGTCCAGCATCATCATGGCCAGAACCAGCACAAATTAATATAGACATTAATATCTTTACTACATTACATGGACATGTACAGAATATGGCCAGCATCATCATGGGTAGAACCAGCACAAAGTAATATAGACATTAATATCTTTACTACATTACATGGACATGTACAGATTATGGCCAGCATCATCATGGCCAGAACCAGCACAAAGTAATATAGACATTAATATATTTACTACATTACATGGACATGTTCAGAACTTGGCCAGCATCACCATGGGCAGAACCAGCACAAAGTAATATAGACATTAATATCTTTACTACATTACATGGACATGTACAGATTATGGCCAGCATCATCATGGCCAGAACCAGCACAAAGTAATATAGACATTAATATCTTTACTACATTACATGGACATGTACAGAATATGGCCAGCATCACCATGGGCAGAACCAGCACAAAGTAATATAGACATTAATATCTTTACTACATTACATGGCATGTACAGAATATGGCATGTACAGAATATGGCCAGCATCATCATGGGCAGAACCAGCACAAAGTAATATAGACATTAATATCTTTACTTCATTACATGGCATGTACAGAATATGGCATGTACAGAATATGGCATGTACAGAATATGGCCAGCATCATCATGGGCAGAACCAGCACAAAGTAATATAGACATTAATATCTTTACTACATTACGTGGACATGTACAGTATATGGCCAGCATCATCATGGGCCGAACAAGCACATAGTAATATAGACATTATTATCTTTACTACATTACATGGCATGTACAGAATATGGCCAGCATCACCATGGGCAGAATCAGCACAAAGTAATAGAGACATTAATATCTTAACTACATTACATGGACATGTACAGAATATGGCCAGCATCATCATGGCCAGAACCAGCACAAAGTAATATAGACGTTAATATCTTTACTACGTTACATGGACATGTACAGAATATGGCCAGCATCATAATGGGCAGAACCAGCACATAGTAATATAGACATTAATATCTTTACTACATTATGTGGACATGTACAGAATATGGCCAGCACTACCATGGGCAGAATCAGCACAAAGTAATATAGACATTAATATCTTTACTAGGTTACATGGACATGTACAGAATATGGCCAGCATCATCATGGCCAGAACCAGCACAAAGTAATATAGACGTTAATATCTTAACTACGTTACATGGACATGTACAGAATATGGCCAGCATCATCATGGGCAGAACCAGCACAAAGTAATATAGACATTATTATCTTTACTATATTACATGGACATATACAGAAAATGTCCAACATCATCATGGGCAGAACCAACACAAAGTAATATAGACATTAATATCTTTACTACGTTACATGGACATGTACAGAATATGGCAAGCATCATCATGGGCAGAATCAGCACAAAGTAATATAGACATTAATATCTTTACTACGTTACATGGACATGTACAGAATATGGCCAGCATCATCATGGCCAGAACCAGCACAAAGTAATATAGACATTAATATCTTTACTAGATTACATGGACATGTACAAAATATGGCCAGCATCATCATGGGCAGAACTAGCACAAAATAATATAGACATTAATATCTTTACTACGTTACATGGACATGTACAGAATATGGCCAGCATCATCATGGCCAGAACCAGCACAAAGTAATATAGACATTAATATCTTTACTAGATTACATGGACATGTACAAAATATGGCCAGCATCATCATGGGCAGAACCAGCACAAAGTAATATAGACATTAATATCTTTATTACATTACATGGACATGTACAAAATATGGCCAGCATCATCATGGGCAGAACCAGCACAAAGTAATATAGACATTAATATCTTTACTACATTACATGGACATGTACAGAATATGGCCAGCATCATCATGGGCAGAACAAGCACAAAGTAATATAGACGTTAATATCTTTACTCTGTAACATGGCGTGTACAGAATATGGCCAGCATCATCATGGGCAGAACCAGCACAATGTTATATAGACATTAATATCTTTACTACATTACCTGGACATGTACAGAATATGGCCAGCATCACCATGGGCAGAACCAGCACAAAGTAATATAGACATTAATATCTTTACTACATTACATGGACATGTACAGAATATGGCCAGCATCACCATGGGCAGAACCAGCACAAAGTAATATAGACATTAATATCTTTACTACATTACATGGACATGTATAGAATATGGCCAGCACTACCATGGACAGAACCAGCACAAAGTAATATAGACATTATTATCTTTACTACATTACATGGACATGTACAGAATATGGCCAGCACTACCATGGGCAGAACCAGCACAAAGTAATATAGACATTATTATCTTTACTACATTACATGGACATGTACAGAATATGGCCAGCACTACCATGGGCAGAACCAGCACAAAGTAATATAGACATTATTATCTTTACTACGTTACATGGACATGTACAGAATATGGCCAGCATCATCATGGGCAGAACCAACACAAAGTAATATAGACATTAATATCTTAACTACGTTACATGGACATGTACAGAATATGGCCAGCATCATCATGGGCAGAACCAGCACAAAGTAATATAGACATTAATATCTTTACTACATTACATGGACATGTACAGAATATGGCCAGCATCATCATGGGCAGATCCAGCACAAAGTAATATAGACATTAATATCTTTACTACGTTACATGGACATGTACAGAATATGGCCAGCATCATCATGGGCAGAACCAGCACAAAGTAATATAAACATTAATATCTTTACTACATTACATGGACATGTACAGAATATGGCCAGCATCATCATGGGCAGAACCAGCACAAAGTAATATAGACATTAATATCTTTACTACGTTACATGGACATGTACAGAATATGGCCAGCATCATCATGGGCAGAACCAGCACAAAGTAATATAGACATTAATATCTTTACTACATTACATGATGGCCAGCATCATAATGGACAGAACTAGCAAAAAGTAATATAGATATAATATCTTATTATCCCACACCACTAACAGATTAGACAGATATATTGTCTCTGTCTGTATATCAACCTGTTTGTCCGTATGTCTGTGACGTTTCATACCCATTCCATATCTACTAAACTCCACAATGGAATTTCATGTAACTGGGCACTAAAATTGCCTCATCAAGCAACATGCAGAACCTATTTTCCAGCCTTGTCTGGTATAGGGTTCTTTGTTGCAAAGTGGTCTCAGGTACTGTCTCAAGATCACTTACCTTTCACCACTATTTAAGGTTGTAGGTTTGAGTCCCACCAATATAACTGGATATGCCATATATAACCTGAAATGTATTAAAACTGGTGTTAAAACCCATTAAAAAATCAAGATAAGGTCGTACTTAAGAATCAGTGTACAAATAGGCATAATATTATCGACCATTTTAATGGCTATTTAGACTAATTAAAGTATTTAAAGTTACAACTTTTTAAATAATTAATGGAGGGAAGCCAAAAACTAACAACCATACCAGATTTGCAAATAGCTAATGTGTATTCTGCACAACATTAAAAAAATAGGTTTTTATAAAACTGATTTGGTTATTGTAATGCTGTTACTTTCAATATGGGTATGTTATTTATATTCAGATAATGCATCTATTAAAGGGAGTATATCAGGAAAAACCACTATAAAATGTTTTAAAAAATAAAATAATTATTAAAATGGATAAAATGCCTCACACTATTATTAGTAAATAAAATCCGTATGGTTTGTATGTCAAATCCACCAAAACGTGACAAAATCAATATTTTACTTGGAGTGGTAAACTTGAAACGAAATCCCCATTCTAAAAATAGACATCACTTAAATACTGTTTGACGACCTTTGCATTGTCATTCAGATTCTTATAACGAATGAAATTGAAATCAAAATGAAATCACATGACTCATAATTATAACACGTCATGAAAATAATATTGTAGCAGTTTTATGCGGGAAATTTACTTCTTACATAGATGCGTAGCCCAAATTAGGAAATCCCTTTTCAGTATATTATTTTGGCATGTTGAAATAGATACACTGTTGAAAAAACGTTTTAAGTCAATGTTAAAAGTTTGAAAAATCTGATAAATTCTCTTTAAAACTTTATTATAAAAAGAAGATATGACATATTATTTGAACTAGAGTGTCTTTTAAAGAGCAGATAGATAGTGAGTATTTTTATCCTGTGAACTTTATAATTCGTATCCAGTAATTTCATCAAGAAATTTTATTTGTGTCGGATGTACAAATAAGTAACACTAGCTGTAAAAGCTATTTGCTAATAGGTCCTCCATGGCAGAGTTGTCTAAGAAGTCATACTCAAGGTCACTTACCAGTACCTCTCACCACTCAGTCCGAAAACTTTATGTTTGAAAGTTTGCCAGTTACTTGCAGAAAGATTGTGGTTCTACTCAAACTCATTGTTAGGTCTTTCTTCACCATTAAAACTGGATATATCATATTATAACCTGATATGTGTTGACTTTGGTGTTAAACACCATTCTTGCCAAACCAAGATGATTATAAATCATGAATATTCTTATCCATGGATTTCTTTAGATGAACCATAAATTGCCATATCCAGTACTGGTATGAAGAAATTTTCTTTTTTTATTTCATCTACATAAATGAGTGAGGAGTCCATGATACAGCACTGCAAAATGAAATCACTGTTTTTAAAAGTTAAATGATATCCTGCACTAGCATATAATGATCATTTGTTGTTATTTGAACTTTCCACTCCGACACCCTGACCTCTCTCAGGTGTTTTAATAGAGAAATAATTGTAATTGTATCTCCCTTCATTTTGAGATGATT
Source organism: Panopea generosa (assembly GCA_029582155.1). Taxonomy (NCBI): domain Eukaryota; kingdom Metazoa; phylum Mollusca; class Bivalvia; order Adapedonta; family Hiatellidae; genus Panopea; species Panopea generosa. The sequence goes on from CM055896.1 coordinate 92,206,177, forward strand.
ATACCTGGACAGTTGAAAATTGCAGTAAGTAGATTGGGAAAATTGTATACTGTACAATTTGTTTTGTTCTCTCTATCTTTCTATCCATGTTTAAGATATGAGGGTACAACTGCAGAAATGCCATCTGTGTCTAAGTATTTCTTCTACCGCTACAACTCAGTAGTCATCATCATATTGTCTACATGTTGTCCACAGATTGGACAATTTTATTTCTCATGAATTAGAGTTCAAATTAAAATGGAATGTATGTTGAATTGTTAAAGTATGACTCAAGTATCTTGTTAAAAATGGGGCCAAAATAATGTCACCACGAGCTGGTTGAAATGACATCATAATATCATCATGGTCTCTGTCATGATACAAATATCATTTACCTTTCTAGCAAGCAAAGAGAGAATCATGTTTGTAATTTGAATTAATGTTTTACCTCAAAAACCGATAAGAAATAAATTTAATTTGTGTTCTTAAATTTTGATGAATTGAAAGTGTCCAGTCTTATTGACTACCTATGTAATTAAATGCTAACAGAGATCATTTCAACTGTCACTTTTATATAATGACAATAATCAGTAAAACTTGAGTTGTTTGTTGGTATATGCTGTTTAACGTCAAGATGACCAGATAACCCCATGCAGAGGTTAATCGCAATGTTAAGTGTCTGTCAACTGTACGTTTGTCGTGTATGTTAAATCATTCACTTGTCAATAATAACGATCTCGCAACCTTTGGTCTCAGAATGAAAACATGAAAAAAAATAGAGTCAAAGATATAATGCAGGTCCTGACATTTCATGGTAAAGTGTAAAACATGTATAGGTGTATCAAATGTTATCCTAACCTTACACTTCTGTCATTTTCAGGGTTGCTAGTATTTTGTATGACCTTGGGTGGGACATGTTATCAAAGCTGGTATATGTCAATTTTCTTGTCAGCTGTTATCTTGCAGCATAGAATTGGGGGTTATAAGTGAATAAAAACTTACTTCTCCTTTGGATTTTACTGATCCATGTAATTCTTCATATGTTTTTATGCATGACATTTGACTTTTTTGTTCGGTTGACTTTATCCTGTAGAGGTAATAGTGACTGTTATGTGTTATAAAAAAATATTGTGCATTTGAGCCCCTTTTGGCCCTTAGACTTCATGTGATAAAGTTTGCCACCCAGGCTGAGGTTTCTAAGTTACATAAAAAGGGATGTAATTCTAAAATACATATAACATTATGTAATATTTCTTGTATACAATTAGCGGACATTGTCGCGTTGATATGCATCAAAGGGGTCCAAACATCATCCAATGTGGACATTAGAGTACATGCTCGCCTTCAATGACTCTACAATTGCTTTGCAAGATGATAAAGATTGTGTTTTTGTTTTTTCTTGTCATAGTCTTGCACTACTTTTTCCTACCTATTTGAAACCCTTTACAATACTCTTCCATTTGAAACAAAAAAGTTATCTAGAGTCAGTTTTAGAAGTTCTCTAGGTCAAGGGTCAAGCTGAAACAACATCAGTTATCATAATGTATGGTTTTATTATTTTTCTTCATTATATCTTTGTGTTTTCTTCATCAAATATAATGTCTTTTTCTTTATTACATCTATTTATAACTGCTGCAGGCCACAGGGAAGATTATTATTATTATTATTATTATTATATTTTTAGTTCACCTGAGCAACTCTGAAGGTGAGCTATTCTGATTGTCCTGTGTTTGTTTGTTGTGTGAACTCTAACTCCTGCATTGTTCATTAGTTTTTCACCAAACTTACAAAGTACATGAAGTTATATAACGATAATATCTCGCACAAATTCTTGAACTGGCCAAATCGAATAATTAATTTCAGAGTTATGGCCCTTGAATCATCAAAACTTGAGTTATTTGATGTTGCATGCACTCTGGCACTCACAATTTTCATTTGATCTTCACCAAATTTACATAGTAATTATAAAGCCAAAATGTCTTGGGCAATTGTTTTAACTAACCAAATTAGAAAATTAATATCAGAGTTAAGGCCCTTGAATGGTCAAAAATTTAATTATTTAATGCTGTGTGTGCACTCGTCATTGAATCCCCACAAAACGTACTTAGTAGTTAAATACCCATAATTTCTCAGACAATACTTTTGAACTGGACAAATCAGATAATTATTGTTGGAATAATAGCCCTTTAATCATGAAAAATTGCATTCTTTCACCTTGTGTGCACTCTAGTACTTGCATTTATCATTCAACCATCATCAAACTTACACATTAGTTACATAATCATTATATCTTGTACATATAACAGATTATTAATGACAGAGTTATGGCCCTTGAATCTTCAAATTTTACTTAGTGCCCCCTCTTGTACCCGCAGTTTTCATTTTAACCTCATCAAACTTACACATTTGTTACATATAATAATAATAATATCTCAGACAAGTGCATAAGCTGGCCAAATTGGATAATTAATGTCAGAGTATTGGCCCTTAAATCATAAAAAAATTGTGTTATCTTCTCTAAACTTATAATGTAGTTGTTAAACCAAAATATCTTGAACAAGTTCTTGAACTGGCAATATCGGATAATTAATATCAGAGTTATAGCCCTTAAATGGTAAAAAATTGCATTATTTAATGCTGTGTGCACTCTAGTCATTGAATCCTTAACAAACTTCCATAATAGTTATATACCGATAATAATATCTTAGACAAGTTTTTGAACTTGCTTAATTGGATAATTTTTGACAAAGTTATGGCCCTTGAATCATAAGAAATATGCTATTTGATTTTATGTGCACTCTTAGACTAAGACTCAGAGTTATCATTTGATCTTCACCAAACTTCCTCAGTAGTTATATGGTCATGATATCTAACAAGTTTTAGAGCTGGCCAAATCTGATAGATATTATTGGAGTAATGACAATGTCAAAATTTGTGTAATTTGAAGTTATGTGCAACCCAGCACTGCAGTTTTCATTTGATATTCACAAAACTTACACAGTAGATATATATATCTATAATATTTCAACTGACCAAGTTTAAATATCTGAGATATGGCCTTGTATTATTAAAAACATTTCTTCTTTGGCATAATATCGCCTCCACAGATTTTTTTTACAAAGTATGAACAAGTGAAGTCCACACATTTTAAAAGTCATGAAAAAGTCAAATCCGTCATGTGTTTTGTTGTATTATCAAGTACAAAATTTGATACTCTTCCAACTGCCGCCATTTCTTCTGTTTGAAAAAAAAAAGAAGCATATAATCTAGTGAAATTGAATACTGGTCTTTACTGTAACCTAATATCTTCTGACTTTCTTCAATTTCATATATTTTGAAAATTGAGATAAAGAACTATGAGACATTTAACCCCATGGAAGGCCATGTATGTAGGTGCGAAGGTAAATAAACAAACATAAAAACAAAAACAATTATAAAGATAAGACTTGTATCTGAAACTAAATCCTGGCATTTACTGTCTCTAAGTTCATTTCAAAGCCAAAAGAAAAAAATAAGAATTATGTCATTCACCTATAATATAAATTAAGCTTCAAGAGGGCAAAGAGATGATTAGTTAACCATATCACACTTTCCTGGGATCCTGTAAGGTTAACCAGTACTCTAGCACACCCATCTCCACAAGTAACTGATTACGTTCCCACTTAAATCAGCAGTGAGAGATGAATGACAATGAATGCAATGTTGTATATCAATCATAGAGAGTATGGCCTGGCATGGATTCGTATCCCTTTGATACATGTGATGCTTTTATGAAGAGAAAAGAAATGAAAATATAAGTCTTAAACTAAACCTGCAAAGCGGAGAACAAGTATTATGATTGACAATTAATAATGAGTTGACAAATATCATTTATATATACATGAAGGTATATATACATGGAGGTATATATACATGGAGATTGGTATAAATACATGGAGGTATATATATATGGAGGTATATGGAGGTGTATATATACAGTGAGGTATATATATCTCCCTGGTTTGACTGACTTAACTGAATTTTATTTCTATATATAAAATGATTGATTCTTTTGATAACTGATAATGATGAAGAGATCCTACGTACCGCGGCTGTCATAAACATGTGTTTTACTTTCCTAATGATGGATGTCATAATGAATGGTTCTCTAACATCGCATCAATTGTTTCCAATTATTCAGGTGAATAATGTGTACATCATTCATAACCAGTCTGTCAACACAATTTTATATGGTTTTCAAAAGCACATATTTTTTAAAGGGTTCAACACAGGCATATTCTATTTTTCAAACAAATATCAGAATAATGAATTTGTTTTTTACGATGATTGCAAATTCACAGCAGTCATTTCTGTAATTTTTATATGTATAGAGAAGAAACATAGCATAATTTTTTATCATAATTATTATCTTTGTCAATGTCATGAATGCAGAATACTTCCAGGAAATGTTGCCCATGTGTCACAGTCACTACCTCATTTTACTTAAAACAGCTCATCCTCTAACAATTCTTGTTACACCTGGCTCCTGTTTCACCAACATAAAATTATACTTAAATACTTAAAAACTTAAATCTAAGAAAAGCAGCTAGGTGATCATGATTTTAGACTGGTTCCAGTAAAACTGCATATTTTTTTATTGATATTGATAACCAGTCAAAACTAAGCTAGGTCTTTAAAGATTTAAGTAAAATGTCGGCGAAACAGAAGCAAGAAACTAAACTCACTAATTTTAAGTGTAAAGTTGAGAACTTTTTACAGTTCCAATAGTTTGCAGAAATTTGATACTTCGAATTAAAGTCTCAACTTATTATTAAGAAGTATATGATAAGTTTAGGCCTAGGTTAGGTCCTTTATTTTGCCCTATTTAGGTCATTTATAATGATAAAAAAAAAATTATATTAATTAAAGTGCAACGAACTAAAGTTTACAAACTCTGGCATTGGAGTTTGTCATAACCTGTGAGGTGAGACTTTGTTTAAACTACAGGTGGCAGTGATTAGTTGTTTAATTAATGATCACCGGCCGCTGTTCTGACAGGAGGTGTTTTTGGGACAAATTTGATACTGGACCCTGGGCTACCAGTTGTCATCATTTTTAATGAGATTATGAAGTGAAAAATGGCTGCACATAAATTAACATTATAACACTTGGTAATGTTTGGTAACATATCTCATTAATCACAATTATAATGGCTAAACGCGTTGTAGTAGCCTTGTAAAGCTAAAGTTGGAGTAAGAAATTATCTCATTTTCAGTTTTGTGTCATACATTATGGTACATGTAATACAAATGTGGATACACTATTGTGTTATATGGTACATGTTATACTAATGTGGTTTTCAGCGTTGAATCATATGGTACATGTTAATATTAATGTGGTTTTCCGTATTGTATCATATGGTACATGTTAATACAAATATGGTTTTCAGTATTGTATCATATGGTATTCATTATACAAATATGGCTTTCAGTATTGTGTCATATGGTACATGTTATACAAATATGGTTTTCAGTATTGTGTCATATGGTACATGTTATACAAATATGGTTTTCAGTATTGTATCATATGGTAAATGTTAATACAAATATGGTTTTCCGTATTGTATCATATGGTACATGTAAATACAAATATGGTTTTCAGTATTGTATCATATGGTAAATGTAAATACAAATATGGTTTTCAGTATTGTGTCATATGGTACACGTTATACAAATATGGTTTCCAGTATTGTGTCATATGGTACATTTTAATACAAATATGGTTTTCAGTAATGTAGCATATGGTACATGTTATACAAATATGGTTTTTAGTATTGTAGCATATGGTACATTTTTATACAAATGTGGTTTTCAGTATTGTAGCATATGGTACATGTTATACAAATTTGGTTTTCAGGATTGTGTCATTTGGTACATGTTATACAAATGTTGTTACAGTACTGTGTCATATGGTACATAAATTCAAATGTGGTTACAGTATTGTGTTATTTGGTACATGATATACAAATTTGGATACAGTATTGTGTCATATGGTACATAATATACAAATGTGGTAACATTATTGTGTTATATGGTACATGTTATACAAATGTGGATACAGTATTGTGTCATATGGTACATGTTATACAAATGTGGTTTCCAGTATTGTGTCATATGGTACATGTTATACAAATGTGGTTACAGTTTTGTGTCATATGGTTAATGGCATACAAATGTGGTTTTCAGTATTGTGCCATATGGTACATGTTATACAAATATGGTTTTCAGTATTGTGTCATATGGAACATGTTATATAAATATGGTGTTCAGTATTGTATCATATGATACATGTTATACAAATATGGTTTTCAGTATTTTGTTATATGGTATATGTTATACATTGTATTGTATTGTATTATATTGTACATTTTCTACAATTTTTTTTACACACATGTGGTTTTCAGTATTGTGTTATATAGTACATGTTTTACAAATGTGGTTTGCAGTATTGTGTTATATAGTACATTTACAAATGTGGTTTGCAGTCTTGTGTCATATGGTACATGTTATACAAATATGGTTTTCAGTATTGTAGCATATGGTACATGTATTACAAATATGGTTTTCAGTATTGTGTCATATGGTACATGTTATACAAATGTGGTTTTCAGTATTGTGTCATATGGTTCATGTTATACAAATGTGGTTTTCAGTATTGTGTCATATGGTACATGTTATACAAATGTGTTTTTTAGTATTGTGTCATATGGTACATGTTATAAAATTGTGGTTTTTCAGTATTGTGTCATAGGGTACATGTTATACAAAGGTGGTTTTCAGTATTGTGTCATATGGTACATGTTATACACAAATGTCATATGGTTTTCAGTATTGTATCATATGGTTCATGTTAATACAGATATGGTTTTCAGTATTGTATCATATGGTATATGTTATACAAATATGGTTTTCAGTATTGTGTCATTTGGTACATGTTATACAAATATGGTTTTCAGTATTATGTTATATAGAACATGTTATACAAATATGGTTTTCAGTATTGTATCATAGGATACATAGTAATACAAAGATGGGTTTTCAGTATTGTAGCATATGGTACATGTTAATACAAATATGTTTTTTTAGTATTGCATCATATGGTACATGTTATACAAATATGGTTTTCAGTATTGCATCATATGGTACATGTTATACAAATATGGTTTTCAGTAGTGCATCATATGGTACATGTTATACAAATATGGTTTTTAGTATTGTGGCATATGGTATATGTTATACACATATGTTTTTCAGTATTGTAGCATATGGTACATGTTAATACAAATATGGTTTTCAGTATTGCGTCATATAATACATATTATACAAATAGTGTTTTCAGTATTGTGTCATATGGTACATGTTATACAAATATGGTTTTCAGTATTGTGTCATATGGTACATGTTATACAAAAATGGTTTTCAGTATTGTGTCATATGGAACATGTTATATAAATATGGTGTTCAGTATTGTATCATATGGTACATGTTATACAAATATGGTTTTCAGTATTGTGTTATATGGTATATGTTATACACATTTGATTTTCAGTATTGTATTATATTGTACATTTTCTACAAATTTTATTACACACATGTGGTTTTCAGTATTGTGTTATATAGTACATGTTTTACAAATGTGGTATGCTGTATTGTGTTATATAGTACATGTACAAATGTGGTTTGCAGTCTTGTGTCATATGGTACATGTTATACAAATATGGTTTTCAGTATTGCGTCATATGGTACATGTTATACAAATATGGTTTTCAGTATTGTGTCATATGGTTCATGTTATACAAATGTGGTTTTCAGTATTGTGTCATATGGTACATGTTATACAAATGTGGTTTTTAGTATTGTGTCATATGGTACATGTTATACAAATGTGGTTTTTCAGTATTGTGTCATAGGGTACATGTTATACAAAGGTGGTTTTCAGTATTGTGGCATATGGTACATGTTATACACATATGGTTTTCAGTATTGTATCATATGGTACATGTTAATACAGATATGGTTTTCAGTATTGTATCATATGGTATATGTTATACAAATGTGGTTTTCAGTATTGTGTCATTTGGTACATGTTATACAAATATGGTTTTCAGTATTATGTTATATAGAACATGTTATACAAATATGGTTTTCAGTATTGTATCATAGGGTACATAGTAATACAAAGATGGGTTTTCAGTATTGTAGCATATGGTACATGTTAATACAATATGGTTTTCAGTATTTTGTTATATGGTATATGTTATACACATTTGATTTTCAGTATTGTATTATATTGTACATTTTCTACAAATGTTGTTACACACATGTGCTTTCCAGTATTGTGTCATATAGTACATGTTTTACAAATGTGGTATGCTGTATTGTGTCATATAGTACATGTTTTACAAATGTGGTATGCTGTATTGTGTTATATAGTACATGTTGTACAAATGTGGTTTTCAGTCTTGTGTTATATAGTACATGTTCAAATATGGTTTTCAGCTTTGTGTTAAATAGTACATGTTTTACAAATGTGATTTGCAGTCTTGTGTTATATAGTACATGTTGTACAAATGTGGTTTGCGGTCTTGCAGTATATGGTATTGTTTTTCAAGAGATTATTGGCTCAAGCCTGGGACCCAATTTCTACCTGTGGAGTGAGTCTATCACCCTGTCAACTTCACCTCTTTGTAATATTTTAACAACCCTATATCTTCCCTAATGTTAGGCAGAATTTCGAAAAATGTGTTATCTGAAATTATGAAAAATGGGATAACCGTCCCATAATGCAATGCTCTTTTTACTAGGATATAATATATCAACACGTTTTTATCTTGCACATTTCCACCAATATTTTATTGCTGCCATTTTGTCAGTATGTGATATGCTATATATTGATGATTGATCGGCTGTCAATATTATCATCGTTTTACTACATAAATGTCCAGTGATTGTATGTTTTCACATGTTTATTGGTGGCCATTTAATGGATTGTTTTTATTACAAAAAACAGATAAAAGATAAAAAATATTGTGTAAAACAGTTGCCAGTATCACAGTGGCATGGCCATTCTGCTTGTTTGGTGAGATTGTGGTTATATAGCAGTGGCCTGACCATTCTGCTTGTTTGGTGAGATTGTGGTTATAAAGGTGTGGTGTGACTCATTACATAAAAAACTTGACTTGGCTTCTACCTCATAGTCTGTTACTAAGAATGAATCCAGCTCTCCTGAATGGGTCTGTTATATAGCAGCACATTAGAGCAAGTTGGTTGGTCAGTTGCCTCAGGGACATTCTAAATGACATTGTTCAATTTCTATGAATTGTGGGACAGGCATAGAATTTCCTGCTTTTTTCATAGGGGGGTAATAGACCTGATCTGGGAGATATCGGGTTCTATATATAGACTTTTCTACTCTCCAGTCTGAGTAGAGCTTCCAGGTGATCCTGTTTTTAGACTGACTCTATTACAATTATTAAAACCAAAAAGATGATTAACCAGTCAATACTGTTCAGATTTTAACTTCTGGACATGTTGTGGAAGCCTGGCGGAAATTGAATGCTACCAGTTAGTGACAGTTTATTTAAATACATGTGTATTCCTTTTATTGGTACTTATACGAGTACAACATTTTTATTTAAACTTGTTCTTTAATTGACATAAATTTATACATAGCTAATACTTTTAAACTTTTTCAGAAATTTGTATTAATTGATACATTTTAAAGAATGGCAATACATGCATATTTAAATTTATCCTATAATTTGCAATAATTGATATTTTTGTAATGTTGACATAATTATGAAATTGAGACAGCATAAACAAACTTTATTCTTCTTATCTCATCACAGCGCCAACAAAGTCACATGTATGGCGTAAATTGGCTACCTTTGTATTTTTTTTATCCCCCTTTTATATCTCTTTCCCTTGTAGAGACGGCCATGAATACTGCATACATGACAGTTTTACAAGTATTTGTCGGTGTGCACAATTATATTGCATGTCTATATCACTTGTACCAGTCATAATGTACAGAAGTTTATCACACATTTGTGTCCATGTAATGATTACATCTGGGTTTTATTGTTTTTTGTCTACCTGTAGTTCCTTATATGTCTAAATATTGTATCCATCTGTAGACACTTGCTTTACTGTCGATCCCACTGGCAATGACATATAGTAATGGGCACAACGGCGGTTTGGTGTATGTGAGTGCGTCAGTCCGTCAAATCTTTTTCAGGCTAACTGTCTCATTCATAGAAAGATTTAAAAATAACATGGCACAAATGTACACCATAATCAGACAATGTGTTGAGGATAAATTTCGGGATCGTTGCTCAAAGGTCAAGGTCACACTTAGAGGTTAACGGTCAGAAATACATACAACACTTCATGTCCACACCATATGTTCTAAACCACTTGACAAGATTTTGAAATAACATGACACAAATGTTCAACATAATCTGTTGATGTGTTGCATGCAAGACACTTGTCCGTAACTCAAAGGTTAAGGTCAAACTTAGACGTACAAGGTCAGAAATACATATAAAATTTTGTTTCCACTCCACTCGACAAGATTTTAAAATAACATGGTACAAATGTTCACCATAGTCAGACAATGTGTTGCATGTAAGACCCTTGTAACTCAAAGGTTAAGGTCAAACTTAGACGTACAAGGTCAGAAATACATATAAAATTTTGTTTCCACTCCACTCGACAAGATTTTAAAATAACATGGTACAAATGTTCAACATAATCTGTTGATGTGTTGCATGCAAGACCCTTGTAACTCAAAGGTTAAGGGTCAAACTTAGACGTACAAGGTCAGAAATACATATAAAATTTTGTTTCCACTCCACTCGACAAGATTTTAAAATAACATGGTACAAATGTTCACCATAGTCAGACAATGTGTTGCATGTAAGACCCTTGTCTGTAGCTCAAAGGTCGAGGTCAATCCTAAGGGTTAAAGGTCAGAAATAGGTACAAAATTTCTTGAAGTCAGGTCCCTGGGATCAGTTTTGGAGCCACCACAGGAGAGACACTGTTAGGGTTATATAGGGAAAATGTTAAAATTTTCGTGCAGACGGGATAGTACCTCCACTTAACCAATTTATAACACAAGGTCTCAAATAAATTCTCAGACCAGCGTGATTTTACCACAAATTTCCACCGCAGGACTTACAAGCACATTTTAAGTTTAAATATTGGCTTGGTCGGGTCACAGGAAACAAAGCTGTTTTTCATTTTGCCTAATATTACTGACAGCAGCTTGAAAGATTTTGTTAAATATTTATTACAATTTAATGTAAAAATCATAGTGGGAGATTTTCCAGATTACTGCACAATTTTGAAATAAAATTATACAAATCTTCAGAAAATAATTCATTCTTACTGACAGATTATTAAAAAGTTATAGTCTAGCGATAGAGGTCTGCAGTGAACACTGGTCAGATCAAAAGGGAGTCATGTGATTTATGGCTATAAATAGATTTAATGTCTTCCTTTTCATTCAGAGAAAATTGATTTAAAATATTGATGGGATATTAGATGTAAATTTTATGGGTGTTTTGTCCAGTATCACACTGTTTATGAAATATATAAATGAATCTACGCCTTCTAAGGCCATTATCAGAATGAGTAAAAGTTGGTTACCTTGTGTATAAAGGAAGACTTAAAACATCATTTACCATTCACACAGTTTGTTAAAGGGTCTCTAGGCAATTTTTATAAACTTTTAGTTATCGGTCACTCTTTTTTCTGAAAATTATATGCAAATATGAAATTAAAATACAAGACGGATGCACGCATATACCCTTAATTTTTTTTCTGTTTTGGGAAGGGACATAATTCTTGTTAATGTAAGAAAGGCAGCATATTGTACATATACTTTGTTGGATATATGACAAAAAATGTCACAAAATATCTCTTACCTCTCACTGCTAAGGTTGTAAGTCTGAGTCCCACTTGCTCCAAAAACTTTATGTGAGAAAGTTTGCCAGTTACTTGTGGAAGGACACTGGTATTGTTAAAAGACAATGTTGTCTAAAACCATAAGTGACATAGGTGATTGTAAGACAGTGTGTTCAATGAGCATGTTGTCTCATAGGTGATTGTAAGACAGTGTGTTCAATGACCATGTTGTCTCATAGGTGATTGTAAGACTGTGTTCAATGACCATGTTGTCACATAGGTGATTGTAAGACAGTGTGTTCCATGACCATGTTGTCTCATAGGTGATTGTAAGACAGTGTGTTCCATGACCATGTTGTCACATAGGTGATTGTAAGACAGTGTGTTCCATGACCATGTTGTCTCATAGGTGATTGTAAGACAGTGTGTTCCATGACCATGTTGTCTCATAGGTGATTGTAAGACAGTGTGTTCAATGACCATGTTGTCTCATAAGTGATTGTAAGAAAGTGTGTTCAATGTCCATGTTGTCACACAGGTGATTGTAAGAAAGTGTGTTCAATGTCCATGTTGTCACATAGGTGATTGTAAGACATTGTGTTCCATGACCATGTTGTCTCATAGGTGATTGTAAGACAGTGTGTTCCATGACCATGTTGTCTCATAGGTGATTGTAAGACATTGTGTTCCATGACCATGTTGTCTCATAAGTGATTGTAAGAAAGTGTGTTCAATGTCCATGTTGTCACACAGGTGATTGTAAGACCGTGTGTTCCATGTCCATGTTGTCTCATAGGTGATTGTAAGACAGTGTGTTCCATGACCATGTTGTCTCATAGGTGATTGTAAGACAGTGTGTTCCATGACCATGTTGTCTCATAGGTGATTGTAAGACAGTGTGTTCCATGACCATGTTGTCACATAGGTGGTCTTAAGACAGTGTATTCCATGATTACGCTGTCACATAGGTGATATTTAGACAGTGTGTTCCATGACCATATTGTCACATAGGTGATGTTTAGACACAGATTCCATGACCACATTGTCACATAGGTAATATTTAGACAGTGGGTTCCATGACCACATTGTCACATAGGTGATATTTAGACAGTGTGTTCCATGACCACATTGTCACATAAGTGATATTTAAACAGTGTGTTCCATGACCACATTGTCACATAAGTGATATTTAAACAGTGCCTTTATGACACAGAGGTGATAGTTAGATAATATCTTCTGTGACAACTGCCATAAGCTGATGATTTTTAGACCGATGTGTTAATTAGTACCCTCAATACCACTCTGACACATAAATGGTGTTAGACAGTGCCCTATTATGACAATTCTGTTGCATAGTTGGTGTAACTTTGTCATATGATTAATTTTCAGACAAGTCCCTCTCAGACAACTCTGTTAAAAAGGTGATGTTTAGACAATACCCATTAAGACAACTCTTGCCACATAGCTGATGTTCAGACAGTCCCTTCCAAGACAACTCTGTCACATAGGTGATGTTTAGACAATTCCCATTTAATACAACACTGTCACATAGGTGATGTTCAGACAGTCCCGTCTTAAGACAACTATGTCACATATGTGATGTTTAGACAGTCCCCTTTAAGACAACAGTTACTCTTTAACATAGGTGATGTTTAGACAGTCCCCTTAGATATAATAAGACAATTTTGTCACATAGGTGATGTTAAGACAATCCCCTCTAAGACAACAGTTACTCTGTCATATAGGTGATGTTTAGACAGTCTCCTCTAAGACAACAGTTACTCTGTCATATAGGTGACGTTTAGACAGTCGCCTCTAAGACAACAGTTACTCTGTCATATAGGTGATGTTTAGACAGTCCCTTCTAAGACAAGTAACTCTGTAACATAGGTGATGTTTAGACAGTCCCCTCTAAGACAACAGTTACTCTGTCATACAGGTGACGTTTAGACAGTTGCCTCTAAGACAACAGTTATTCTGGCGCATAGGTGATGTTCAGACAATGCCCTCTATGACAATAGTTACTCTGTCATAAAGGTGATGTTTAGACAGTCTCCTCTAAGACAACAGTTACTCTGTCATATAGGTGACATTTAGACAGTTGCCTCTAAGACAACAGTTACTCTGGCACATAGGTGATGTTCAGACAATGCCCTCTATGACAATAGTTACTCTGTCATACATTACTCTGTCATATAGATGATGTTTAGACAATCCCCTCTAAGACAACAGTTACTCTGTCCCATAGGTGATGTTTAGACAGTCCCCTCTAAGACCTCTCTGGCACATAGGTGATGTTCAGACAGTCCCCTCTAAGACAACAGTTACTTGGTCATACAGGTGATGTTTAGACATTCCCCTCTAAGACAACAGTTACTCTGTCATAAAGGTGATGTTTAGACAGTCCCCTCTAAGACAACAGTTACTCTGTAACATAGGTGATGTTAAGACAGTTCCCTCTAAGACAACAGTAACTCTGTAACATAGGTGATGTTAAGACAGTCCCTTTTAAGACAACAGTTACTCTGTAACATAGGTAATGTTTAGACAGTCCCCACTAAGATTATCTGGCACATAGGTGATGTTAAGACAGTCCCCTCTAAGACAACAGTTACTCTGTAACATGGGTGATGTTTAGACAGTCCCCACTAAGATTCTCTGGCACATAGGTGATGTTAAGACAATCCCCTCTAAGACAACAGTTACTCTGTCATAAAGGTGATGTTTAAACAGTCCCCTCTTAGACAACAGTTACTCTGTAACATAGGTGATATTTTGACAGTCCCCTCTAAGACAACAGTTACTCTGTCATATAGGTGATGTTCAGACAGTCCCCTCTAAGACAACAGTTACTCTGTAACATAGGTGATGTTCAGACAGTCCCCTCTAAGACAACAGTTACTCTGTAACATAGGTGATGTTTAGACAGTCCGTTCTAAGACAACAGTTATTCTGTAACATAGGTGATGTTTAGAAAGTCTCCTCTAAGACAACAGTTACTCTGTCATACAGGTGATGTTTAGATGGGTGACTGGAAAAAACAAAAGACACCTGATAACCGAAAGACACCTAGATTTAGTTATTTAAGGCATTAATGATCAAGTTTCTATTATTTTATGTATCAGATATGAATTCAAAATTGTTTTGGCAAAAAAAAAAACATTTTAAAAATGTGCGATTTGATGCGTTTTTACACAATTTTTGTGTCAATGTGTCTTTCAATTATTATGAGTTATTTCCCTTGATTTCGATTATAACTGAAATACACTTCTTCTTATCAAATTTATGTAAGTTTCTTTGTTTAAACATCAGTAATGGTTGACCAAATGTATTATTAATATAGATCTAGAAGTTTTTGGGTTATATCATGTATATTTTTATTCTGATAGGTATAATTCAAATGTATTTCGGTATTCCCAGAGTTGTCTTTTCTACCGTAATGCACAGTCCCCTGTAGGCATAGTACCACCATTGCAAAAAGGAAGTGCTTCCGTGGGGTAGTCGCATAATGGCGGTTATAAATAATCCTCATTTCTTCTTCTTTAAAAATGCATTTTCCTTATTTTAATGCTCATTTTTTTAATTGAATGGCATTATTGATGTATTTTGAACATTTTGATAGCATTGTCATGTTTGAATTGTGAATTTAGAAAAAAAATTGATGCTTGGAAATTGGGGTATGAATACATGATTTCGGAAGTCTACTTTCACTTTGTCACCTGTGTACATACTGAGCAGAAAAAAAATCGCTTATATGACAATGACCCTTACTTTTCTCATCATATTTTGATAGTGCAGATGTTGACAAACAGTAAAATGTAGGTTTCACTTCTTTCATTTGGGATTCTCTATGAATGACAAGCCTTCAAACTTTTATTATTTACTATAGAATAAAGAACAAAAATCAATGGTGGGGTTACACCTGTAAGACCTCTGTGACACATTATTGATGCTAAGTCTACTCTGCCACAGATGACTCTGCCACAGATTTAATTAAGTCTCTGTGTGATATATGGAGATTTTACATTTATGTTCAAATCTAATTGATTTTCTTACTGTACATATTTAATCATTTGTTGAAGATTAGCCTCAGTGATAAAATGTAAAAATACAATGGTCACATGATTTAGGCGAAGGTTCCGGCCATTAAACTGTTATTACTTTGTGATAAGATTTGATTTGTGTTTTTGTAGTAGCTGAACCTGACTTTGCAGCTTCTG
Organism: Panopea generosa; assembly: GCA_029582155.1. Lineage (NCBI taxonomy): Eukaryota > Metazoa > Mollusca > Bivalvia > Adapedonta > Hiatellidae > Panopea > Panopea generosa. The sequence goes on from CM055896.1 coordinate 92,222,324, forward strand.
TCGTGTACAACCAGGGCTTCTGATCTCAGTACTATAGAAACATTCCATTTTATCAGATGTGTATCATTTTTACTTGAAAGTAGACCTAATTAATGTTTTATCAACTTCATCGAAAACAATTCAGTTTGTTTAAAGGCAGAATTTTTAATTGTTTAATATTGTGAATTTGTGACTGTTTAATATGTAGCACCTTGTTGTGATGATCTTGTCATGTAAATGTCAATATTTGGTGGGTGGTCACCCACGTTCGTTCAAAGTCCTTCCATAGCTGTATTCTGCGCATCCCATGTTCTATTTGTCGGGCATCCTACCTCAAGCTTGTGAGGTACCAGCTATATTATTGTATGGTGTTTAGAGTCACTACCACACTGAAGTGTCATGCCATCAACACATGATTTCATACCCCACCCAGTCACATCATACTGACACTGGGCCAACCAGACCTTGAACTATCCTCTTAATGATAAGCAAAAAAGCAAAGAAACTTCTAGTACCATTTTTTTCAAGTCTGGACTGAGTCCTGCTAGCTCCAAAACCTTCATATGAGAAAGTTTGCCAGTTACTTCTGGGCAGTAGTTCTACTCAGATTCATTCTGAGGTCTTCCTCTATCAGAAATATTACTGTGAGGTCTGCATGTGGACAAGTGTGGCTGTATGGTCTACCATATCTATTATGAAGGTAAAATGAGCTGTTCCTAAAGTGGGGACAGTAGTAATCCATGATGTGTGGTTGTCGTAGATATGAACAAAATGCTGAATGAAAGTTAACACTTTTTTAATAAGATGTTAAAACTGTCAACTATAATATTTACAAAAGTATGTTAAGGATAACTCACAAAGAAAGTTATAAGTCACACAAAGTAATATCAGGTATTAGATGCTCACTAAGTTTAATATTAATAGATTAATTATAAAGTTTAAGTCCTTATTGCGCTATGACTATTCACTAAGTTCACAAACTCCTTAATTTCCAATTCACTGCCTTTAAAATCACAGAATTCTTTTTCTAAATCACAAAGTTTTTCCTATTTTCTTGCACAAAGCTGCTTTATATCCTAGATTACTAATTTCTTATTGTTTAATGTTTCATATATATATATAAGTTTTTATTTAACCTCGCACTTTGAACCAGTCATTTTGAGCAGATTTAATGTTTCCGCAGTCCAACATCTTTATATATACAGACAAAGCTATGGTTTGACTTTGAAGGTGTGAAAATGGCATCAAATACTTCCTTCTCATCAAGGTGCTAGAACATATGTCAAAGGGGAAGTGATAATTAAGAGTGATAAAAGCTTACTAATAACTCATTTACTTTCCTGCTTTGAAAAATATATTGAGTTAAAAAAAATAGTTCAGTTGGAATATTTGAATTTTTAACAAAATGCAAATTATAGATTTAACAAAATTTTAATATATATTCACTTTTGCTAAATAAAGATTAAGTATTTACATCATGCACACAAAGACTATTGTTTTGATATCAAACATGGTTTTAATATTTTGGAAGGGAAAGAAACATGTGAAAGTCAAATTGTCCAAATTTGCTTCCTAATATATTTATCACTTACAAATTTCAGCCATTTAGGTGACAGCCGTCCTCCATCCATCATCAACCCCTGTACAACCACAGCAGCATTATTTCTCTCATGTGCAAAACTCATTCATATTCATTGACTTCGGAAAATATTGGACTGGTAATCAATCATGTAACACTTTAAAAGCTGCAGACTGGTTCTGTATTTGTTATAAAGTTTGAAGACAACAATGGAGGATGAATGAAGGAAGAAGACAATCTTGATGTTAACTGACTTGTCAGATGGTCTACTTGAACCTGTCAATAGCTACATATTTCATCTGTTTAATCTGCTAGTGACACATAACAGCATTAATATATTGATGCCTAAGAAATATGAACAATGTTTTCTTTCAGGAACATGGTTGTGAACTCAAGACTTTTGTTATGGAGTTGTGCAAAATCTGAGTAAAAGTGCCCACTTTAGGTAACATATTTGCAGATAACTTCCTTAATATTTCATCCAAATTCATGAAACTAAGAGGAACACCAGCTCTGTATAGAGACAAACCACCTGTTATATAAAGTGACCATGCAAAAACTTGTGATATATACAAAAAGTGCAACAGTTGATACAATTATGGTTTGGAGCGGTGTAATTTACAAAAAAAGCGCAATTGCATTTTTGGCAAATATTATGTGTTTTTTATGCCCACTTGATATCACCGGTGGTTTGTCTCTGTGCAGAGACTGCGTTCATCTTTGTTTTGTAGATTTTCACAAAAATATGAGAAAAATTATCTGCAAAAATATTACCTGAAGTTGGCACTTACTTTTCCTCCAAATTTTTACACCACTCCATAAAATAAAGTCACCATGATGGAAAACAGGGTACCAGACATTTTACCTAGCCAACTGCTGCACTTAACCTGGTACATGCACCGCCACTCCACCCCAACCCCATCATCTCTGTATAGCCAATGTGGTTAAAGTTCAATCCTTGACTAGACCATAGGGTTGTGAAACCAGGTAGATGCATTTTGAATTGTGTTTTATAATGCAATTCCTATTTGGTCTCATCATCTGGATAAAGAGATTCTGATGGAGCTTTATAGGGTTGTCAAGGCAACTCATTTGATGTTTTGTAAGTTTGAGCAAGATGTGAGGATGTTTAACAAATATTAGTACTTTTAATGTATACCCAGTAGATAAATCCACAATCATCATTATCTTTCTTCAACCCTTTCCTTGTATTCTTCTCATTATCATCTCACCACTCTGTCATCTTTCATTTCATATATGTTCTATTTTACTTCATATAATTTTGACATCTGCTTAAAATTGAAATCTATTGAAAGTTGCAATTTTGGCTTATTAAAACCTTTTAAAAAAAGTACCGTTGATAGCATGCAGATCTTTCAATTTTCAACCTTTTAAAAAATTAATAGAAGTGAATTAGATACATTTAGATAGAGAGATTGTTACGATAACCTCTGCCGTAGAGTCTTAGTCTGGTGAAACTTCTTTGTGACTCTGATCATTACTATTTTATACTTGTAATAAAATACAATCTCGTATCATCGACAACAGTCTTCATACTTCACAACCTTCTGATCACTTTGTCAATTAAATGTTTCATTATCACCTTATATCTAAAGTGATAACAAGACAAGATAGAAGTCTTTCTGCTGGTAACTGACAGCTTCTCACCTTTTTAATATCCGTTTTGACTCCTATTTAATGGTTTTAAATTTCAAAGCAAAAAAAATGCAAAATTAAATTACCAGTACAGTTTTACTCGCTTGGGCAGTTGAGCTTGAAATTTTAATTCATCACCACAGCATTTTAACAAATTTGTTATAATGTCTGAGATAGATAACCCATTCCCAAATTGAGGCTGGAGAGACATTAACTACTTCATCAGTATTGGAAAAATTGTCTTAATTAGCAATTTACTACAATTATATTTTAGTACTCTAAAAATGACAAGTGATCAAGTGTAACAAAAACTATTTTTTAGTGATATTGTTTAAGTGTTCTCCTATTGATATGTTTAACTTAAAATTATACAAATAATTAAATTGTGTCACACAGCATGGATAAATGCTCATTTATTGAGCTTAATTTGTTAAAATAAATAAAAAATACTGGCAGGGTTATGGTTTGTGGGGTGGGGGTCATCACAGACTGAACTTGACTGGTATCATTAATGTAAACAGTTATGATAAAGTATAAAAAATAAAAAGCTATGGTAAATCTTAAAGAGTTTAAACAGCTGTGGTAAAGCATAAATTATATGCAGCTATTATAAAGCTTGAAGAGTTAATAGCTGTAGTAAAGCTTAGAGTAAACAGCTTTAGTAAAACTTAGAGAGTTAACAACTTAGGTAAAGCTTAAAGTGTAAACAGCTGTAGCAAAGCTTAGAATAAATTCTTGAGGAGTTAACAGCTTTGGTACAGCTTAGAATAAACAGCTGTAGAAAAGTATAAAGAGTAAACAGCTGTCTTAAAAGTTGAAGAACAAAACATTGTAGTAAAGCTGAAAGAGTAAACAGCTATGAAAACGTTTGAAGAGGAAACATCTTTTGTAAAGCATAAACAGTAAACAGCTTTGAAAAAGCATACATTATTAACAGTTGTAGCAAAGCTTGAAGAGTACACAATTGTGGAAAAGCATGAAAGTAAACAGCTGTGGTAAAACTTAAAGAAAAAACAGCTGTGGTAATGTTTACAGTAAAAAGCTGTGGTTAAGCTGGAAGCAAAAACAGCTGTGGTAAATCATAATGAGTCTCCAGCTGTGGTAAAGCATAATCAGTCTACAGCTATGGTAAAGCATAATGAATATACAGCTGTAGTAAAGCAGCTGTGGTCAAGCATAATGAGTAAACAGCTGTAGTAAAACAGCTTTGGTAAAGCATTATGATTATACAGCTGTAGTGAAGCAGCTGTGGTAAGGCATAATGAGTAAACAGCTGTGGTAAGGCATAATGAGTAAACAGCTGTGGTAAGGCATAATGAGTAAACAGCTGTGGTAAGGCATAATGAGTAAACAGCTGTGGTAAGGCATAATGAGTAAACAGCTGTGGTAAGGCATAATGAGTAAACAGCTGTAGTGAAGCAGCTGTGGTAAGGCATAATGAGTAAACAGCTGTAGTGAAGCAGCTGTGGTAAGGCATAATGAGTAAACAGCTGTAGTGAAGCAGCTGTGGTAAGGCATAATGAGTAAACAGCTGTAGTAAAGCATAACAACTAAGCAACTGTGGTAAAGCATAATGAGTATACAGCTGTAGTTAAGCAGCTGTAGTAAAGCATAATGAGTAAGCAACTGTGGCAAAACATAATGAGTATACGGCTGTAGTTAATCAGATGTGGTAAAGCATAATGAGTATAAAGCTGTGGTAAAGCATAATGAGTATAGCTGTAGTAAATCAGCTGTGGTAAAGCATAACTAGTAAACAGCTGTAGTAAAGCATAAAGAGTAAACAACTGTGGTAAAGCTTAATGAGTATACAGCTGTAGAAAGCAGCTGTGGTAAAGCATAAACAGCTTGAGTCATGAAAAAAATAAGTCTGATTTTTTACATTAACTCAAAAATAATTTAGATCTTAGGAAAAAAAGAATCTGAGTGTTTAATGTAGACCTAATGCAAATGCATGTATTTGTTTGGTAAACAGAGATATTATAGTTTACCTGTTTGTAATATATATTGTATATTATTTGCTACTTTTATGCCAGAGGAATGACACATGTTTTAATCCTGTGACTATAGACAATTTTGGAAATAATGTTTTGTCACTTACAGGATTCTAGTCAACAGCCCATGTGGCAATGGCATCTAGCACCACAGTGCAGTAACACAGTTGGTAGAGATGTTGTCATTAACTTACTAGGTTTTGATGTCACAGAAACTCTGGGTTGAATGACGGAAGTGATTTTTTTTTTTACTTGTATGCAGTTAGGAGTAAAGATATATTCAAGAATTTAGAATAAGTTTATAAGAGTAACAAATTATCACAATATAATGTCATCTGTTTTAAATAGATTTACATTATTTATATTCAAATTCAAACTAGATGTCTGTTCAGTGAGTGAATATCTATAATAGCAGCTGTGGTTTGAATATTTGTCAGTGAGGTACTGAGATAAGCACTCGCGAAATTAATCTGGCATAAGTTTACATTGTATGTAATAATGCGAGCTTTTTTAACGCCAAATAAATATCTTGTTACTATATTGTGTTTCTTTCATATTTTAAACATTATCACATTAAATCTTGTGAATTACTACCGCCTTTGCATATTTGATATAAAACTGGATTAAATAGTGGACGGGTGGTAAAAACAGATGATAAAACTTGAAATTGTATAATAAAGAGGTAAATAATGTCGGTTTTAGTTGTCCATCTGATGTTGATGGGATGGTTTTGGTATCATGCTTTGATATTAATGTAGTTGAAGGGTGTCTAAACAGCCTGTTGTATGTTTAAGCAAACATTTCTGTGTTCAAAGAGTCAACTGTATGGATGATTGTAAGTTTAAACAGATGGTGGTATATCTAAACAGGCAATTGTATGTTAAAACAGGCAGTTGTATAATTATCTAAACAGGTAGTTGTATGTCTAAACAGGCAGTTGTATATCTAAACAGGCAGTTGTATGTCTAAACAGGCAGTTGTATGTTTAAACAGGCAGTTGTATGTCTAAACAGGCAGTTGTATGTCTAAACAGGAAGTTGTATGTCTAAACAGGCAGTTGTATATCTAACCAGGCAGTTGTATGTTTAAACAGGCAGTTGTATGTCTAAACAGGCAGTTGTATGTCTAAACAGGCAGTTGTATATCTAAACAGGCAGTTGTATGTCTAAACAGGCAGTTGTATGTTTAAACAGGCAGTTGTATGTCTAAACAGGCAGTTGTATGTCTAACCAGGCAGTTGTATGTCTAAACAGGCAGTTGTATATCTAAACAGGCAGTTGTATGTCTAAACAGGCAGTTGTATGTCTAAACAGGCAGTTGTATATCTAACCAGGCAGTTGTATGTTTAAACAGGCAGTTGTATATCTAAACAGGCAGTTGTATGTCTAAACAGGCAGTTGTATGTCTAAACAGGCAGTTGTATGTCGAAACAGGCAGTTGTATATCTAAACAGGCAGTTGTATGTATAAACAGGCAGTTGTATATCTAAACAGGCAGTTTTATGTATAAACAGATAGTTGTGTGTCCAAACAGATTAGTTCATATCTTAACAAATGGTTGCATGTCTAAACAGATGGGTTTATGTCTAAACAGATGACTGTATGTCTAAATAGATGGCTGTGTGTCTAAACAGGCAGTTGTATGTTGAAACAGATGACTGTATGTCTAAACAGGTAGTTTATGTCTAAACAGATAGCTGCATCTCTAAGCATATGGTTAAGTGTCTAAACATATGGTTGTGTGTATAAACAGATGGTTGTGTTTCTAAAAAGATGGTTATGTGTCTAAACATATGGGTGCATGTCTAGTGTCTAGAAGATGGTTGTTTGTCTAAACATATGGTTGTGTCAAGAAGATGGTTGTTTGTCTAAACATATGGTTGTGTGTCTAAACAGATGGTTGTGTGTCTAAACATGGTTGTATGTCTAAACAGATGGTTGTATGTATACACACATGATTGTATATCTATACAGATGGTTGTGTGTCTAGAAGATGGTTGTTTGTCTAAACAGATGGCTGTGTGTCTAAACAGGCAATTGTATGTTTAAACAGGCATTTGTATGTCTAAACAGATGGTTATATGTCTAAACAGATGGTTGTATGTTTAGAAATGTGTTTGTACTTCTAATTACAAGGTTTCATATAATAAACAAAGGATTCCATATATACAAATATATGTTTGCATGTCTACACATAAGGTCGTTTGTAATATCAGGTGATTGCAGGCCAGAATAGATGGCTGTATTACTAAACAGCTGGATGTATGCCTAAACAAATAATTGCCCAAACTTACAAGTGTATGGCCAAATAGGTGGTTGTATGTTAGAAACAGACAGCTGTATGTTTAAACAGATTGTATGGCTACACAGATATTTATATGTCTAAATAGCTGGTTATATGTCAAAACAGCTAGATGTATGTCTAAACAAATGGTTGTTTATCTGCACCAATGTTTGTATATCTTAACAGTTGGTTATATTTCTAAATAGCTGGTTGTATGTATGAATATATGGTTGTATGAGTGTATTAACAGGTGGTTGTATGTCTAAATATGTGGTTGTATGTCCAAATAGGTGGTTGTATGTCTAAATATGTGGTTGTATGTCTAAACAGTGGTGGTATGTCTAAACAGGTGGTTGTATGTCTAAATAGGTGGTTGTATGTCTAGACAGTGGTTGTAAGTATAAACAGGTGGTTGTATGTCTAACAGGTGGTTGTGTGTCTCAATATGTGGTTGTATGTCTAAACAGTGGTTGTATGTCTAAATATGTGGTTGTATGTCTAAACAGTGGTGGTTTGTCCAAACAGGTGGTTGTATGTCTAAACAGTGGTTGTATGTCTAAACAGTGGTTGTAAGTATAAACAGGTGGTTGTATGTCTAACAGGTGGTTGTGTGTCTCAATATGTGGTTGTACGTCTAAACAGTGGTTGTATGTCTAAACAGGTGGTTTATGTCTAAACAGGTGGGTGTATGTCTAAATATGTGGTTGTATGTTTAAAAAGTGGTTGTATGTTTAAACAGGTGGTTGTATGTCTAAACAGTGGTGGTATGTCTAAACAGGTGGTTGTATGTCTAAACAGTGGTGGTATGTCTTAACAGTGGTTGTATGTCTAAATATGTGGTTGTATGTTTAAATAGTGGTTGTATGTCTAAACAGGTAGTTTTATGTCTAAACAGCTGCTTGTATGTCTAAAGAAATGATTCTCTGTATTTGAAGGTACTTGATGTCATCTTTAGCTTGTTTAAAAGCTAAACTTGTATTTCTACACTAGGAATTAATCATTAAAGCCACTTCCCAAGAAGTCGTTGATATCATGACATTGTACAATGGAAGGGACAGATACTAAATTAATTGAACGATAACATCTCCTCCCGATGTGGGTTCGGGTACAATGTCCGACCAAGGGGGTTGAATAGGAAAGAAAATGTTTCAAATTTCAACAAAGAGAAGTTTGATTGATGGTCGTTCATTCAAATAAATAATATTTTTTCTAACAGTTTGTATGTAAATTGGTTCTAATTAGGTGTCATATGATGACATTTTATGCAAGAATTTCTGGTGCAAGTGTGTGACTCGATGATTACATGCTTTAAAAATGTGATGGAAAATGTGAAAGTGATATTATCAAAGGTTTAAATTGCATTAAAGATGAAAACTATACATTTAAGTGGTTTTATACAGTCATGCTTCTTAACCAAACATGGCAACGCTCACTTCTGTTATTCTTTAACATGCTTAGTGTGTATAATAGACCATTCCATTATTACTCAGAAGGTAACTCAGGTAGCTGTCTGAGAGGAAAACTGTGTAGATCATAGTCCTTATTGTGGAGCATGTGGTCCAGTGGTTGAGCATCAGACTCAGGTATGGAGGATTATTGGTTTTATTTATTCTTCACATGTTTGTATGATGTTTGTGATGTACGTCATGGTCACTTGCTCTAGTTGATGGTTGGGAGTGGGAACTGGGGTGACACAAACTACATTAAGTTACCATGGTGTATTTTAAATACATCATACAAAATATGAAGTAGACTTGCACACAGCATCCCTTTCATTACATCCCAATTATTACAAACAAACAATATGTGTTTTAAAAGACAGATCAAATGTTAAAACATTGCAAAACATGTTGTTCTGATAGCGGTACACTCAGGGACTATGCAAATGAACCACTTACATACAGGTAATTTTAGCGCAAAAAAAAATGTCCAATTTCAAAGAAAGTTTATATACATTAAGACTGCCATCTCAGTCTTCTACATTTTATTTCATTTTTCGAGGCTACCACCAAAAGTGAAAAACCACAGGCGCCGATTGACACGTATTGTTTGCCATTTGTGCAATTCCATAAATATCAAAGTTGTGAAATTACCAATGTGTTTGGTTAAGTGGTTCTTTTATGACTGAGTGACCCCTGGTCCAGTGTCTCAAAGATCACACCTTATTCACTACTGAGCTTAACATTGGGGTTGTGGGTTCAAGACCAGCTGGGCCCAGTATTTTATAGGTGAAAGTTCACAAGGGAAGATCAGCTGTTCTACTTAGGTTTATTCTAAGGTCTTCATCTGCCTAAGCTGGGCCGATTAGCTCAGTCAGTTACGTGTCTGACTATCAATCCAGGGGTCGTGAGTTCGAATCCCCCGCCCGGCAACAGTCTCCGTGATGATTGATATACGACATTGTGTCTCATTATCATTCATCTCTCACCACTGATTCAATTTGGAAAGTTATCAGCTACTTGCGGAAATGGGGTGTGCTCGAGTACTGGTTGATCCCAGGAAACAGTGGTTAGGTTAACTGATTATCTGTTAGCCCTCGATGGCATAAAAATGACGCTAAATATTCAATCAATCAATCATCTGCCAAAAAAGTAATTTTTATAATGGATGCTATGACATTACATAAACTGTAATATGTGGATATAAACCCTAGTTCCCTTCACCTCTATTACTGTATCAGAAATATTTGAGAAACACCGACACAGTAAAACATTACAAGGCACGTTTTGTACAGTTTTCATACCTACCTGGTATATATATATATTAACTATCTTGGCCTGAAAAACAGAAATGATGTACGATCTGTTATTAAATTATTGAAATTTATCTGGCAACTTATTGAATTAAATTACCTCTGAATTTTGTCACTTTTGCCATCACCATAGTGACATACTGAAAAAATTGATATTTGGCGATTTTATCAGGATGCAATTGAAAACACAAATTATGTAAATTAGTTACACACAATGCACATAATCAGCCAGCCACGGAAATTGTCATAAATGATATATTAAGTTGGAAAATTGTAATATACATAATTTTGACATTTATATGCGGAGCGGATCCATTATAGTAATGATTCATCATCGCCCCGTGTGATTTAGATTTGAAAATGTGAAAGTACTAAATGTGGCGAGTTCATTTAACTGAGAATAGATAGGAAACAACCTGCTTTATGCAAATTAAGTTTTGTAACAGATAACACAATTTATTGTTGAGGCTAAGATGCTGATTCTGGCTAGCTCAGTCGGTAGCGCATCTGACTATCAATCCAGGGGTCGTAAGTTTGAATCTTTGCCTGACTACAGTCTCTGTGATGATTGATATAGGACATTTTGTTTCATTATCATTTATCTCTCACCACTGATTCAAGCGGGAAAGTTATCCGTAAATTGCAGGGATGTGTGTGCTACAGTATGGTAAACCTTCTAGGATACCAGAAAAGAGTGATTCGGTAAACTGTTCTTTTGTTAGCCCCTGATGGCTTAAATTTAATGATATCAAATATTTAATCAATCAATCATTGCTGAGAGTATGACAGAACAGTATGGCCAAAAAAATAGGTAAAATGCCCAGGAACAAAACAATGAAATTAAAATATTGAAAATCTGCCATTGAGAGAAAAATAATGCAAAATGTATATAATGGATTACTGAGGGGATATTGAAATTAATTATTTATAAATGACCCAATTTTTTAAATTTCTAATAATGTAATTGACAATAGCTAATGGCGAACCAGAAGTTTTCCCACACGATTGTGTCAGTTTTATTACAATAATAATACAAGATTGAAATGATAAACTAGCCAGCATTTCATTAAGCAGTTATCTAAATATGGAAGTAATACCAGCCAGTGGTTTCACCAGATTTCTCTTGTCAGTGGTCACACTGGCCAGAGGGGCGTGGCTGAAGTACCCCGGGGGTGATAGCTGACACCAAACTTGTTAACTAGCTCATTATGAGAACAGTATCACTTTTCCTATCATAATTAGTAAAGGAAAATATTAATTTTAGAATTATTTACAGTTAGATGATAGATTTTGAAGATGTAATTAGACCAAATAAAATAAATGTTGTTTCCTTTTGGACATTTGGAAATTTGGACACATGGACATCACGATATAGCAGGTCTTCAGTACTCACTGTTCACAGAAAGCATGTCCTCAGTTTTCTAATGGCACAACTAGAATTCCCACAATTGCTTGTTAATTCCATTAAATTTTCGCAATTCTCAGCATCGTTATTGTTTAGAAAATCAAATAAAATCAAAAATTTTAATTGTTTCCTTTGCATTGACATGAGAGAGTGTAAAATAGCATGTGGCTTTATCTGGACAATGCCGGTGTCAGATAATATTTTCACCCGTATAATACTTTCACCCGTGGGTGAAAATATTATTGAATTTTGCTATAATATTTTCACCCCGCCTATAATATTTTCACCCCCCCCCCCCCCCCCCCCCCCCAAATTATATTTTCTAAAAAATGAACACAACTAATTATTATGATAAAAAAAACATAAAACTTGCATTCATGATGAAGCAAACTTACAAAAAAAAAAATAACAGGAGGGGGTGAAAATATTATGGCCATTTTATTTTCACCCCTTCCCACTCATCCCATTTTCCCAACTTCAGTTTTAAATAGTTACATAAAATTTTAATAGTATGACTTATATTATGCTTTATCATACAAAAAAATATATTTGCTTTATTGAAATATTTTATCTGATAAGGAAAGAGGGGCAGGTGAAAATATTATAGCCAGTATGTCTTCATTCACCACCCCCATATGTATTTTTTTTAAAAATGAACACTTCATTACAGTTGGTCTTATGATGAAACAAACTTAAAAGAAAAAAATAACAGGGGATAAGGGTGGGTGAAACTATTATAGCCATTATATTTCATCCCCACCCCACCAATTATATTTTTTATATTTTTAAAAAAATGAACACAACTACTTATTATGATAAAGAAAGCATAAAACTTGCATTAATGATGAAGCAAACTTAAAAGAAAAAAACAACAGAGGGGGTGAAGATATTAAAGCTATTATATTTTCACCCGGGTGAGGGTATATTTTACCCCCCCCCCCCCCCCCCCCCCCAATTATATTTTTAAAAAATGAACCCACATACTTATTATGATAAAGAAAGCATAATACTTGCATGTATAATGAAGCAAACTTAAAAGAAAAAAACAACAGAGGGGGGTGAAAATATTATAGCCATTATATTTTCACCCGCTCCCACTCATCGCATTTTTCCCAACTTCAGTTTTAAATGATAACATTCAATAGTATGAATTATATGCTTTATCAGACAAAAAAAAATATATTTGCTTAATTGAAATAATTTATCTGATGAGGAAAGAGGGGTGGGTGAAAATATTATAGCCAGTATATTTTCACCCCCTCCCACTCATCCCATTTTTCCCAACTTCAGTTTTAAATTATTTATACATTCAATAGTATGAATTATATGCTTTATCAGACAAAAAAAAATATATTTGCTTTATTGAAATAATTTATCTGATGAGGAAAGAGGGGTGGGTGAAGATATTATAGCCAGTATAATTTCACAAACTACCCCCTTATATGTTGTTAAAAAATGAACACTTCTTATTATGATAAAGAAAGCATTACAGCTGTACTTATGATGAAACAATGAAACAAACTTAAAAGAAAAAATAACAGGGGATGGGGGTGGTGAAAATATTATGGCCAT